>OY755252.1:11427928-12025991 GCA_963576725.1 Azorinus chamasolen
ACTGAGATCGTCCTTGAAAGCTTATTTGACCATCGACTTTCATAAACTGTGTTTTATTTATCAAAGAAGTCATCACTCCTGATGAGCAGTCATCTATTTTTTCTCAAAATATTAACACGCTTTTACAACGAGTCGCCAAAGTGACAACCGACCTCTCTAGGACACAGGCTGACTCCGAAGTTCGAGATAGAAATACGCTATAATCCAAGTCGAAACACTACCGGTATAATTATAACCGGTCTATACATGTAACGTATTTCCCCCAGTCTGATAGCATGAATGGATATCGTGTATTCACAGTTTTTCGAATAATAATCTTCTAAATATCTCTACAAGCTTGATATTAATATCAGTGAAAATCACTTATTTCGGTTTTAAACCGAAAGTAAAGACTTACAAACCGAAAGTATTGACCTTCACCGATATCAATATCAAGCAAATGTACTGTGATCACAATGGTTTCAAAACGATTCAATACAGTGCTCCCTCTCTACAACGACACCCTTTGGGATACGAATATTGTATGTGTTGTTCAGAGGGAGTTGTTATAGGGAGGGAAAATCAAACATAATTAGCTTGTTTGTAGATCCCCAGATAATGTGTATTTCGAGAACTAAAACCGTTATGCCTCCATCAAACCTTATGTTGTGACCACTCTTTAGAATCGTCACTTTGTGACGATTCTAAAGAGTGATCACAACATAGGGTTTGATGGAGGCATAAAACATATGATGGAAAAAAGTTGTTTCTGGAGCCGTGTTGTTTCGGAAACAGTGCCATGCGCTGTTGTAAGGAGGGAATCGTTATTGGGAGGGCCGTTGTAGGGAGGGAGCACTGTACAATAATTTCAAGAAGTGTCATTTACAGCGAAAAGGCATCAATATAAGGGAATGGGTTAAGTGAAACCAATTTGATACTTGAAGCAGATAGTAAGTATTTGAACCGACATCTAAGTTTTAAAAGTGTTTGGAGTCTACAATGATACATTAACAGCGATAGGTAATGTATGGGCTCTATTCAAACTATTTGAATTCCTTCTCTGGACCGCTGACTCCTAAGTTCCCCACACCCTGGTATTTTACTACAAATGTACTCTTCCTTGTGAGTATCTTGGATTACAAGGATAAAACTGTTTGAAACCATAGCCCCGACTTTGTTAGAGTCTGAGATCATTCTCAATAATTTAGCTGGTCAGATGTGAGCTTATTCAAAAGCAGGCCCATCAGATACTTGAGAATGAAGCCAGACTCAGACTACAGGTGCCCTTCGCATGCTATGTCTCAACAACAACAGTAACTCCGTCACAAATACATTATGTTTTAAATCACATGTCATATAAGTATCTAAAACATACCAAAAGATAGTTTTCTGACCCAACCCAATTTTCCTTTGCGAACACCCCTGTTCTATATATGTAAACGGTATTCAACTCCGGCCAAAATCTGCTCAAAAATCGATGGGTTCATTCACTGAGATCGTCCTTGAAAGCTTATTAGACCATCGACTTTCATAAACTGTGTCTTATTTATCAAAGAAGTCATCACTCCTGATGAGCAGTCATCTATTTTTTCTCAAAATATTAAAACGCTTTTACAACGAGTCGCCAAAGTGACAACCAACCTCTCTAGGACACAGGCTGACTCCGAAGTTCGAGATAGAAATACGCTATAATCCAAGTCGAAACACCATATAACTGGTCTATACATGTAACTTATTTCCCCAGTCTGATAGCATGAATGGATATCGTGTATTCACAGTTTTTCAAATAATAATCTTCTAAATATCTCTACAAGCTTGATATTAATATCAGTGAAAACCAATAATTTCGGTTTTAAATCGAAAGTAAAGACTTACAAACCGAAAGTATTGACTGTCACCGATGTCAATATCAAGCAAATGTTCTGTTATCACAATGGTTTCAAAACGATTCAATACAATACAGTGCTCCCTCTCTACAACGACACCCTTTGGGATACGAAAATTGTATGTGTTGTTCAGAGGGAGTTGTTATAAGGAGGGAAAATCAAACATAATTAGCTTGTTTGCAGATCCCCAGATAGGGTGTATTTCGAAAACTAAAACCGTTATGCCTCAATCAAACCCTATGTTGTGACCACTCTTTAGAATCGTCACAAAGTGACGATTCTAAAGAGTGGTCAAAACATAGGGTTTGATGGAGGCATAAAGAAAATACGATGGAAAAAGTTGTTTCTGGAGCCTTGTTGTTTCGGAAACAGTGGCATGCGTTGTTGTAAGGAGGGAATCGCTATTGAGAGGGTCGTTGTAGGGAGGGAGCACTGTAATTTCAAGAAGTGTCATTTACAGAGAAAAGGCATCAATATAAGGGAATGGGTTAAGTGAAACCAATTTGATACTTGAAACAGATAGTAAGTATTTGAACCGACATCTAAGTTTTAAAAGTGTTTGGAGTCTACAATGATACAGTAACAGCGATAGGTAATGTATGGTCTACCTTCATTGCAGCGTGAACCATTTCCATCGAAAATATGCATATCAGAAATAATGAACGCATGGATATCAATAATCTGAGTATTGACAATGCCATTGCCCATTACCATACCTCATAGGCTATTTTAAGACCCAAACGTTTTGAATAAATCTACCGCAAAGGAGCATTTATTAGAGAAAAGGAAAATGTTAAAATTGTGTAATTTTGAAACCATTGTGATAAATAGAGCATTTGCTCCTATTGAGCAAATGCTGTATTTATCACAATGGTTTCAAGAAGTGCCTTTTACAGAGGGCGTAGAAATGCGTATTTATAAAGGAAATGGTTAACAGATTAGACCCTGTGTCTACTCTGTTTGCAAAGGCATGAAATGTATCTCATTCAGCTAAAAGGCCCAGGACGTACAGTAGAACCCCTATACACCGGAATGTTATTAAATAGTAGTTTTCGTCTTTTAAGGCAGGTTAATTTTGGTTTTTAATTAAAGAACAATTTGGTCTTTTTAGGCAGGTGGATGCTTTAATGCAGGGTGAACGCCGTGCAGAAGGCTCCAATTGGAGCTTCCTGTCTTACATGTATTAATTTTAACGTCCGGTTTAGAGGGGTTTTAATGTATTTAGTTTGCTCGGAATAATGAATGAGAAAACAAGCCTCGGTAGCTTCATTGTGTTTATTTGTATTTATTTCCAGTCATGCATATTTAATTACTCTAAAAAATGGACGTTCGATCATCCCTCTCCGTATGTTTCTAAAACGGAAAACGTCCAAGTTGTACCATTTTGATAACTTGAAATTAAACTGTCATAGTAGCAACAAGTGAAGATCCTAATCAAAGTGTTCCTAAGGGAGTAGTTTTAATTGGTCTGTAGTAGTTGGCCAAGTTTGTATTCCAAATACTTAACCTTTAACCTGCTATGGACTGATGAGTGAATACTTATGCAAACAGTTTGGATCCAGATGAGACGCCGAGTAATTCGGCGTCTCATCAGGATCCAAACTGTTTGACACCCTGATTGCATTTTGGTAGACAAATTAATTTCAGGTTGGATTTTTGAAAATGTAGCCGGTGAAAGTCTCGGTAAAAATAACTTGGTCAGCAAGCTAAAGGTTAAGGGTAATAAAATAAGTCACTTCATTTCGTATGTACTACCAAATATGGTTATGTGTTTTTAACGTGTGCACATGTGGTGTTTGCCGTTAACAGCCGCATAGGTTTTGGCCGTGAGCTGGGTCACCGTGGTGGATGCAGTGCGGGTTGTCCCCTAAATCCGGATGGTTCGCGCAGTAGTCGATGCAGTCATCATCCTCGGTGCACGTGTGTGTTTCACGCTCTGTCAAAGAAAAGTAATGGAAGAATTACTGGAGAGTTGCAGTAGAACATTTTATACCGACCACTATCAATGACACAAACAACATATAAGAAAAGCGGTAAAGTGCACAGGTCGTGTACGCTACTCGCGTCACCGTGATGGGTACATTGCGGGTTGCTCACTAACCCTGGGTGGCTCCTATAGGAGCCGTCTGATCAGGGTCTGCTCTATTTGCTTATGGTATAATTACAATATACAGCCTCAGCACCAGTCAAAACACCTTGTTTATACGTGCCATTCAAAAACAAGAGTTTTCGGAGGAACACATGTGTCACCTGCTCGCAGCTGACACAAAAACTTATTGTTAATATGATAAAGGGGAATAACTCAAAACATATTGATGCTAGTGTTGTGGCCCTGCACCTTGTTTATACGTGCCATTCAAAAACAAGAGTTTTCGGAGGAACACATGTGTCACCTGCTCGCAGCTGACACAAAAACTTATTGTTAATATGATAAAGGGGAATAACTCAAAACATATTGATGCTAGTGTTGTGGCCCTGCACCTTGTTTATACGTGCCATTCAAAAACAAGAGTTTTCGGAGGAACACATGTGTCACCTGCTCGCAACTGACACAAAAACTTATTGTTAATATGAAAAAGGGGAATAACTAAAAAAATGCTAGTTTTGTGGCCCTGGTGCATGACACTTCCTCTCATCATGCTTGTTCCATGTATGGAATTTGAAAGCTCTATAATGATCAGTTTAGAAATAACAGCCAAAACAAGAAAGTGTGACTGACAGACAGACAGACGGACAGACAGACGACGGATCCCTAAGTGACACACTGCCTCTCGGCAGGTGACACAAAAATGAAGCTAATTTACTGAAACATAATTCTGCATTTGTAAACAGATTGTAGCGTAATACAAGACAAAAGTTATACAGAAAGCTCCCGTGGGTGTTTGCTGCATTACTATTGCCCTGCATTAACCATTTCCCTTATGTAAGCGCATGTTCGCGCAACTGCAAACAGAGTAGACCCAGATCAGACGGCTCCTACAGGAGTCGTCTGATCTGGGTCTGCTCTGTTTGCTCATGGTGTAATATAGATCTGATTCTACAGCTTCTGCCTGAGCCAAAATGCCATGTGTTCATATGCTATTATAAAAAAGTAATCTTATTAATATTCATGACGTTCTTATTCCTTACATGAATATACAGCAGGGAAAGGGTTAAGCAAACCTCTTTTTCTACAGACTCATACGTTAATAAATAATGTGGCTGTATTACCAAAACTGTACTATACTGTTAACATTTTACTACACAGATACGCCTTTTAACCCTTTACTCCATAAGTACGCCTTTCTACGCCTTTGCAAACAGAGTAGACCAATACCAGACCGCTCTTACAAGACATGTCTGTTTTGCTTATGAAACAATATGTCTTTACAAACAGAGTAGACCCAGATCAGACGACTCCTGTAGAAACCGTCTGACCAGTGTCTGCCCAGTTTGCTTGTATAATAATATAGATATGATTCTACAATTTGTGCCATGGCCATGTGCCTATTTTAACCCATTCCTCCATATATACGCTTTTCTACGTCTCTGTAAGAGTCACTTTTGAAACCATTGTGGTAAATAGAGCAATTGCTCATAAGGAGCAAATGCTCTATTTATCACAATGGCTTCATAACTACACAATTCTAAAAAAAAATCCTTTTCTCTGATGAATGCTCCTTTTCGGTAGATTTATTCAAAGTGGTTGGATCTAAAAATAGCCTATGGAGGAAAGGGTTAAAGTTGCATCTAATTAATATTCATGATTATTTCTAACATTAATATTCATGGAGTAAAGTGTTAAACACTTATGCGAGATTATCTTTATCACATAATATGCTCTTATAAATCGCTGTTTTAATCATGTGTTCATCTAGCCCATGTGGTACTGGGGTTTGTCTGAATGGCACAAGAATGGATACTTCTGTTCACCCTTTGCATGATCTTAAAACCCTTTCCTCCATAAATACGCCTTTATACGCCTCTGTAATAGTCATCTGTTGAAACCATTGTGATAAATAGAGCATTTGCTCCTACAGGAACAAATGCTCTATTTACCACACTGGTTTCAAATTACAAATTCTAAAAAGTTCATTTTCTCTAGTTAATGCTCCTTTTGGGCAGATTCATTCAAAGAGGTTGGGTCTAAATTAACCCTTTCGCTGCCAAACTCTGTCGTCTGCTAACTTTGTCGTCTGCTACAAATTTTCATTCTTTTGTTTTCTTCATTTTTGTTTCAAAAACATAGTAGCAGTAACAAACGGTTTGGATCCTGATGAGACGCCGAGTTACTCGGCGTCTCATCTGGATCCAAACTGTTTGCATAGGTAAAGACAGATCCGAAAGGGTTAATAATGGTTTTAATGTAAACTGGAGTTTCTGCATCTCTTTTTCGCAAGCAGGTGTTAAAATGCTTGATCCATAGTCCATAGTTTATGCCGATGCCATACAAACTATAATTATAGTGTTGCGGCGCCGTAAAACCCTCACTCACTCACTCACGCACTCGCTCACTCACTTACTGCCGGGGTGGTGACCATCGTGGTGGCCATGGTCGTCACACTTGCATTTGCTATTTTCACATACACAATGGTGACCATCAGTGCAGTCGGAAACTTGATTGCATGTTTGGTGATCTGAGATTACCACAACTGAAATAAACACATATTTATGAATGTTATACCGATCAGTGTATTTTATGGTAGACGAATCGACTAATCAAAACATACAAGGAAAATTTGCAGAACAGCTGAAAACTAGAAAATTATGTCTGTAAAATATAGCGACGTCCCAGTGGTGGTGCTTACCTAGCAGCAAGTTAAATCCCTAAGTCATTTGACCTCGACATTGGGTTTGCGGGCAGCACGGGCTGAGTGGGCAATGAAAGTATGTATGGTGGTTAATGTGTATATGCAATTCCATGCCAATAACTATGGTGGTTAGTGAGATATAAGACAATGAAAAAACTGTGACAACCAACTGCACTTAAAAGCGTGACACACGGACGGACAGACGGACAGGTGCAAAACATAATGCCCCCTGACTATCGTCAACGGGGGAATAAAAATGGTGCATGCTCTTCCGTGTTCAGTTAGATCTGGTCCAGACTACTAGTAATCAAAGTCCTATTATATTATTTAAATAATATCTGTGCTCAAGTAGCTCTCAAATGGCTACACGTGTTTTTTTGTGTAGAAAATTACATAAATTTACGTTTCGTTTGCTGAAAAATCACGAAACAAGCAGAAAATCTAAATTTAGCGCGTGTGATGTCAGCAGATCACGTGGCCATTGAATGTAACTTATTTAGAAATTTATTTCACGAGGACATAGAGCAGGCTCTGGCCAGACGGTCCCTGCAGAACCGTTTGGTCTGGTCTAGTCTACGCTATTCGCAAAGGCGTAATATGCGTATATATCTCATTACCTCATAGGCTATTTTTTAGATCCAACCTCTTTGGATAAATCTACCGAAAAGGAGCATTAACTAGAGAAAAGGAAAAAAAATGAATTTTGTAGTTTGAAACCATTGTGATAAATAGAGAATTTGCTCCGATAGGAGCAAATGCTCTATTTACCACAATGGCTTTAACCACAGGTGCTAGGCGTGTGGCCATTTCACAAATACTGCTTATAAATACCTTCAAATACGTTTAGACATCATAACTTGACATTATAAAAAAAAAAAAAATAAAAAAAAAAAAATTTCGTATAGTATATAACTATATAAAGGTATGTAACTAAATGGTCCAAAGTGGCAGAAAAAATGCACCAACTACATTCCGCGTCTTGTTACGACGTCAATTTCCGCTCGATTTCAATCAAATATGAGTCAATGCACGCAGAAATGTCCAGTCTTTCAAATACACACCATTGATTGCCGATCATAATCCGAAAAATTACTGTTTTGAGACGATAAACTCCAGCTTAGATTTAGTCGACCGAGTCACTACCGACACATACATGCACATTTTCACCACTGATGACATCGAAAGTCACACTAGATCTCATAATATAGTCCGTTTTCCACTCTCATTCAATAAAACTAACATAACCATTAAACTTACTGTCGATGTCAACCTCAAAGTTACTACCGGTTCTACGAAACTGAAGAGTTTTCGAAACAACCCGCGGCTGTCAACATTCGGCCAGCCATGATTTTTCGTGACCCGGAAATGCTTGAAGCGAAGAAGCGACTGGTGCCCGGTAGACCATTTGACTACCATAAAGCAGGTAACAAGTGCCCTGTAAACTGCTGATTATGTTCGCCCAAAATTTAGATTTTCTATTCTAATAAGACTGAAAAAAAAAGAACTAGCTCTATTTCAAATTTAATGACAGCCTTCATTTCATATATATATATATTAGGAACAATGACTATAGTTACTTGGTAATTATACTGATTATTTTATAATCGTTTGCTTTCTAATATATGTGTTAATTTATTTTTCATATATAGTGCCCAGCACATGACTGAAAAATGTATACGTCGACTGCATTTTATTTTCCAGTTAACCTTTCCCTGTTCAATAATCATGTAAGAAAAAGAAACACCATGAATATTTATTAGATTATTTTTTATCATTTTCAAGGGCATGTTTGCTTCGACGAATGGTATAGAATTATATCTATATATCATGGCACACATAGGGTAGATCCTGGTCTTCTATGAGCTATCTGATTTGGGTCTATACTGTTTTCAAATGCGTGAATTGGTGTTTATAGGAGGGAAAGGGTTAACAGGGTGTTTTATACAGAAACCGGGCACCAGTAATCGTGTTTACAGGGCACTTGTTACCTGCTTCATAGTAGTCAAATGGTCTGCCGGGCACCAGTCGCTTCTTCGCTTCAAGCATTTCCGGGTCACGAAAATCATGGCTGGCCGAATGTTGACAGCCGCGGGTTGTTTCGAAAACTCTTCAGTTTCGTAGAACCGGTAGTATCTTTGAGGTTGACATCGACAGTAAGTTTAATGGTTATGTTAGTTTTATTGAATGAGAGTGGAAAACGTACCATATTATGAGATCTAGTGTGACTTTCGATGTCATCAGTGGTGAAAATGTGCATGTATGTGTCGGTAGTGACTCGGTCGACTAAATCTAAGCTGGAGTTTATCGTCTCAAAACAGTAATTTTTCGGTTTATGATCGGCAATCAATGGTGTGTATTTGAAAGCACAGGGGTCTGGGCCGCTTCATTGGGGTCTATATGTACTATATAATAACAAGGGTTCCAACTAGCAGAACGGATATCCGTGTACCACGAGTACAAATATGACTGTAACTCTTGGAATTTAAATGATAATTTCGTAATTCTTTCGGCTATTGAAAGCCAATATATTTTTCTATCAAATAAATATAATCTTATAACGGTATCTTATGAACAAGTATCAATCCAACAACGATTTTCTCAAAATTTCACGTGTTTTAGGGCCATTGACAAACGTTCGTTCACCCCGGTTTCACTATAGCACAGCAATAACCTGGCAATTTGCAGTTCAAAAAATGGCGTGAGTCAATAAAACGAATAAATTCTAACACCCACCTCCAATTATTTAGTTCCCAGCATCAAAAGAATGATGTAAAACTAGCGAGTTTTGTCAGTTTGCTTCAAATCGTCGAGGAAGGAGCCATTGTACGTGACGACACGGATTTTCCAATTTTTCCTTCGCTCATCCAATGAAATGGCTCCATTCAAATTTGTTGCAAAATGGCAGCATCCGAAATAGAAACATAACGACAGACGGAAAGGCCGCTGTTGCTAGTTGCTTATTTATTAAGAGGACAAAACAAATGGAGATTGGTGATATAATTGGGTTGTTTTATTGAACCACGCCATCGTTTGAACTGAAAATCGCCAGGTTATGGCTGTGATATAGTGAAACCGGGGTGAACGAACGTTTGTCAATGACCCAGAAAACACGTGAAATTTTGAGAATATCGTTGTTGGATTGATCATTGCGCGTAAGTTACCATGAGAATATTATATTTATTTGATAGTAAAATATGTTGGCTTTCAATAGCCGAAAGAATTATAAAATTATCACCGAAATTGCAAGAGTTACATTCATATTTGTGCTCGTGGTACACGGATGTCCGTTCTGCTAGTTGGAACCCTTGTTATTATATAGTACATATATACCCAAATGAAGCGGTCCAGACCCCTGTGTTTGAAAGACTGGACATTTCTGCGTGCATTGACTCATATTTGATTGAAATCGAGCGGAAATTGACGTCGTAACAAGACGTGGAATGTAGTTGGTGCTTTTTTTCTGCCACTTTGGACCATTTAGTTACATACCTTTATATAGTAATATATTATACGAAAAAAATAATATTTTTTTTTCATTTTTTTTTTCATTTTTTTTATAATGTCAAGTTATGATGTCTAAACGTATTTGAAGGTATTTATAAGCAGTATTTGTGAAATGGCCACACGCCTAGCACCTGTGGCTTTAACAGGTCACCTTTTGCAGAGGCGTCAAAAGGCGTAAAAGTAACACAAGCATATCAAATGTAATACGAAAAGCTCTGTATCACGACACGAGCGTCATATAAGCATGGTAGGCATATCAAAAGTAATGCAAAACGCTCTGTACCACGAGCGTCCTATGATAAGCAGATCAAAGGTAATACGAAACGCTCTGTACCACGAACGTCCTATGATAAGCAGATTAAAAGTAATACGAAACGCTCTGTACCACGAGCGTCCTATGATAAGCAGATCAAATGTAATACGAAACGCTCTGTACCACGAGCGGCCTATGATAAGCAGATCAAATGTAATACGAAACGCTCTGTACCACGAGCGACCTATGATAAGCAGATCAAATGACATACGAAACACTCTGTACCACGAGCGTCCTATGATAAGCAGATCAATTACAGTAAAACCTCTCTATAACGGCCACTAAATTACATCAAGTATTTTGTGTTAAAGGCAGGTGACTGCTTAAGGCAAGGTGAAACTAAAACAGAACGCTCCTATAGGAGCTTAAAGCAAGGTGAAACTAAAACAGAACGCTCCTATAGGAGCGTTCTGTTTTAGTTTCACCTTGCTTTAAGCAGTCACCTGCCCTAAATACCAACTAATCAACACAATTTAGTGGTCGTTATAGAGAGGTTTTACTGTAATTAATACGAAACGATCTGTATCACGAGCGTCCTATGATAAACAGATAAAAAGTAATAGGAAAAGCTGTGTTGCATATGTCCTGTGATAAGCAGATCAAAAGTACATGTAATACGAACATTTGTCTATAACGTTCTTCCTACGACGAGCAGATCAAAAGTAATACGGACATTTCTGTATTACGTTCGTCCTTTGATACAGTACCACCCACCTTAACCTATTCCCTTATAGGCTATTTTAGATACAACCTCTTTGAATAAATCTACCAAAAAGGAGCATTAACTGGAGAAAAGGAAACTTTGAGAATTTTGTAGTTTGAAACCATTGTGATAAATAGAGCATTTGCTCCTATAGGTGCAAATGCACTATTTATCACAATGGTTTCACAAAGTGACTTTTACAGAGTCGTCAAAAGTCGTCAATATGAGGGAAAGGGTTCAATAGCAAACAGCAGAACTGTGTACTCTGTTTGTGCACGCGGGAAAAGGCGTTTGTTAGTGGGGCATGGTTAATATGTTTTCTTCGGGAATACAAATGCAGTTACTGCGTAAAATACACATTTTAATTTCCAAATGTCATATTATCGCTGTATCATGTGACAGAGAAATAAATCATTAAACGCAAGCCTAATCGTAGCTTTTATTGACGTATCTTAGCCTTTAACCTTTAGCCTGCTGAGCAAATTATTTTTGCAGAATTTTTTCACCTATATTTTTTTTCAAAATTCAAGCTTTAATCGATTTGTCTACAAAAATACAACCAGAATGTCAAACAGTTTGGATCCTGATGAGACGCCGAGATACTCGGCGTCTCATCTGGATCCAAACTGTTTGTAAAGGTATTCAGCCGTCTGTCCATAGCAGGCTAAAAGTTAAACAAATCATCCAGTAAATGTCGTTATATTATTACCAACTCATCATATTCTATATTATCCCTTCATATTATGGTCCTTCTTCTAACTATTGCTTACTTACGTGATGGACATGGGACTACAAATGCAATGCTTTGTTGTATTTGCCGTTTCATTATCGGGATGGACACATGTATTGCCCCGGAATATATACTATATCTAGGGTATAACACTATTTCCAGGTTAGTGTGTTTTGAATATATTGGGTTCATCGTCTTAATCAATTCCCTCATATTGACGACTTTTGACGACTCTGTAAAAGACACTTTGTGAAACTATTGTGATAGATATTTATCAAAATGGTTTCAAACTACAAAATTCTAAAAAAATCCTTTTCTCTATTTAATGCTCCTTTTCGGTAGATTTATTCAATTGCGCATGCGTGGCGGGATATGTACACAATCGAGAGCCAACAAAGAAAGTTTATAAACCTGGATTTTAAACATATTTTTTAAAAGGATTTTAACTATACGTACTTTTTAAACCCCTCTGAAGACTTTTTCATTCATCTGAGACACACAATTAAAGGGGATGTCCCTACATTTGACGCGTTTCATAAACACTTAAAATATACAAAACTCATTTGTTTATATGCTGAAAAGTAGTATATCACAAAAAGCCCCATCCAATTACCGTTTATAATGACAAAACATCCATGTGTTTGATATCGCCGATCCCGGTTTTACTCACCGATGTTTCAATTTTATTCGGGTTGAGTTTTAGTTTCGTAACTATTCGCCCTATTCGCGATTCTCCGACCACTTCCGATAAAGCCTATTACGTAAACAATGGAGGGATCGGGTGGTCATCGGCAAAACGCGGAAGAATTTACGGAAAATGCCGATAATATTGTGTTGTAGAACAAAAACTATCAGTTATTGATGAAATCGGTTTATTTGTAGCACATGGGCATTTTTCGATATAAGTTCAAATTGGGAATCTTCATAATAATGATAGAGCATAACAAATACCAAGTTGTATGATATAATTGAAAATATGCGATAATTGTAGGGACCTCCTCTTTAAGGGGAACTGTGAGTTACATAAACTTTCCAATTAATCCTGATCACCAGACGCTTGACAGATATCGTCTTACATCTGAGAGATACGGAACAAAACGGAAGTAAACAGACATGTCAGCCTACATAAACAAACTGCATGTACATCGTACATGTATATATAAACTGATTATTGTTATGCTGCTGCTTCAGAATCAGGAGGGATGCAGTACTGAGCAACATCAGGGTAATAACAACAACACCCCCTATATATTAGCAAATGACAGTAACTGTATCAATTTTACTTTTCATGAAAGCATAAATATGTTGATGACGCCAGACCCGGTATCTACAGAAACCATTATATACTACCACTGCATCAGACTCAGATCGTCCCTACGATACATGAAATCCAATGATATGTACAAACTTTCAGCCCTGTTACTGTCCGGTGATATAGCTGTGGCAGAAATGACTGTACTCTTACAAGTATCTGCATGATTTGCTCATTTTATATACATGTACTTGCCAGGTATTTGTATGCTTCACTCAGTCTTGTCTCTCTTTGTCATTTTTAATTGCTTTAACTCTGGTAAATTCCCTTTTCACATGGTTTACCTGCTATACAGAGTGTAACTCGCTGTATTTGCATGCTTGCCTTGTGCAAGTCTGGTTCTTTATTGTTCTCTCCCCTATATAAACTGCCTGTTTTCTGTGTTCTGTGCTCAGTTTGGTACGAGACACAAAGGTATAGTTTACCTCTCTCTTCTCCAGCTGGCCACCTTTCCTCAACGCTTACTATTCTCCTTGCTGTCCCTTTTCTTTCCCTCACTCTCTCTCTCAGTTATAGTTTGCATAGAGTATTTAAGGAATTAACTTCTAAAGATTAAAGTTCTAAACTGAAAACCTAGTCTCTGTATTGCATATTTTCCCTCTGTGTACAAATGCTTTAACATAAAATCGAACCTGGGTTAAACCGGCTGAATGCAGAGCTTTCTGTGAAAACTCTGTATTCAGACCAGTCCGGTTACATAGCAATGAACCCAGGCCCTGTAAAAAATCCGTGTAAAGAATGCACCAAACCGGTAGCGAAAAACCACCGAGCTGTCCGATGCGTCATTTGTGAAAAACCGGTGCATATAAAGTGTGCAAATATATCCCCCTCTAGTTATAAAATTATCGGACAGTCTACTGATCCATGGTTCTGCAAACAGTGTAAAACCCCAGACAACAGATACTGTAACGACGAAACTTCAAGAGAACATACATCAGTATCAGTCGATAATAACGGAAGGGAGGAAACTTGCCCTAGAAATTTGTTAAATATAAACGATAGTTATGCCCCTTCGACTGACGATGAGGAAGAATGGAGTGATCTCCCTTGTGAATTACAAAATGGCAGCCCCCATGAGCCAAATCTATCGGATGAAACATATGGTAGATCCAAAGATTTTGAGACTTTTAAAGAGGTAAAAGACATGCGGAATAAAAATAGGAAAAGACCGATCATCGGACACATGAACATAAATAGTGTCAGGTATAAATTCCAGGAAATACGGGAACTTTTGGATGATAAACTTGTTGACGTCTTCTGTATCTCAGAGACGAAAATTGATGAGACTTTCAGTGACAATATTTTTTCTGAAGAGGGATACAAACTTTTTAGGAATGATCGTGATGCCCACGGAGGCGGACTTATGACCTATGTTCGATCGGATCTACCGGTTAAAAGACGCTCTGATTTAGAAAATCCTAGTCTAGAATCACTCTGTTTTGAATTTAACCTAGAAAAAAGGAAGTAGGGTGTTCTATTTGTATATAGACCGCCATCACAACCCGACAATTTTTTTGAGAGAGAAATAACCGAATGCTTAGACAAAATGCTCATAAACTTTGACAATATAGTTACAGCTGGTGATCTAAACTATGATTTGACTAGACCAGAAAAAGCTAAGACAGTTTTTAATATTATGGATTCTTTTGACCTGGTAAACTTGGTAAAAGAACCGACTTGCTTCAAAAATTGTAGCAATCCTACACTCATAGTTGTCATTTTAACAAATTCTCCTACACTTTTTTGTAATACTTCAGTTTTCAACTGTAGCACAAGCGATTGTCACAGTATGCTTTTTACAAGCCTTAAAGAGCAAATAAATTCTGTCAGTAGAAAATCAGTGTCTTTCAGAAGTTATAGGAGATTCAATGAAACTGTTTTTAACTCAGAACTAGACAATGTACCTTTCCATATAGCCCATATTTTTGACGACATAGACGACGTATACTGGGCACATGAAAAAAACTTTTTACCGATGTTTTAGATGAACACGCCCCCATTAAACAGAAAAGACCCACCACCTTATATGAATGCAGAATATAGGAAAATAATATATAAAACCCGTCAGGCACACAACAAGTTCATCAAATATAGATCTAATAGGAACTGGGAAAATTACAGGAAGCTCAGAAATATTAAAACTAAAGTGAAAAGGGACTCAATTAAGACTTACTTTATTGAGAGGTGTGGTGGTGGCCCCAAATCTAAGTATTTCTGGCCAACCATCAAACCCTTTCTGTCGCAAAAATCTTTTCAAAAACACTCAAGTGAAATTATTCTTAAAGATAATGACACACTGATCTCTGAGCAACCCAAAGTCTGTGAACTTTTAAATGATTTTTATGTAAACATAGCAAAGAACATTGGCATTGGCATTGACTCAAACACTAGAATTGACATAACCCACCCAAGTATTTTGAAAATCAGGCAACATAACCTGAAAAATGGTGATGAAGACTTTAATTTTTTACATGTAACACCAGAAAACGTTTGCAGATTGCTAAGAAATATAGACCCGAAAAAGGCCACGGGGATTGACAATATACCACCCAAAATACTAAAGTGTTCAGCTGAGACCATCTCTAGACCATTAGCAAATATAGCAAATAAAATGATAGACACTGGAATTTTCCCAGATAGCCTGAAAAAAGCACAGATAACCCCCTTGTTTAAAAAAGATGACCCTTTCACTATGAAAAATTATAGGCCTGTTAGTATTTTAACCTCTACTTCTAAAATTTTTGAAAAAAATCTAAATGAGCAACTTTGCACCTACTTTGAAAACATATTTCATGCATGATTTCTTATCAGCCTTTAGACCTACATATGGTTGTCAGACTACCCTGATGCGCCTGACTGAGGACTGAAAACATGCTCTAGACAAAAAGGATCATGTGGCGGCAATCCTTATGGACCTATCCAAAGCCTTTGATTGCCTACCACATGACCTCATAGTCCTCAAGTTGGGGGCATACGGGCTGTCTGACAATGCCTGTTCTCTTGTTAAGAAGTACTTGTCGGATAGGAAACAAAGAGTAAAAGTGGGACATGCTCACAGCTCATGGCTTGAAACTTTGAAAGGTGTACCCCAAGGCTCAATTTTAGGCCCGCTAATCTACAATATTTTCATGAACGATATATTTTACTTAATAGAGAAATCCAAACTATATAATTATGCAGATGACAACACTCTATCATACAATCATCAGAATGCTAATACCCTCAAATCCACTCTTGAAGAAGAAAGCAAGGTATTAATAAACTGGTTTAATCTCAACTTAATGCAAGCCAACCCTGATAAGTTTCAAGCCATAGCTGTGGGAAAGAAATCTCATGAATTAATAAATGACTTTAATATTGATGGAATAAATATAAAATGTGAGGATAGTGTAAATTTGCTCGGCATTGAACTTGACTATCTGCTCAATTTCAACGGACAAATAGCTAAAATGTGTAAGAAAGCAGCTGGTCAACTAAATGTTCTTTTAAGATTAAGTAAATTTTTGTCACCTGAATGCAAGCTTTTGGTTTACAAGTCTTTTATCAGATCCAATTTTAACTACTGCCCTATGATTTGGCATTTTTGTAGCAAAAGTAACACGGAAAAATTAGAAAAAATACAGCATAGAGCCCTAAAAATTGTTCTTAATGACTTCAATTCAAATTATGAGTGCCTACTAGACAAAATTAATATGCCTACACTACATTTAAGCAGACTAAGATCAATTGCCATTGAAACTTTTAAATGCATTTATCATATTTCTCCACCCTACCTAACTGATTTGGTACAAGTAAAAAAATCTTCTTACTCTTTTAGGTATAACAACATCTTGGAAGTACCAAACATCAGAACCACAAGTTACGGTAAGCAATCTTTCAGGTATGAGGCAACCCAGATATGGAACAGCCTGCCAAACCATATTCGACAAGTAGACAACTATAAAGAATTGGTCCGTGTCTGGGGTGGCCCAACCAGTAGATGTGCTATGTGTTCCTGAGTTCATACAGTTCTGCTTCCCCAGATACCCTTTTATTTGCTTGATTTTTGTTTGCTTATGTTTCCTGCTTTTTGCTGTTTGATACCATTAGATTCTTTTAGTTGCAAACTCTTATTTGTATTGTATTGCATGCAGATGGCTGGGACCGCCGTTAAAATTTCCCATAGATTTAGATTGTTTTATGCTAACCTTATACCTGTATATATTACTTGATCCTTCCCCATGCATGATGTAAAGTGGTTGTATATGCTCAATACATAGATAAATATCTGATTGATGATCAAGTGTTATATATTTATTACAGCTATAGGGGTGTTGCAAGGCATTACACACTGGGCACCCTCATTGGGGGAGGGGGGAGGGGCTTAATTAATTGAAGTAACACATCATTACATGCAAATACACTGCTATAGACATTGCACATCTATATAGTAACCCTTCCCTCATGTAGACATTATCGAACGATGCCAAAAAGAATATACCCAATCAAAAGGCTCCAATAGGAGCTGTTTGATCAGGGTCTGCCCTGTTTGCTTTGTTCTCGACATAGTTATAACATGTTACATAGCAAATTTTACATTTTTCATCAAGCAGGAATCTATATTTTTTCCCTGAAATTTATATAATGAAAGCAGTCTAATTAACTTTCAAGTTGTCATTTTAACAAAATGCAGCACAGGTAAAGGGTTAATGTCTCCCAATTATGTGTTTCTTTTTTCGTTTTCGAGGAAACAGCATAATACAAGGGATTTCATCTGTAATAAATGTATTACACCTCACATATATATGAAAACCATGTACATTATGTTTCATGGTGAGAAAAATGCTGATCAGTTCTCCCCAAATCTGATTTGGGGTGATATATGTTTTTAGAATAATTTTAGCAGTCACACTTTTGTGTTCTTTTTGTCAAATCAGCCTCTTACTTATCGTCTTAAGGCAGTTTTTAGGCCTCTGGTCTAGATCAGCATCTTTCCCACAGCTTTTAACAAGGTAAAGTTAACTCTTAAGTTGGTATTTGTCTAATATTATTATTTATAATATAGATGGGTATGTATGTGTATGTATATATGTGCCAGTATGTATGTATAAATATGTGAGTAATATGTATACATACATGTGTATGTGTATGTGTGTGAGTATGCGTGTATGTATATATATTTGTATGTGTGTATGTATATGTATGTATGTGTGTGTGTATGTATGTGTGTGTGTGTATATGTATATGTTTATATATAAATATATGAGTATATATATTTATAAACATAATTTTAGGCCATCTACAGCAAACTTGTGATGTATAAATTATTTATAGCTTTTCCTGTTTTAACATGTTCTTACCCACAGGCATTTATTGTGATTAATGTATTTTGTTATGAAACAATTTGTTTTAGTCGGTAAATAGCTTCTAGCTAATGTTTAATGTTATTCTGTAACACCCGAATATAAATAAAGTTTCTTGTATCTTGTATCTTGTATCTAGCGGACTCCTACATTTATACTGAATGAGCTACGTCGGCACATACGAAAGGACCAAACTATTGGCGACAAAACTCAGGACTAAGGAGTGACCACATTTGTCACTTGATGACAGCGCCGTGGATACAGAGTACGAAAAAGACTGCACCGAGGAGCGTATATAAGACTAATAGAATCAAGCATGGGTTTTGTTAAAGACGGGGATTTCTATACCCGAGGTTGGTCTGTTCCAGTCGGAAACGAGCTTTTGCGAGTTTCCGATAGGAACAGACCAACCGAGGGTATAGAACCCCCGGCTTTAACAAATCCCATGCTTGATTATTTTTCTCGCTGAAATACGCCCTAAAACCAAGTAAATTAACGAATTTGTGAAGTACTACTTTACATTGCGTAATACGACTTCCATATCTAATAGCAACAAACCGCAGCATAACATTAGGCGTGACATCAAAATGACGTCATTTGTTCTGACAACCACAAACGTTACGTTTTGGCGTAAAATATAAATGACTGAGTGACTACAAAACAACGTCTTCGGTTAATTAAATAGGCTTTTAAAGTGCTTATATGATAAATAGAATTTCATATTCGTGCTAATTACTAATATTAATTTCAATTCATAAGGTTGTTGCCAATAGAAATGTTGGTATAATTCTGTAAGAGTTCCTTCCCTTGTATTGATTTTACCCAATCGCCCGTATGAATACACTAGTCACGGGGTGTTCCAGATAAGGATTTCTAGTACGGCTATTTTTAGTAACTTAGCTTATCTAGCACGGCTGGGAAGCGAGAAATTGAAGGTAAAAATGTAAATTACGATTAATAATCGTACATTCAGAACGCTACCGCTTATTGGTGTCTTCTCCTGGCTGGTAAGATTATATACATTCAGAAAGCTAAACATCTTCTCCTGGCTTGCTTAACCCATTACTTCAAAGGCTACTTTTAGATCCTACATCTTTGAATACATCTACCAAAAAGGAGCATTACATCGAGAAAAGGGTTCTTTAATTAGTGTAGTGTTGAAACCATTGTGATAAATAGAATATTTGGTCCTATGGAGCAAATGCTCTATTTATCACACTGATTTAAAAAAGTGACTTTTACAGAGGCGTCAAAAGGCGTCACTATGAGGGAATTCTTCTCCTGGTAAGGTTATATACATACATTGTGCTTGATAATCGCAGAAAAGCGCAACAAAGGTAGGACGAAGCACTACCGCTTGTTAAGATATTCTCCAGGTACGGGTATAAAGATTCAGAAATTCAACGCTTAATGAGGTCATCTAATGGTAAAGTTATAACTACATTATATTATACTATATATACTATATATACATTATAGTTGACTTAACTGAAGTTGATTTAACTCAACTTAACTCGAGACTTTCTCGCCAACCATATTATTAACCCCTCCACTGGCCGCCGTACAGTCTATTATCTGGGATGAACTTGACAGGAGGGTAAGGATGCATCAGAACCCCGCTACTCTTGACAAATTATTTGCTTTATTGGAAGAGTCGAATAATATTCCCATGAGAAGGATACTGCACCTATGAACTCCATGCACAGGAGAATCAGGACCGCTATAAATGCGCGAGGTTGGTGGTGGCGGTGGGACGTGTGTGTGTGTGTGTGTGTGTGGGGGGGGGGGGGGTACGAAATATTTGTGGGGTATCGTCAAATACGCTTCAATTACTCGTGGATTACTGTTTCAAATCTAATGAAATTTGGGTAATTTGTACATTAATGTTTAACTGTTAAACTGATATAAGATATTCTATAGAGCATTATAATATGTATATATTAATGACCTAGAAAGTTTACCCTGCGTTTCTTGTTTGGTTCAGTATATAACGATAAATCATATGCGATTTGTATAAGCAGGAAGAGTATTATTTGTATAGGAAATTCGAACATCGATACCTATTGGTAGAGCGGGGCGGTCATTTTCTACGTGGACTTTTGTTAACCCTTCGCTTGCTATTCACATCAATATACCTACCTGTAAATAGTGAAGACCCAGATGAGACAGCTCCTGCAGGAGCTGTCTTATCAGGGTCTGCACTATTTACAACAGTGATTTCATAGCGAAATACTTGTACACAGTGAAGATATATGTAATTATACAACAGGGCATGGGTAAAGAAGGAGAAATATGTTTTAAAATTCAGCAAGCGAAGGGTTAAAATGTTGCATAATATATAAGAGATGAAAATGTTGATTTGACATTAGAAATTAAACATTAATGGATGTCCTGCATGAATAATGTTCAAATTCGAACAATGCGATGTATTAGCATCACATGGTTATATGGTCTCAACATATCAAGAACAACGTGCTGTTACAAAATTTCTTTTTGAAGAAGTGGAAAGCTGGTTGTTATTTTGAATCTACTTCAAACCACGTTTAATGATTTTGTATGTCGCGTACTCCGTTTTACAAGGTAATTTAAAAATTCTGATAAAATGAGATCGTTCGAAAGCAAAAACTGCAATTCGAAAAGAGAACATTGCATACTCGATTTTATCGAGTCTGTTCATTAACAGTAATTAATCGTGTAACACTGCTCACGCCCCCAACACCGGCGTAAGCGGTATTCAAACTTCAAAACTAAAAGCATTGAAATTGATGTTCCCGAATGACCATAATATATAACAACACCAGAAACCTTAGAAACAGAGAAGGTGGTGGGCGTCTATCGTTTACAGAGTGACATCAGAAATGACAAAAAGGTAATTGCAATATCCAGAAAGATCGAGTTGCTTTGTTGATATATGTTTGGCATTTTAAAGGAATCGGTATTTAAGGTAGTTCAGGACAATTTGGGCATGGACAAGGTTAGTGTTAGATAGTTGCCAAAACAATTCTCGACTAACGAAATGTTGAACCACAAGATAGTTTGTAAAGATGTTCTTGCATATCATATAAGCAAGGGGTGTGGTTCTTACCTCATATAATTACGCGGGGAGAAACATAGACTCACCACTCAGAGTTAGAATAAAAACACAGTGTGCAAATAGTGAGTTAGGGCTGGTTCACCGCTCTAAAGAAGTTTGAGAGTCGCCTTCAGCTGAAAATGTGATGTCCGCCATGTTCCAAAAGGTTGCAAGGTGACTACACATTACTTTTCTAATATAGTTTTGCCTGATTGAGAAGACTGAGAAAAGCTTTGGAAGTCATTTTTGTTGTCAAATTGAATACTCATTATTCCTGAAAATACATTGCATAAGTCTACAGAGATTATATTTTTCGCTTCCCAGCCGTGCTAGATAAGCTAAGTTACTAAAAATAGCCGTACTAGAAATCCTTATCTGGAACACCCCGTGACTAGTGTATTCATACGGGCGATTGGGTAAAATCAATACAAGGGAAGGAACTCTTACATAATTATACCAACATTTCTATAGGCAACAACCTTATGAATTGAAATTAATATTAGTAATTAGCACGAATATGAAATTCTATTTATCATATAAGCACTTTAAAAGCCTATTTAATTAACCGAAGACGTTGTTTTGTAGTCACTCAGTCATTTATATTTTACGCCAAAACGTAACGTTTGTGGTTGTCAGAACAAATGACGTCATTTTGATGTCACGCCTAATGTTATGCTGCGGTTTGTTGCTATTAGATATGGAAGTCGTATTACGCAATGTAAAGTAGTACTTCACAAATTCGTTAATTTACTTGGTTTTAGGGCGTATTTCAGCGAGAAAAATAATCAAGCATGGGATTTGTTAAAGCCGGGGGTTCTATACCCTCGGTTAGTCTGTTCCTATCGGAAACTCGCTAAAGCTCGTTTCCGACTGGAACAGACCAACCTCGGGTATAGAAACCCCCGTCTTTAACAAAACCCATGCTTGATTCTATTAATATTTCGTTTATTTTACATAACTGGTTTGTGTTGACGGAGATCATGTTATGGTGTTCAGGGGCGTAGCTAGCCATATACACGTAAGCACGTGCGTAACATCAATCTGAAAGGTGGAAGCAGTATTATGGCTAACATGGAATAAAACGTAACTCTTCGCTTGCTATTCACGTCAATATACCTACCTGTAAATAGTGAATACCCAGATGAGACAGCTCCTGCAGGAGCTGTCTTATCAGGGTCTGCACTATTTACAAGTTGATTGTGCAACCAATGCACTCCACAGCAGTGAGTGCACAGCGAAATACGTGTACACAGTGAAGAGATATGTAATTATACAACAGGGCATGGGTAAAGAAGGTGAAATGTATTTTAAAATTCAGCAAGAAAAGGGTTAAAGGCTAAGAAGGGGAATAGACTAACAGAGTTCTGTCTTGCTATGTAAGCTGTAACTCATTCCCTTATATTGACACCTTACCATGTCTCTGTAAAAGACACCTTTTGAAACCGTTGTGATAGTTGGAGCATTTGCTCCTATAGGAGCAAATGTTCTGTTTATCACAATAATTTCAAAACTACACAATTCTAAAACTTTTCTTGTCTTTAGTAAATGTTATAGTTCGGAAGTTTTATTCAAACATTCTGAGGGAATGGGTTAAAATTCTTAAATCGGTTATATGTGTCCTGAAATAATTCTGTAATATACTCTAAATCCACCAACAGTTACAATAATATTACAAACTATTCCGGGACAGCATGCCCCCGGACACAATGTAGCACCGATGCGTACGTACATTGCATGTGTCTTTGCATGCTACTGTAAATGCTGTCCACAGACTTGTTGTATGTGGAAATTGATAAGCAAACTGAAAATTACAGTAAAACGGATTAATGCCATACATGCAGAACTACAAGTGTACTGAATCTAGCTGCCCGATGTCCACCGTGTGACCATACCTGGAACCTTGAAGTTTAATGTTAGGAGCACGGTTATAAAAGTTCGAACTTACCTATAAGTGCGGCGAGAATGATCAAAGTAAGCTTCATGGTGACTAGTTGCAGGGTTGTCAGACGTAAGCTAACTGTACCCCCGTCTCATGCCCTGGCATTCATATACGCAAACAAACATCACGTGACCCTTATCAGCAAATTACAGGGCCAGAGCGTGCAACTTAACGCTTTCCTGTTCTATATTTAGTCTAAATTTCAATACCTACTGAATAGTCATGGACAAAATAGTTATAATGAAATATGGAAGATGGAACGTGTAGCCATCGTTTACACTAACGAAACAGACCTATGAAATTCCATTAGCAAACGGAGTAGACGCTAATAAGACGGATCCTGTAGGAGCTGTCTGATATGGGTCTACTCTGTTTGAAAATGCATGAAGGTAAGGGTTAAGCCTG
This sequence comes from Azorinus chamasolen, assembly GCA_963576725.1. Lineage (NCBI taxonomy): Eukaryota > Metazoa > Mollusca > Bivalvia > Cardiida > Solecurtidae > Azorinus > Azorinus chamasolen. Next base: position 11,451,905 of record OY755252.1, read on the forward strand.
CTGATATATTCTTTGATATGCATACATGCAATTATCCGGTTTTTTTAACGAGCTTTTATGGGAATATTTACCCTATCTCATGGAATTCATATACATGTATTAACTTTTCCCTGTTGAATATTCATGTAAGAAACAATGAGGCTATGGATATTTGTTAGCTTAAGTTTTAACCCATTACCTCATAGGCTATTTTAGATACAACCTCTTTGAATAAATATACCGAAAAGGAGCATTAACTAGAGAAAAGGAAACTTTTAGAATTTTGTAGTTTGAAACCATTGTGATAAATAGAGCATTTGCTCCTGTAGGAGCAAATGCTCTATTTATCACAATGGTTTCACAAAGCGGTGTTTACCGTGTTTACAGAGTCGTCAAACGTCGTCAATATGAAGGAATGGGTTAAAAGAGCATATGTACAGGTGAAAGTTTGGTATTGGAAGAAAGTGTAGAGTCAGGTCTACTATAATAACATAAGCAAACTGACCAGACGGTTTCTGATCTGAGTCTACTATGTTGGCAAAGACATGAAAAAGATTTTCTCAGAAGGAAAGGGTTAAACGTGATTGTATGAATATTAATTAGCTGAATATTTATGATAACAAACAATGAGATGAATGACCATGACAGAAAGTATTATATGACTGAGACATTGGCCTAACTTTGACATACACACAAAATTACACATGTTCATGTGATGTTAACCTTGGTGAGGTTGCTTCGAAGTTGCCAATATCGATTATGGCCAATATCGATTATGGCTAATATCGAGTATGGCCAATATCCATTATGGCCATCTATCCTATGATGAAGGGTGAGAACTCTCGACCGCATGGGCCTATAACGTAACGCCCGATGACGTATTTTGGATTAAGGCCACTGTTAGATCACGGACAGTGTTGATTTTGTAACATGTCGCCCAAGCAATGCCTAAATGCTGAATTGGGTTCATATCGGGACAATATGCCGGTCACTGTAAAACACTGGTTAACGCATTTACTCTGCAGAAAAGCTCTAAAGCCCAATGCAGTGTGTGGCTTAGCATTACCATGCGTTAGAATACCAAGATGTGCAGTCAAAAACGGAATCACTACTGGTCGCAGAACCTATTTGATATATCAATTGGCATTCACATTACATTGAACAAGAGCAGCCAGGGGTGACGTTTTGCTCTATTTGGGGCTTGTTCAACGTATAGTCGCCTTTGTCTGATTGGTACATGGTGGGGTAGCACATAAGCATTTCAGTATGGTTTATTCGATATGCCGCATTCAATCAATGTACTTTTTGCCGTCGTGAAGCGTCGACGTCTATGTGGTAACGTCATGCATTGGGCCCAATGTTATAACAAGCCTCAGTCTGAGTCGTCAGAGATTATTCAGATGCTTGAGAACGGTCTCAGACTAAATCAAAATGTTTTATAAAGCCGAAGCCTTGTCTCGCCGTTGTTCCGTTGGGCCTACTGTGTCTAGGGCGATCTGTAATGTGGCCAGTTAAATTATGAAGCTGCTGCAGGCTGATGAATTGATAGTACGTCTGTTGCAGCCCATCTCTCTAGAGATGATAGATTGCTTGTTTCTGGCGTCACGGGAAGGTTTCGATAAAGAAATGACAGTCTATGCATGTTTAAAGCAGTGGTTTAAAAAGTGTCTTTACACCGGAAAAGGTGGATGGGAAGTCGGTCAGTGATAGATCGGTTTCAAAACACTGATTAATGAAAATGTAGTAAAGTCAAGCAGGAAAAGACGCACAAAATGCAGCCACTACCAAATTGTCGATAGAAAGTAAGTAACACACATACATGTACACAACCAAACACACACACAGACGCGCGCACACACGCACACACACATGCTATGAAAGTTTTAAAGATAAACAAAGGTACAAGTCAATGACACCAAAGAAACAAAAAGAAAAGATGACAAAGAGAGTACCGCCTTGGAACGGTCAGCGGCAAAACCTCCGCTTGGGGTTTAAACCGGTTCACGGACGTCCTAATCTCACACTTATCTCAAAGTCACCCTAGCTTAACAAAGCAGAGCCACGTGGAAAATTGCATAATAACACCTGGTCGAAATGTAGTACACATTTTGCGTCAAATTGACCTGCCATTATTGTACCGTATAGTCCAGTATACATACTCGAATGTAAAAGTTAGATCGATGTATAATTAAAACAGAACAGAACAGAACTGGTATTTTATTGGCATAAACATGACATGTCCATTGCCATGGTATATATAAATATGAATATAATTGGCGGAATTGAAATTAAAATTGAGAACTTCGAACGCGAAAAGTGTACAGTTTCTTTTGGCTTTCAGTATATATGTATACAACTTCATAAGAAAACTGAGCGGACTCAAATCCTGTATGAGCCTTGTGGTATGTGTCTGTTCTTAATGCAATATCGTAAACATGCCTAGCGATGACATAAGTAAAGGGGTTAGCATGAATTGTCAAAGTAAAATCGTCAAAATGATAAGTCAGACAGGCGACCCAGTAGGAGACTATATACGAAGATATGGCTTAGATACCGTGCCATTTTTTATGTGTGGCACTCCCCGTGGGATTGTTTTTCTTACTTTTAGTGCAGGCAACCGATGTAGGTCAATACTTCCAGTACTTTCATTGGTAGAAGAGAATTGTGATTTTGCGAGGATATATCTTTCTTGTATTGTGTTGATTTTGATGATTGTGTTTTTCTGATCAAGTATAGTACATATTCAATTAAGTTGAGAACGTTTCATTGTGGCCTGCTGGTCATATGGCAGACGATTATTCGCGAACAAAAGCGAAAGCATTTTAGCATAAACGCGTGTTCGAGGGGTGTTTGAAAAGTAATACAAATGCTTTCGAAAGTGTTTTGTTATATATTTTGTCTTGTGCCTTTTTCTTGTACGTGTATGTTTGTTTGGTGTTTTGGAATTGCATATCTCTGTCTCTCTCACGTGCTCCTAAAGGAGCCGTCTGATCTGTGTCTTCACTGTTTGCAGATGCGTAGAAAGGCTTATTTATAGAGTATAAATGCATGAGATGCTCTCTGAGAAAACGGTCTGATCACATAACATTGCAAACAGTGTAGATCCAAATCAGTTATCACGTTTATAGTGAGATTTCTGATCAAGTTAAAGTGCTGCAGATATTGATAAGTGCCAAACAGTGCAGACAAACCCTGATCAGAGGTCAGATACACGTGACACAATATCACTTCTAGTCACGTTATAAACTGACATCAGGCCGACTAGTCATGACGTGTATAACTCAGCGTATAGCCCTAATAGGCTATTTTTAGATATAACTTCTTTGTATAAATCTACCGAAAAGCAGCATAAACTAGAGAAAAGGAAAATTTTAGAATTTTGTAGTTTGAAACCAATGTGATAAATAGAGCATTTGCTCCTGTAGGAGCAAATGCTCTATTTATCACAATGTATTCACAAATTGACTTTTACAGAGTCGCCAAAAGTCGTCAATATGAGGGAATGGGATAGAACTGGGCTTTAACAACGGACACAGGACACGCTTTTTTATACGCCCACCTAATAAGGTTGGCGTATATTGGCGTGGCCCTGCCCGTCCGTCTGCCCGTCCGTCCGTTCGTTCGTTCGTCCGTCAACATTTTGTTTGCACGCTGTTTTCTCGGAAAACTATTTGTCGGATATTAATGAAACTTCACACAAATCTTTAATGCATCAAGACCTGACGCTGAGTCGATTCTGTGGTTCATTCGATTTGTCAGGTTGGAGTTTTTGCCTTTGCACTTAAAAATGCATATAATTATATGCAAATATGAAATTTACTTCATTTCTTGTATAATATTACCGTAATATGGATTTTCACATATATTTGGCTTTTTATATGTCATTTTATTTTAAAGTTATGGCCCTTGAACTTTGTGCATTCGTTGCTTTGTTCGTCTGTCAACTTGTCTGTTGTTTTCTTGGAAAACTATTAAAAGGATAATAATGAAACTTCACACAGATGTTTATGCCACAAAATCTGGAGCTGAGTCGATTTTGAGGAACAATCATGTTGTCTTTACAGAGTTATGGCCCTTGTACTTTACGAAAATCCTGCAGGAGCTGTCTCATCAGGGTCTGCACTATTTACAAGTTGATTGTGCAACCAGTGCACTCCAGAGCAGTGATTGCATAGCGAAATACCAGTACACAGTGAAGATATATGTAATTATACAACAGGGCATGGGTAAAGAAGGAGAAATGTATTTTAAAATTCAGCAAGAGAAGGGTTAAAATAGCACACGGACACACAGAAGCTTGGCAATGACAGAAGCTCTAGAATCATATCTATATTATATCATAAGCAAACAGAGCAGACCGAGATCACATGACTCCTATAGGAGCCGTCTGATCTTGGTCTACTCTGTTTACAAAGACAGTATAAAGGTTAAGAAGCTACTTTCTTACTGCACCATACCCCACTTTAGAATCGTATCGAATAGACGACAAAAGAGTGGTAACAAGGGTTTGGTTTGTTTTGGTATTTTGTTTTAAAAATAACGATTTTGATATGTCACTCATGTGCCCCAAAACTACACATTTTCACCCCTTTTCAAACAGAGTAGACCAAGATCCGACAGTTCCTTTTAGAGCCGTCTTATCAGGATCTGCTCTGTTTGCTTATGTTAGTATATAGAGCTGATATTACAATGTTTCCGCCATTGCCAAACATTTTCTTGTTCATATGTAAATATAAAAAATAAACGTATTGATATTCATACATGTACATTATTTCTTATACAGTAAAACCTCTCTATAACGGCCACTAAATTGCATAAAAAACAACAACAACAGAGTAGACCCAAATTAGATGTCTCCTAAAGGAATCGTCTTATCTGGGTCTGCTGTGTTTGCCTATGTAATGATAATGATTATAATTCTGCAATATCTGCTATGGCCAAACTTTCCTGTTTTGATATGCCATCATAAAAAAATAATAATAATAATAATTAAAAAAAGAGTTAAATACTATTTTATAATCGCATGTTTACGCTACCTATCTTAGTTGTTATTGATTGTGATGTGATTATAGCTCTTTTTAGTACTATTTATACATGTACTTCACTATGTACTTCACTATTAAAAAGAAAAAAAAGAGGGAAAAAAAAAGAATTGCATCAAACATTTTGTGTCAATTGCATGTGGCTGTTTAAAGCAAGGTGAAAGTAAAACAGAACGCTCCTATAGGAGCGTTCTGTTTTACTTTCACCTTGCTATAAGCAGCCACCTGCCCTAAATACCAACTAATTAACACAATTTAGTGGCCGTTATAGAGAGGTTTTACTATATGAATATTCATTCAATAAAGGTTTGACATTTGTGTTTGTTACATACATGACATATCTATGTTTTCGTCACGATAGTGTTCAGTTCAGTATGTCATACAGATATCACAGTTCGGGACTGACTGAGTACAAAGCTCATGTGCACTAGTTAAATTGCGCAATGCTTTGAAAACAGAGTAGACCCAGATCAGCCGGCTCCTGTGGGAGCCGTCTGATCAGGGTCTGCTCTGTTTGCTTATGATATAGATATTCTTCTACAGTTTCTGTCATGGTCAAACATTATTGTGTCCGTGTGCTTTTATAACAAATAATTTAATTTCTATTCATGAGGTCATTTGTTACATGAGTATTCATGGAGTAAAGAGTTGGGGTCTGTATAGGGTCTGTAAGCTTTTAATTGTCTGCTGTAATTATCGTCAGTATCATGTTTCAAAGTAGATCTGTTTTCCATTTCTTAAATAAAGCATTATATCAGAGTGCCAAACAGCTAGGCTCCTGATGTGACGCGGATTTGCTCGGCGTCTCATCTGGATCCATACTGTTTGCATAGGCAATCATAGGCAAAGGTTGAGAGTTATGAAAAGCTCCAGATAAGATATGTAAATTAAATATTTTCAAGAATAACTTCTTTATTTCTCCACCAAAGCCTATACTCTTCGAGACGATTCTAAGGAGTGGTCACAGTATAGGGTTTGTTGGAGATATGACGATTTTAGTATTTGTGTACGCACCTTTATCTGTAGCTCTGTTGAGAGTTATGTTTTTATTTGTATTGTGCAGTACAAGCAGAGTTTTAACCCCTTACTCCATGAGTATTCATGAAAGAACTAATTACACCATGACGCTTAACTACCTAGCTTATTTTGAATAGTATATGAGCACAGACAATTTGATCATGGCAGAAACAATAGAATCAGATGTATATTATTTCATAAGCAAGCAGAGCAGCTCCTGATCAGACGGCTCATATAGGAGCTGTCTGATCTTGGTTTACTCTGTTTGCAAATGCGTTAAAATGCGTATCTGTCGAGTAAAAGGATAACCAGTCAATTCTGATAAAACGTCTCTCAAACGAAACATCTCGATAGGAAGTTGTAAGGACCGTCTGTTATTGGTCAGTTTATAGTATTGTACCGTGGATTTGGACACTGGTTCGAGAAAAATTGAGTCTGTCTGAAATATAAAGAATGATGATATGAAAGGGTTATGGAATTTTGAAATTTTCTTCACTATATAACATATAGTGTAAACGGCTTGATGCTTTATAGTGATACCATCGCCATGGTGCATCCGTATCCTATGGACGTACTTTTCTGGTTTCTATTCTATTTTCTCTGTCTCTCTCAGGTCGTCCGCAGACGGACACACTGTCGACACCTCCAATCTGTCCTTTCCCTCATGCATCGGCCTAACTCATCCGGGCTTGATGTGCCTGTGTCCTGCATCAGGATGTCGACCATTGTTGAGCCTGGTCGTCCTCGGGTCCGTTTTCCGTGTGTAGGGGTCCACAGCACTACTTTACTCGCTGGCAGCTCTGGGTGTCGATAGCAGTGCCCAGCAAGTCCCATTCTTCGGTAGGCAATCTTGTCCGTTATTCTTGGAACATCCTGATAAAGGGCCTTCCTGACTTGGGTTGATGTTCAGGACTTAAATAATAACATACCTACAAATCCAACAATTTTGGTTTTGCTGGACTTTGTTTGGTTCATTCTTTGTTTGGACGGGTGTCTGTGGCTTCATTACAAAACGGTTACCAATCTATTTAATCCATGGATATTCATGAAAAAAATATTGACGTCATTGGTTTTAATTAGAATAATTTATAATAGCACATGGACATAGGCATGTTTGGTCATAACAGAAACTGTATAATCTTATCTATATAATATACCATAAGCAAACAGAGCAGACCCTGATCAGACGGCTCCTATAGGAGCCGTCTGATCTGGGTCTACTCTGTTTGCAAATGCGTAGAAAAAGCGTATTTATGGAGTATAATGTTTATTCTGGCAGTACAGTGTCTTCTCGAACCCATTGGTGTCCACACCGCACAGTGAACGACTTGTTCTACATCTGAACATGTAAATGATCCCAATCACCTTCTGCCATTTCCAATATTAACCAGGTACAAAACGTTATACAGTAGAACCTGTCTTGAGTGGCCACAAGAAAGATATTAAATAATGGGTCTGTAAGGCAGACGATAGCTTAATGCAGGTCAAATATAATACAGAAGTCTCCTATAGGATATGTGTGTATTACTTTTGCCATGTATTAATCAACGACCCGCTTAAAATACGTCTGCCAAAAACTCTTACTTTTTTAACGCACTACTGATTCGTACAACCGTTTGGAAAACTGTTGACCGAGTGTCAAACAGCTTTGACCCTGATTCCGACTTACTCGGCGTCCCATCTGCTACGCGTTCAGTTGTGGCATCCGTGTTTAACCGGTTGCAACCAGAACTTTGCCACTAGTCTGTGTGCTATATTTTATCTCATACAAATGCGTGAAACGCTCTGTACTCGTATGTTGTTTCTTATGCTGATGTTGATGACTATACGTTACCACACAGGGTCTGTTCGTAGTTGGACCCAATGTCATTGCGATATATAGGGCCAACTTCGCGTCCTATGGCATCTGGGTAAAACTCTTCAAAAATAGATTACAGCGTTTATTTATTGGTTTGTCTGTCAGAAAGCATATCAGGCGTGCAATTAACCAGTTTCCTGTTCAATATTCATGTAAAAAACAATGACAGCATGACTATTTATTAGCTCAGTTTTATAACGTAAACTTCGCAAGGGAGTTTTTGCTTTGACAAAAACTGTAGAATCAAATCTATAACATGTTAAATGCAAACAGAGCAGATCCTGATCAGACGGCTCCTATGGGAGCCGTCTGATCTGGATCTACTCTGCAAATGCATAAAAAGGCGTTTATATGATGGAAATGATTAAATATTTCGCAAGAAGCTTCGTGGCCTGTTATCCTCCCTAGCAAAAACAAACAAAGCAGAACCTTATCATGACGTCATCACTTGTGTTTACAAAGAGCTTGGATCCAGATGAGACTTGGTGTCTGTCTCGTCATGTTCCAAGCCGTCCGAGTAATAGTTTCTCAAAATCCTGAACAAATACCAATTGAGTGAAAAAATGCAAGAGATCTTAATTTGAAGCAGATATTCTTTACAGCGGGATAAGCGTTAACCTTTATCCCATTACGTCAAAAGCTATTTTTAGACCTTACTAAAGAGGGGCATTTAATGGAAACATTGTGTAGTTCTGAAACCATTGTTATAAATAGAGCATTTGCTCCTATGGAGCAAATGCTCTATTTACCACAATGATTTCAAAAAGTGATTTTTACTGAGGCGTCAAAAGGCGTCAATATGAGTGAATGTGTTGATGTGATGAGCATAATGTTTTGTTTTTTTGTCAACTGGTTTTTGTCAAAATACAAGCTACGATGCAACAGATAAGTACTAAAATCGTCATTAATTTTCTCCACCAAACCCTATGTTGAGACCATTCTTCAGAATTGTCTCGAAGAGACGATTCTAAAGAGTGGTCACAACATAGGGTTTAGTGAAGAAATAAAGAAATTATTCTTGAAAATGTTTTAATGGACGCATCTTATCTGGAGCTCTGAAGTTATATTCATTTCCCTACATCTGTATAATCAGAGTGTCAAACAGTTTGGATCCTGATGAGACGCCGAGTTACTCGGCGTCTCATCTGGATCCAAACTGTTTACATATGCAATCACTAAATATTCGCAAACTAAACTATTAACACCTCTGATTTCTTGCATTTCCTAACACCGGTAATTATTATTCCAGGTCCATGCGATAAGTAAATGTCAAATGAGTTTTTTTATACGTAAGTCTGACATTTTCTGCAGTCTGTTGTTGTGATATCGCATTGTAATACTTTTATCAAATGGAGCTCGGGTATATGAGTTATTTTAATGGGCGTGTAACAATTAACTGCCAGATAAAATATGATAAGCATGTGTTTGTTTACAGAACAGAAACTATCTAATGATGTCGGGTAAATTGTGCACCATATTCCAGAATGGAACGGTTTTTTTACTGGCACACTTTCAATCGTAACTACTCGTCAGTTTCCCGTAAGCTCGGAACATTATGTTCGGTAGTTATGGAACGCCATTCTACCATGCTAATTGCTAAATACAAAATGCGAAATGCTTTTTGCCAATGGTATGAATTACTAGGGAATTATCCAAAGGATGGATGTAAATGACAAATGCGAAATGCTTATTGCTAAATGCATGTTTGCACTACCATTATTGAACAGCGCTATTTTTAAAGTAACTGTGCATTTGCTAAATGCATGTTTATTTACATTAAAGCTTATTACTTATTGCACTATTAAATTAAAAATGGCGTTGTTCAATGCTAGTAGTGCAAACATGCATTTAGCAATAAGCATGTCGCATTTCGCATTTGTCATTTACATCCATCATTTGGAACATTCCGGTTCTTTCCCTGGCAATTTACACGATTGGCAAAAAGCATTTCGCATTTTGCATTTAGCATTTTGCATTTAGCATTTAGCAAAGAGCATGGCAGAATGGCGTTCCATAGGTAGTACAGGTACTTGATTTATATGGTTTGTTCGGAAGTGTTCGGTCAAAGTTTGCGTTATATATTGTGCAGACGAAGGACCTGGATGTGTCTCAATAACGACATGACACTCGCTTTTCGAGATTTTGCGACGCCATGTTGATTTGTTGGTTTGTATCATATAGGAGCTTTCAGCATTACTTTCAACATGCATTATGCTGTTACGTGACTGTGTTTCTAGATTTGCGCCGAGATACATTTTAGAACAACTCTGTATAGCAAATGTTTGAAAGATCGAAATTTTACTCCGAGTTATCTCTAAGTTCGAGCTTTACGAAGTTCGAGATATCAGATTTCAACTGTAATTACAGGCGGCATCCGTATTGTTTTTAGAGGTGATTTACATAGAAATCCCCAAGGTGTTCCGATTGGCATAATGTATCAAAAGTTGGAACTTTGGTACACAATTTGACTCGCTACCTCTTAATCTTATGAATATTCATGGAAAAAGAATAACATCATGCTTATTAATTAGATATTTTTACAAAGGCATGTGAACCCAGAACTTTTCAGCCGAGGCAGATATTAAAGAATCAGATTTATAGCATTTCAAATTATTTCTATTTGATTATTTAATGTTCATGTTTCTCCGAACTTACTTCATCGCTTGTTTAACCCTTTCCCTCTGCAAACGTAGAAGACCCATATTAGACACCCCTTCAGGGTCTGCTCTGTTTGCTTATGGAATAACATGATTCTACTGTTTCTGCCATAAAAAATGGCTTGGCTTAATACCATTATGAGAGTTCATCTAGATGATATTTATAATATAATTATTTCTGACATGAATATTCATTGAATAAAGGGTTAACTCTTTTGCTGCCAATGTCGGACCTGTGATTACTCGTTCAAACAGTTTGGATCCAGATGAGCCACCGAGTGACTGGGCGTGTCACTAGGATCCAATTGTTTGTTACGTAGGTAACGTTGAAAGAAAAGGGGAGAAAACAAAACAAACGAAAATTATAGCAGATGACAAAATTTGCAGACAAGAAGGGTTATTTTTTTTTTATAGTTAATGTAAATACAGAAATCGTTAATAATACATGAATATACTGCTCGTATTGTCGACAATTTTGGGTAACAAAATGGCGCCAGAATCTGAATCTAGCCTATGTGACCATGTGCTATTGGGCATGGTAAGGAAAGAGTTGTTTGTATCGAAATTGTATAGAACAGTTCTATTGCCTGCAGAAACCAGTGAAAATGCTCCCGCCAGTCACCGGAATACAGTAGTTTCTATCCTAAGCGGTCATTCATTTATGGAACATAGAACTATTAAAAAAGCAAGTCATTGTTTTTTTCCCTGCATTAAGCTACCACATACCACACAGACCAATAATTAGACCACTTTTCATGGCCGTAAAAATCTATGTACAATTAAGTAATCTGATACACACTAGACGTTTCCTTTCGCGATTTTAGCGTCCAATTAACATGTGACAGTCCCTTTTATTATTCCGAAATCAATTCGGAGTCAATTCGGAGCTTCGTCGAATGTGTCCGTTGATTTCCGCGGTTTTCCGTCTATTAAAAAGTCGGCGTTTTTAAGGATTTAGCAGTATTCACACAACGGTAATACGAGTATGTAGCTGAATATATTCCTTGGGTAAAAGGGTCGAACCAGTTATTTATATGAATTTGTATTCAACGTTTGATTTATGCGAACGATGGTCATAATATAGCATTAAACCATTGCCTCATACAAAGCTATTTTAGAACCAACCTCTTTGAATATAAATCTACCGGAAAGGAGCATTACATGTAACTAGAAAAAAAGAAAGGTTTAGAATTGTTTGATTTTTAAACCATGGTGATAAATAGAGCACTTGCTTCTATGTAGCAAATGCTCTATTTATCATAATGGTTTCAAAAAGTGGCGTCAAAAGGCGTCATTATGAGGAAATGGGTTACAGCAGCACTGCCAAGTAATTCGCCATAATGTCTCAATGGGAATCGGGTGATAGTTGGCATCTATTGTATATCAATTATGTGAACTGTGATATGAAGAATTCTATTCACCTATTTCTCTCAGCCATTGCATTTAAATGTATTCGTCGTGTTTGTTGTTGGCACATGCATTATTGACTTAGGAAAGAATTCGCACATCTCCTAGATTCTTGGCCCATGGTTTGCAGACATTGTTTGCAAAACCACTAATAGGATTATTCTTTAATGCTAAGCTCATGTTGACTTGAAATTTCAAACAGCTTGGATTCAGATCAGACGCTGTGTCATTTGGCGACTGGTCATGTATCACGCTTTTTGACTCTCTCGAACGAGGAAGTCGAATGACGTTTTGAAATAAAGCAGACGAGCGAATTAGCAGGCACCAAACTTTGCAGTATGTTTAAAGACTGAGCAATCGTCACAATAAGCGATGTGCCAAATATCAGAAATACGAAGAATAGTGTAATATATTTAGCAAATTGTCCTTATAGCAGTATGTATGATAATTAATTATATACAGTGAACCCTCGTTACAACGGAGGTGTTTGTTTCCAGACATTTTGCTGGTATAACGAGGTTGCCGTTATAACGAGTGAAAGGAACCATATGACCAGGTGTAAACTAGTACCAACAGGTGAACGCTTAATGCAGAACACAAGAAGTGCAAAAAGCTCCCTTTAGGAGCTTTTTGCACTTCTTGTGTTCTGCATTAAGCAATCACCTGTCTTATTGGCATTGCACCTATTTATTCAGTGATTGTTTCAAAGACTTTACGGTAATTTTGTTTCAATGCATACTGCCGGTATAACGAGGGTGCCATTGTAACGAATGCCGGTATAATGAGGATTCACTGTACCTGATATATACGCCTTTAAACGTCTTTGCAAACAGAGAAGACTTTGTTCCCAGAGATAAAGGAACGTACTCAAATACTAAATTCGTCATTCCTCCACCAAACCCTATACTGTGACCATTCTTTAGAATCGTCTCTTCGAGACAATTCTAAACAGCAGTGACAACATAGGGTTTGGTGGAGAAATAAAGGAGTTATTCTTGAAAATGTTACAATTTACGCATCTTTTTTGGACCAATTCCTATAGGAACGGTCTGTTCATCATATGCCCGTTTAGCTTATAGACTGCTGTCATGGTTAAAACATTCAAATGTTCATGCTGTCGTAATAAATATTCAGCTAATAAATATTCATAGTACATGTAATTATCTATCAAATGAATATTTCATCAAGTAAAGGGTTAACATCCTCTACACGTACCAATGATCGAGTTCATTCAGATATAAGTTCGATGTTCCTTTTCTTCGTATTTTATCTGGTCATTTAGCTAGATGTTTCACCTGGATCCAGTCGTTTTGACACTCGGGTAATAGTTTCTAGGAAGCATGTTCCATCCACATCATTATGCTATGCAACTTGGAATAAATATGCCTAACCATTTTGCTGAACATAAATAGTTCTGGAGTTCCTAATGCAAAACTCTACAGCATCTCAATAAAATCCGGCTTGTATAGCAAGGTATTACATGTGTGTATAAGAGTTTATATTTTTCAGTTACATGTCTACTGCCTATATGTGTGTTTGCTACAAACATATGTAAATTCGTTTTATGCAGTGGATTGTTTGAATTATGAATTGGTACAGGTTAACTTCACACCGTGACACAAAGGGGTCATTTATTATTTCCGAAAAAAGAGACTCAAATCAGGTCTGTGCACCACACGGTTTAAGTCTTGATCCCGGTATAGGATGATACAAATTGTAACAACTTGTTACAATTGTAACAATATGTTACAATTACAGTAAAAACTCGATATTTCAAAGTTTTAGTAATAAAGAATTGAGATCGTTTTAGGCAGGTGGCTGCTTAATATAGGATCCCAGATGAGCTTTCTGTATGACTTTCACTATACGATAAGCTGCAATTACGGTGATTTAGGACTCGTAAAGACAACATAACTTTTCTTAACCCATTCCCTCATAGGCTATTTGTAGATACAACCCCTTTGAATAAATCTACCAAAAAGGAGCATTTACTAGAGAAAAGGAAGATTCAGAATTTCGTAGTTTTGACATTAAAATGTCGTCTTGTGTGTTACTTGTCTAACAGCAATAGTATGATGTGATTTTCAAGGTTAAAGTTATTGTTTCAATCCAAGACTGACACGTCAGTCATGTAACAACGCAACAGGTATAGTATTTACGTAGCATAAGTTAAGTACAATTGCACTTTTATAACAAAACAGCAATAGTTAATTTGATTTCACATTTTTTGTTTTATCATTGTGTAAATATACATGTATATGTGCATTTTATGTGCGTTTGAGAGGGTTTGGGTTTCTGCGGTTGCTAACAGTTTTTTCTTTGATATACATGTACATGCATTGTTCATTTAATTGTGTTCAAATGTGTTTTGTTGATATTGTTTAAATCATAAGTGTTCCTAATCAAAGCCATTAAGGAAAACATTCAGACACCTTTGAAGAATAAAGATCTGGGGTCGTATTCCGAAACCTTCTAAGTATCTAGCATATTAAAAGAAAATAACAATCAAACAAATTATCTTATCCGCATATTCACATGAGACAAATGCGCTCGTACCTACAGCCCCAGGCGAACACACGAACGCATTTTATCCAAGAAGAACATGAGAAAATATACGCGCGCGTTTTTCTCTTGATGAGAATATTGCGCGCGCGTTTTTCGCACGGTGGGACTATTGCGTGTGCGTTTTTCTTATGTGAGAAGAATGCGTTTTCAGGAAATTTGAGGCTCAACACTTCTCTGTTTCTATTTTAATATAGATCTGATTCTGAATTTTCTGTCACGGCAAAAAACCCTCAAAGATTGCATGCATCCTGAAGTAACGTACAATGGCTAAACTTTAGTGGATTTTATCTTGATAGTGTGCATATTATTAGGTTATTTAACCCTCTATTCCATAAATATTACGATCAGAATTCATTACTGCATGAATATTCATGGACTAAATATTGATAATTAGCAATAACATTTCTGCAACACTAAATGACGTGTATTTAGTATTGCAGCGCCGTAATAACTCATCCACTATGTTTTCTGAAAAGATATAGCAGAATAAATATGCGTAAAAAAACACTTTTCTTTTCTTTTGTTATGACATACTTAGTGTGGCTAATCTTTGCAATTAATGCTGCAGATGGTGCACCTATTGCAACAGGTGTCAGGCAACGTGCCATTGCGAACATATGTTTTACCTGGGCGTATTTAATCCTTCTCATACTTAACGTGACCTGACCGGCATTTGCAAACAGCTTGGATCCAGATGAGACGCCGAGTAACTCGGCGTCTCATCTGGATCCAAACTGTTTGGTACTCGGTCAGCAGTGTTTTAAGAAAGTCTTGAAGGAATCGGAAGAATGTAACATATTATAACAGATAATAATTTAGCAGAAGTTATTTTTCTCAGCATGGTAAGGGTTAATACGTGACAAACTACCGTAATGTTAGACATGCCACCCTTAGATTTTTGTTCTATGTTTTTGGTAGGAAAAACAGTCGTGGTACTGGGAACACTTTGTCATAGCAATGGTGCCGCCGTTGTAGTATTCGTCGAAGTTGTAGTTGTCCTCGTTCATAAACTAAACCATTTAGTCACGAGTTCAACAGTAGAACGGTAGAACCTCTCTTAAGCGGTCATCAGAAAACGGTCTAAGTACGCGGGTCTGTAAGGCAGGTAGCATCTTAATGCAGGTCAAAAATATTACAGAAAGTTCATAATATTATAGGAGCTTTCTGCATTGCATTTGTCCTGTATAAAGCATCCACCTGTTTTAAAGACTTCTATGTTCAATAAATGTATGGCCGTTTAGAACAGGTTCTGCTGGAACCTGATAATATTTTCGTCAATATTTCATAACAGAATAATTTTAGAATCTTTGTGAATTGAAACTTACATAGTACCAAAGCACATTGTAGGGGAAGGGTTTTTTTGTATCGAAAAAGGAAGATAGTTTGATTATCTCGGAAAACAATGGAAACACGCCCACCATACACCGAATCCGATCCGATCCGGACGTACTCGATGTATATGTTGTTAGCATGATAAGAATTATATGGAACGCCATTCTGTCATCATGCTATTTGCTAAATGCTAAATGCGAAATGCTAAATGCAAAATGTGAAATGCTTTTTGCCAACTGTGGAAATTGCTAGGGAAAGAACCGGGATGTTCCAAATGGTGGATGTAAATGACAAATGCGAAATGCAAAATGCTTATTGCTAAATGCATGATTGCACTACTAGCATTGAACAGTGACATTTTTTATTTAGTTGTGCAATAAGCTTTAATGTAAATAAACATGCATTTAACAAATGTACAGTCACTTTAAAATTCGCGCTGTTCAGTACCAGTAACGCAAACATGCAGTTAGCAATAAGCATTTCGCACTTCGCATTTGTCATTTACATCTTTCATTTGGAAAATTCCTTAGCAATTTACACAATTGGCAAAAAGCATTTCGCATTTTGTATTTAGCAATTAGCATGGCAGAATGGCGTTCCATAGAATTAATATTCATAGTGTTGTTCTGAGATTTGACCGAACGTGTCCGTTGATTTCCGTGTAATCGACGGAGTTTTCCGTCTCTTAAAATGTCGACATTCTTCTAAGCATATAGCAGTATTTACCATTATTATTTATCTGGATACAGTACAACCTCTCTATAACGGCCACTAAATTATGTTTATTAGTTGGTATTTTGGGCAGGTGGCTGCTTAAAGCAAGGTGAAAGTTAAACAGAACGCTCCTATAGGAGCGTTCTGTTTTACTTTCACCTTGCTTTAAGCAGCTACCTGTCTTTAACACAAAATACTTGGTGTACTTTAGTGGCCGTTATAGAGTGGTTTTACTGTATATATAAACTATTAGGAAATGGGTGGTAAGCATTATTCTGACGATACGTATATGTGTACAGTGTTGGTGTTGATTGATTTATACGAAAAATGGACAGAAAATAACTTGAAACATGAATCTGGTGCATTTTGTCTTCTACCGAGTGTCAAACAGCTTGGATCCTGATGAGACCCAGTGTAACTGTATAAAATACGAGACAGGTCTTGAATACCTTGATAAGGGTTTAATTACATGTTGACAATTTTGAACTTTGAGATTTCATTGGTTGACAAATTTGAGCTTTGAGATTTCATTGGTGACAAATTTGAGCTTTGAGATTTCATTGGTTGACAATTTTGAAGTTTGAGATTTCATTGGTTGACAATTTTGACCTTCCGAATGTCTATACAGTAGAACCTGTCCTGAGCTGCCATTCATTTATTGATCATCAGTCTTAACCATTCGCTTGCTATTCACGTTAATATACCTACCTGTAAATAGTGAAGACCCAGATGAGGTAGCTCCTGCAAGAGCTGTCTCATCAGGGTCTGCACTATTTACAAGTTGATTGTGCAACCAGTGCACGCCACAGAAGTTATTGTACAGCGAAATACTTGTACATAGTGAAGATATATGTAATTATACAACAGGGCATGGGTAAAGAAGGAGAACTGTATTTTAAAATTCAGCAAGCGAAGGGTTAAAAAAGCAGGCGGTTGCTTAATGCTGGGCAAACGTGATGCAGAAAGCTCCTACAGGAGATTTCTGCATTATGTTTGAACTACATTAAGCTACCACCTGCCTTACAGACCCATAATTAAACCTCCTTTTGATGATCGCTTAAGACAGGTTCTACTGTACTTTGTTTCATAGACAACTTTCCATGAAATTTCTAGCCCTTTTAATGTATTTGGCAATCTGATGATTACCAAGTATGCAAACAGTGTGGATCTAGATGAGACACTGAGAGGATAAACTCATCATGATACAGACTATTTGACACTCTGTCTATCCGGATACAGACTGTTTAACTCTTTGTCTATCCGGATACAGACTGCTTGACTCTTTGTCTATCCGGATACAGACTGTTTGACTCTTTGTCTATCCGGATACAGACTGTTTGATACTATCTATCCGGATACAAACTGTTCTGTCTATGTGGATACAGACTGTTTGACACTATGCCTATCCGGATACATACTGTTTGACACTCTGTCTATCCGGACACAGACTGTTTGACGTTCTGTCCATCTGGATACAGACCGTTTGACACTGTCTATCCGGATACAGACTGTTTGACACTGTCTATCTGGATACACACTGTTTTACATTCTGTCTATATTATCAGGAGATACGGGATAATACTCAAGCTAGAGAACTGTAGCAGACGAAAACTGTTCGCAGATGACAATAGAACCAACGGACGTCCAAATAAGTATAAATATCGGTCTTAAGAGACAGGTGGCAGCTTAATGCAGGGTGAAAGTCATTCAGAAAGCTCCTCTAGGAGATTTCTGCATGACTTTCACCCTGCATTAGGCAACCACCTGCCTGTAAGTATCTAAATTCCTCTCTACTCGAATTCCGGTTTAGAGGGGTTTTGCTGTTTTTAAATTATTTACCGTGAAAAGGTATTCTAGTGTTTGTTTCAGTTTCGACGCATTTACTGGTTCTATTTCAAGACTTAACCCTTTGCCTCATAAATTATTTTTAGATCCAACCTCTTTGAAAAAATCTACCGAAAAGGAGCATTAACTAGAGAAAAGGAACATTTTAGAATTTTGTAGTTTGAACCCATTGTGATAAATAGAGCATTTGCTCCTATAGGAGCAAATGCTCTATTTATCACAATGGTTTCACATAGTGGCTTTTACAGAGTCGTCAATATGAGGGAATGGGTTAACGTATGGTCGCTCAGATGTGATGTTGTCTACAAGTAAAGTACTGTACAGTGCTCCCTCTCTACAACGACACCCTTTGGGATACGAAGATTGTATGTGTTGTTCAGAGGGAGTTGTTATAGGGAGGGAAAATCAAACATAATTAGCTTGTTTGCAGATATCCAGATATCCAGATAAGGTGTATTTCGAGACCTAAAACCGTTATGCCTCATTCAAACCCTATGTTGTGACCACTCTTTAGAATCGTCACAAAGTGACGATTCTAAAGAGTGGTCACAACATAGGGTTTGTTGGAGGCATAAAGAAAATAGGATGGAAAAAGTTTGTTTCTGGAGCCTTGTTGTTTCGGAAACAGTGACATGCGTTGTTGTAAGGAGGGAATCGTTATTGAGAGGGCCGTTGTAGGGAGGGAACACTGTAACTTCAGGTTTAGAGGGGTTGTACTGTATATTATTTTAGGTCTTACGCCAACGCAATATTGTTAAAAGTCGCAAATACGCACAACTCCGTAAAAGATACTGTACACTGAATATTTCATGAAAGCTTTTAGACGATATTTTAGTTCGCTGTTAAAGATATATACATGTAGATAGAACACTCGTCCCACCTGCGGCGTTCCTGATTTTGCAGAGAATTAAAAATAATCTTTAGAAATTTGATCGATGATAAACAAAGTAAAAATCTCTTGAACAATTTCAAACTTGGACAAGTAATATCTGAGGGTCATCTATTTTAATTGTTCACTACATAGCCACCTATAGAAATATGTTCCGCCCTTGTCTATATATGCAGGTAGTTGCTTAATGCAGGACAAAAGTAATGCAGAAAGCTCCACTAGGAGCTTTCTGCATTACTTTTGTCCTGCATTAAGCTACCACCTGCATATAGCACCCATAATTATTCATGTTTTAAGTGGTCGCATTAGCTGGGGTTTACAGTATTTTGAAAAAGGATCAGTGATTTCTTGGAAGATTTGTGTTTTAACCCTTGCCCTGTTCACTATTCTTGTAAAAAATATTGACATCATTAATATTAAATAGATTATTTTTTATAATGGCATATCAACACATGACAGTTTTATATAGGCTAAAACTGTAGAATGAACCAGATTTATATCATACCATAAGCAAACAGAGAAGACCCTGATCAGACGGTTCCTATGGGAGTTATCTGGCCTAGATGTATTTTTTTGGCCAAAGCTTGAAATAAGTTTATATGGAAAACAATGCTTATCTGACTGCAACAGACACCATGGGAAGAAAACTTTATTTGAAGGAAAAATGCAGACGATCATTAAAGGAACATTCCTAGGGGATTTTTATTAAGACTGACTCAGTGGGTTTCAATTATTGAAGTAAAAATGGTATTTTAATATCATATACATGTAGGATATTGAGACTATTGTCTAATGCAAATTTGTCTGCAACAGTCTAGAACATGGATACTCCGGTATTAAGTTTAGTTTAGAGGACATTTAAGGTTAATGGTAGCTTAATGCAGGACAAAAATACGTAAAAAGCTCCCATAGAAACATTCTACATTCAGAACAACAGATACAGTTTGGTACTCAAATACAGTGAATCCTCGTTACAACAGAGGTGTTTGTTTTCAGACAGTTTGCTGGTATAACGAGGTTGCCGTTATAACGAGTTTAAATATGAAAGAAACCATATGACCAGTTTTAAACTAGTACCAACAGGTGAACGCTTAATGCAGAACACAATAAGTGCAAAAAGCTCCCTTTGGGAGCTTTTTGCACTTCCTCTGTTCTGCATTAAGCGTTCACCTGTCTTATTGGCATTGCACCTATTTATTCAGTGGTTGTTTAAAAAACTTTACGGTAATTTTGTTTAATACTGCCGGTATAACGAGGGTGTCATTGTAACGAATGCCGGTATAATGAGGGTCCACTGTACTAAATTCTCCGTTCTCCGCCAAACCCTATGTTGTGACTACTCTTTAGAGTCGTCTCGAAAATGTACGGTTTGGTATAGAGGAATAAAGAAATGATGTTTTCACTTATAAAGACATTCGTTTTTCGATATACAGTAAAACCTCTCTATAACGGTCACTAATTTACATCAAGTGCTTTGTGTTAAAGGCAAATGACTGCTTACAGCAAGTTGAAAGTAAAACAGAACGTTCCTATGGGAGCGTTCTGTTTAACTTTCACATTGCGTTAAGCAGCCACCTGTCCTAAATACCAACTACTTAACACAATTTAATGGTCGTTATAGAGAGGTTCTACTGTAAGTTCAAACTGACAATCTTCATAATAATGATTGAATAACAAATATCAAGTTTTGTGATGGTATTGAAAAAATATGCGTTTATTGTAGTGACTTTCATTTTATCCTTTTGCACTACGACTATAAGCGTTAGAAAAAAAATGACTGTTACACCGTGGCCCAAATAAAATACGTAAATTAACCCTTTCCCTGTTCTATGTTTATTTCAAATTCCAATACCTACTAAATATTCATAGATAAAATAGTTATAATAAAATATGGAAGGTGGAACAATGTAGCCATTTTAGAAAGTAAAGAAACAGATCTATAAAATTCAACTGGCAAACAGAATAGACCCTGATCAGACGGCTCCTATAGGAGCCGTCTGATCTGGGTCTGCCCTGTTTGCAAATAAGTAAAAACGCGTTTATATGAAGGAAAGGGTTAAAATATTTTCAAGAATAACTTCTTTGTTTTCTCTCCAAAGCCTATACTGTGACCACTCTTAAGAATTGTTTCTTCAAGGGGTAAAGGGTTAAATAGAATGATTCTATGGACATTTTGATGTTCGATGTTGTTGTTGTAATAATGTATCGGGTATGGTTTTTTGTATAATTAATCCGGGTATAACACAGTAGAACTTCGATATCTCGAACTTCAAGGAACACATTATTTCGAGATAACAGAGATCCGAGTAATCCGAGTTATTATCTGAACAATTTCTCGACATCATAGCTAATGCAGGTCTAAAGTAATCCTGAAAGCTCCTGTAGGAGCTTTCAGCATTACTTTCGACCTGCATTAAGCTGTCGCATGCTTTTCTAGATACATTTAGATCAATAGATCATTTAGTGAAACATATTTAGATCGATTCAGTATTGCAAAATTGTGAAAGGACCGAACCTGAACTCGAGTTATCTGAAACTCGAGTTATCCGAGTTTGAGGTATCGAATTTCAACTGTATAATACAACATGGGAATTCTCTGCGATTTGAACCAACTACCTCCTGAATCGGAGGCGGGCGCTACACAACTTCGCCAATGAGATCTACCGTCTCATCTAGATCCAAACTCTTGTAGGTGGCTGTGATCTAGTGGTAACGCGCTTGACTATCAGTCCGGAGGTCCGGGGTTCAAATCTCGGTCCCTCCCAGAAATTTCAGAGACGCTTTTCCGTGTCTCCCACCCGCACATCCTCTCCACCCAGGGGTTAAAATGGGTACCTGTGAGGGTCACTCGCCGGTACTGCGGCTGCATGATTGCGCCATATGTTAGCAGTGCTCAATATTGTAGGCCAATGACTCAATGACCAGAGGAGTAAATGTACAGTCGGCTGAGCGGTCATTCGAACTGAAAGTAGATTATAGCTAGGTACAAATGTACTTTACTTTTTTTACTTCCAGTTTGTAAAATTTCGCTTGAAGTATTTTACAGTTAGGACATTAACAGCACGATATACGAACTGCCATGTACCCAATATAGAACTGAACAAGTGCCACTTGTAGCGAGCCTACTTCTTGTTCAGTGGCTTATTTATAACACTGCTCTTTTCATTTTCTATTTTCAGGTTGCCATGAAAATTAAATTCTTATCTGCACACCTGAGGAAGCAAATCTGTAGCCGCTTATATCCTCTGGGTTACGGTGGTATAAATACTACACTGATGCATTGCCATTTGACTCGTAGCCTGCTATGAAAATGATGTTTGCTTAACCTTTAGCCTGCTATGGGCGGCTGAGTGAATACCTATGCAAACAGTTTGGATCCAGATAAGACGCCGAGTAACTCGGCGTCTCATCGGGATCCAAACTGATTGACACCCTGGTTGCATTTTGGCAGACACATTCATTATAGCTTGAATTATAAAAATGTAGTTGGTGAAACTTTATGTAAAACTAATTTGCTCAGCAGGCTAAAGGTTAATCTTCTATCTGCTGCCGTTGTCACATACTTCTAATTCGCTTTAGAGATACTGCAGCATAGTGTCAAACAGCTTGGATACGGATGAGACGCCGAGTTACTCGGCGTCTCATCTGGATCCAAGCTGTTTGCAAATGTTAGTTAGGTCCCGCTAAGCAGACTAAGGGTTAACATATTATGCAATACTTCGATATTCGGCGTCTCATCCGGATCCAAACTGTTTGATTGCAAATGTCATTATCGATTCGTTCATAGCTGCTTAAAGGTAAGCCATAATATAGCAGAACGTAAATTATGAAAACTGCACAGTAAAACTGTCTCGAAATAGTATACTGTTGAGCTTCGATATCTCGAACTTCAAGAGACCATACGAATTACTCCGAGATACATGTAACAGAGATTTCAGTCGTCCGATTTATAATTTGAACATTTTCTCAGGTTCACAGCTTAATGCAGGTCTAAATTAATGCTGAACACTTCTACATGAGCTTTCAGCTGCATTAAGCTGTTACGTGTGTTTCTAGATATGCGGAGAGATATATTTCAGAACATTTCTTTAATATAAATTTTGGAAAGACTTAACTGTTAGTCGACATACCCCGAAGTTCGAATTATCCGAGTTCGAGTTATCGAAGTTCAACTGTATATCCATGATATAGTGAGGGAAAACTTGTGTTTTTTTTCACATGGTGAAATTAGGTATAATCTTTGTAATCAGTT
The DNA here is from genome assembly GCA_963576725.1 of Azorinus chamasolen. NCBI lineage: Eukaryota > Metazoa > Mollusca > Bivalvia > Cardiida > Solecurtidae > Azorinus > Azorinus chamasolen. The sequence goes on from OY755252.1 coordinate 11,475,462, forward strand.
TTGATCTAGATGAGACGATCAGTAGAAACTCGGCGTCTCATCTGGATCCAAACTAGTTGACACTCGGGTTGTTTGTGTATAGAAAAAGATTGTACATGCATATATTACGTCTTGTATAGAAAACAGACAGATGTAACCCATTATTCCATAAATGCTTCTTTTCTATGCCTTTGCAAACAGAGTAGACCCAGATCAGACGGCTCCTGGAGGAGCCGTCTGATCAGGGTCTGCTCTGCATGCTTATGGTATAATATAGATATGATTATACAATTTTACCGCGGCAAACTTGTCTCCATGTGCTATTATAACAACTAATGTAATTGATATTCATGATGTCATTATTTATTACATGAATATTCATGGATTAAAGGGTTTTAAACGGGTAAAAAATACTCGGTATGTTAAAAGTGAAAAGCTTTTGAAGTCAATACAACAGTTTCGCTCCACATAAGCGTAACGATGTAGAAATAGTGTTAGGTAGAAGTGTTCATCTGTGATATTTACTTTTATAGCCCTTTACTCCTTGAATATTCATGTAAGAAATAATGACATGATGAATATTTATTAGACATGGGAATTTTTTTTACCATGGCAGAAAATATAGAATCATATCTATGATATATCATAAGCAAACAGAGCAGACCCTGATCAGACGGCTCCTATAGGAGCCGTCTGATCTGGATCTGCTCTGTTTACAAGGCGTAGAAAGGCGTATTTATGGAGTAAAGGAATTATGCAAACCCGGCATGACTGGCGTTTGCAACGGAATTGTATCATGGGGAGACACGGAGTAGCTCGGTGTCTGATCAGGATCCAAGCTGTATGGACTTCGGTTAATAGTTCCTCAAAAGCATTTTTGAGCCAGAAGTAAGTATAATTTGCAACAGGCTCCGAGGTTATAAAGCTTTTTGCTTGAGTATGAAATCATTCTCAAGCATCTGATTGGTCAGATTCTGGGCTTGCTTAGAATCTGACCAATCAGATACTTGAGAATGATCTCAGACTCAGAAGTTTTATAACCTTGGACTCTGGTCAGAATTTGAACATAAGTCGAACTTCGATATCTCGAACTTCAAGTGACTATACAAATTACTTCGAGATAAATGAGGTTCGAGTCATCCAAGTTCTAATCTAGAAATTGTCTAAACTCCACAGCTTAATAAAGGTCATAAGTAATGCTGAAAGCTCGGAGCCTTCTGTATGAGCTTTCAGCATAATTTTCGACCCGCATTAAGCTGTCACACGTGCTTCTAGATACATTTAGATCATTATATCATTTATCAATACCTTTAGGAACAATTCAGTATTGCAACTTTTGTAAGAACCGAACTTTTACTTCGAGTTATCCAGGCTCGAGTTATCCTAATTCGAGATATCGAAGTTGAACTTTACCTACTTTTACACCAGGGTTAACGTCGGAGTAACCCTTTACCTGTTGAAGCCGCCTTTTCACGAACTTTCACAACTTTGAAAACAGGGTAGACCAAGGCCAGACAGTTTCTATAGGAGCCTTTTGATCCGGATCTATTCCATTTGCTTATGAATTATCTCAAATATGATTTTACAATTACTGTAAAAATGAAAAACAACCTCGTGTTCATTTATCGCTATAAAAGTTCAGCTAATTAATATTTACGACGTCATTATTTCTTAAATTAATATCCATGAGGTAAATCATTATTTTTACATGAATATCAATGGGGTAAATAATTATTCTTAAATGAATATCCATGAGGTAAATCATTATTTCTTAAATGAATATCAATGAGGTAAATCATTATATTTTACATGAATATCCATGGGGTAAATTATTATTCTTAAATGAATATCCATAAGGTAAATTGATATTTCTTAAATGAATATCCATGAGGTAAATCATTATTTCTACACGAATATCCATGAGGTAAATTGATATTTTAGATGAATATCCATGAGGTAAATTGATATTTTTAGATGAATATCCATGAGGTAAATCAATATTCTTACTTGAACATACATGAGGTAAATCATTATTTCTTACATGAATATCCACGAGGTAAATAAATGTTTTACATGAATATCAATGAGGTAAATCATTATTTTTACATGAATATACTTGAGGTAAATCAATATTTTTACATGAATATACATGAGGTAAATTAATATGTTTACATGAATATACATGAGGTAAGTCATTATTATTTACATGAATATGCATGAAGTAAATCAGTATTATTTATATGAATATACATGAGGTAAGTCATTATTATTTATACATGAATATACATTTAGGTAAATCATTATTTCTTACATGAATATCAATGAGGTAAATCAATATTTTTACATGAATATAGCGATACTTGAGGTAAATCAATATTTTTTACATGAATATACATGAGGTAAGTCATTATTATTTACATGAATATACATGAGGTAAGTCAATATTTTTACATGAATATACATGAGGTAAGTCATTATTTTTACATGTATATACATGAGGTAAATTATTATTTTTTGCACGAATATACATGAGGTAAATCATTATCTTTTACATGAATATCCATGAGTTGAAAGGGTTTATGGATAATAAGCTTTATATAAAACAAAGTACAGTAGAACTTATCCAAAGCGGTCATTTATTCATTGAACATATGAGTCTTAAAATGCAAGTGGTTACTTAATGCAGGGCAAAAGTAATACAGAAAGCTCCTAGAGGAGCTTTCTGTATTACTTTTGACCTGCATTAAGCTACCACCTGCCTTAAATACCCATAATTAGACCTTTATTTGATTTTCTCATGAGACAAGTTCTACTGTATAGCTGTAACAATCGGTTATACATGTATCACTACCCCTACCCAGCTGTGAAATAATTAAAATGTCTGCTTAAATTTTGAATCTTTTTTTTTCATTTTTGCAAGTTTGTCTACTTCCGAATCGACCAAACTTCATTAAATTTTAAGAAAATATTGACCGAGGTCAAAAATATCTGATCCTCATGAGGCACCGAGTTTCTCGGCATCTGATCTGGATCCAGGCTGTTTGGAAATGAGGGCCATGTCGCGGAGTGCGGGATAAAGGTGAAACAAACGAGACGATGATGATGATAAACTTATTTTCAAGAATTCTGTTTATAAATGCAAACATTGTGTTGGATTAGTGTTATGTCTGGAAATGATCGGAAGGAGTCACGTCTCCCTTGTTAATTCTTATACCCGCTATTCGCGACCTGACGCGCATTTGCAAACAGCTTGGATCCAGATGAGACGCCGAGTAACTCGGCGTCTCATCAGGATCCAAGCTGTTTGATGCTTGGTCAGTAGAATCTCGAAATATTGATCGAGTCGGGAGAAGTCAGAATTGCACAAGTCCACATTTGTGCAGACATTGTTTTTTTTTCATAGTGGGTCAAGGGTTAATTTTGCAAGTCTATTCAAACATTTGAATTACAATGTGTTCGACGTAACCATGGCAATCATTTTTTTTTTATAGAAGAAGGCCGAATATTTACATATGATTTGGATATCATTCTGTTTAACTATTTCTGAGGAAAAAAAGGGAATGCATGTATTGTGATTTGAAAATATACTTGGCTTAGCTTCAACAATAATAGAAATTAGCTCCTTTAAGTACGGGAAGCGAGGCACTAATGTCCTTTGCAAACAATGTAGACCCAGATGAGAGCTCATGGTCTGCACTGTTTATCGTATTACACTTTTTGTTTGGAAAATTGAAAAAAAATCACTAATTATTCACGGTAAGTTTGACCTGTTTGAATTTTACAATAGTCTATTTGAAATTTCAGCGTTGAAATGGTTAATAGACCGAATAGCGTGAAACGAAAAAAAAGTTTAATGCTCAAAAAAACATATTATACTTGGTCTGTGCACGTGATATATGCATTTCGTATGCGTTTAAAATATATCGTTGCAATTGCGAACCAGGTCCCGGATAACCGGATAATAGCTGAGCAGGCACATGCAAAGATACATATAAATTATTCTTTATTAAACGCCCGGTATAGAGGGGGTTTACTCAGAGATCCAGATAAAATGCGTAGATTAAAATATTTTGAAGAATAACTTCTTTATTTCTCCACCAAACCCTATGTTGTGACCACTCTCTAGAATCGTCTCGAAGAGACGATTCTAGAGAGTGGTCACAACATAGGGTTTGGTGGAGAAATGACGATTTTAGTATTTGAGTTTGCTCTTGGGTTCACTGTATATTTCAGTAGAACTGAAATAATTGAGTTATTGGATCAAAGGTTTTAACGAAAGATCTTGTAGTTCAAGCATTGTATTTGGAATATAACCAACAGCATTAACCCTGCCGCTTTGATTGATAAGTTTACTGCCTCGCAATTACGTACAAAGTAAGATGCCAGCATGTTTCACCAGTACTTAGGTTGACATGCATTTACCTGATATGCATAATTGGAGAACACGTAGGTAGATGTTTAACTCTTACCCTGCTGTGAAAAAAGTACGTCTCCTTAAATTTATATCTGGCGCAATTTTGACCATTTCTGATTTGATCTAGCATCTAAGAAACTATTGATCGAGTGTCAAACAGATTGGATCCAGATGAGATGCCGAGTTACACGGCATCTCATCTTGATCCAAGCTGTTTGCAAATGCGAGGTTTGTCGCGGATAGCAGGATAAGGGATAAAATGGATACAAAACTACAAAGCTTGGTACCTTGGATGTACAGGTCAGTGTGTAAATCTAAGAGCTCCGAGAATTATCAACATCAGTGGCAGCAACGCAAGGGAACTGATACCCTGCACAGAGAAGGATAGAGCTTTTCGAATGTAAAACTTTCGTGGAATTATTTGAAATAAGAATATAAGGATACCAAAAAAAGTGACCCAACCGCATTGGAATTATGTACTCTCCAAGTACAAGAGTGTTTTTTCATATATGTTGCTGGAAATAATGCTGGTGATGGATTGCTGTACGGGGAATTCCAGGGGTGGGGCTGAGGTGAGTTTTATATCGAAATGCAGTAAAACGCCCCTACAACGACCTCTCAAAAGAGTCGCTAAGGCAGGTGGTAGCTTAATGCAAGCCGGTAGCTTAATGCAGATCGAACGTTAAACAGAACGATATACCAGGGTTTTCTGTACGTTTTCTTTCTACATAAAGCAGCCACCTGCCACAATCATTTCCCCGTTTCATATTCATGTAAGAAATAATGACATCATGAATATTTATTTGCTGATTTTATTATAATATGTACACAGGATGGTTTGGCTCAGACAGAAGCTGTAGAATCTGATCTATATTATACCACAACCAACTAGAGCAGACCCTGATCAGACGGCTCTTACAAGCGCTGTCTAATCTGGGTCTACTTTTTTCGCAAATTCGTGAAAAGGCATTTATATGAAAGAAAGGGCTAACTTTTTACTTTATACATGTAAAAGAGTTGTTTAGTGGACGTTTTGAAGATATTTTATGGTGCTTACTTTAAAGTTTATATTTGTATAGTTTGTTTCTGTCTCTTTATATTTTAACCCTTTTACGCCTTTTGATGCCAACAGAACAGACCCAGATCTGATGATTCCTATGGGAGCCGTCTGATCTGGGTCTACTCTCTTTGCAAAAGCGTAGAAAGGCGTATTTATGGAGTAAAGGTTTAAGTGGTTGGTTTAGATATATTGAACTATATATACATGTACCAAAAATAACTTAAAATCGTTAACCTGTTAACACTTTCTCTGTTGAAATTTTATGTGAGAAATAATGACTTCGTGAATATTTATTTGCTGAACTTTTATAATGCAATATATTCAAGGAATTTCCGTTTTATTTGAAAATAAAACTGTGGTTTCATATCTATATCATGTTATAAGCAAACAGAACTGATCCTGATCAGACGGCTCCTATAGGAATCGTCTGATCTGGGTCTACTCTGTTCGCAAAGGTGTGAAAAGCGTTAGCTCATTTGCTCCCACGATCCCATATATGGCACGTAGGCAAACAGTGTACATTGATCAGACGCCGCATCATGCGGCGTCTGATCAGAGTCTACACTGTTTGCTGATAGGAATTTCAATTTAATACAAAACGAAATTGAAAATTTAGGTCAGGCACCCCTTAGAAAAAAAAGGCCTAATCCAATATATAAACATGGAACAATCCACTTGGAGCAAATGGGTTAATATGAGGGAAAGGGATAATCCATTGCCCCATGAAGAATATTCATGTAAGAAATAAAGACATCGTGGATAATTTACTAGATGAAATTTTATAATGACAGATTAACACACGATTTTTATGCTAGGACAGAAACTGTAAGACCAGATCTATATTATTCCATAGGCAAGCAGGACAGAGCAGACCCTGATCAGACGGCCCCTACAGGCTATAGAACAGAATTCGTTGGAATGCCGCTTTGTAGAGATTATCCCATTCACTCATAGGCTATTTTTAGACCCAACTTCTTTGACTAAATCTTCCGAAAAGGAACATTTTCAAGAGAAAAGGACCATTTTAGAAATGTATAATATTGATACCATTGCGACAAATAGAGCATTTGCTCCTATGGAGCAAATGCTCTATTTATCACAATGGTTTCAAAAGGTGTCCTTTAAGAAGGCGTCAAAAGGCAAACAGAGTAGACCCAGGTTATACGGCCGCTGTAGTAAGAGTTTTACCAGGGTCCGTTCTGCTTGTTTATGGAATTATAAAGATCTGATTCTACAGTTTTTGCCATCGTTAAATATATTTGCATATAAACAATTATATAAATTCATCTAATAAATATTCTCAATGCCATTTTCTTACATGATTATTCATGAGGTAAAGTGTTAAATGTGACATTGCTGGGTGAGAAAAATTTCCTCCAAAGCTGCTGAACTGTATACCGGTATATCTTACAAACCGTCGTTTGTAACACAGTAACCCCCTCTATAGCGACCACCTAAAAGAGGCATACAGCAGAACCTGTCTTAAGCTCTCATCAAAATAATGTATAATCACGGGTCTATAAAGCAGGTGGTAGTTTTCTGCGTTAGGAGCTATATGCGTTTCTTTTGCATTAAGCAACCATCTACTTTTTAGACTCATGTGTGCAATAAATGAATGGTCGCTTAACCCTTTCTCTGTTCTATATTTAGTCCAAAATTTGATACCTATTGATCATTCATGGACAAAACAGTTATAATGAAATATGGAAGGTGGAAAATTGTAGACATTTTAGAAAGCAAAGAAACAGATCTATCAAATTCTATTAGCAAACAAAGCAGACCCTGATCAGACGGCTCCTATAGGAGCCATCTTATCTGAGTCTACTATGTTTGCAAATGCGTGAAAAAAGGTTTATATGAGGGAAAGGGTTAAGACAAGTTCTTCTGTACTTAAAATCAGGTGGTAGCGTAATGCAGTGCTGCCCTTTTGGGGGATCCTTTAAAAGCCCAATGATTTGGGACTGCGCTATTTGCATGTGCCAAATTCACGTGTCCCTCATTTAAAGGATAAACCCTTTCGGCGCCAAAGTTCTAATTGTCGTCTGAAAACCAAGTTTCTTAAATCATTCAGTAAAATAAGGAAATGAGATAAATAAATGCAAATTTCAAAGGAATAAAGCACATATATAGAAACAGACATTGAGACAAATAGTGAAGTCCCTGATCAGACGCCGCCTTGAAAAGGTGGCGTCTGATCTGGGACTGCACTATTTGTCGTGGTGCATTTATGCGACTGCGGCGGTGAATGGGTTAAACAATATGTAGGACAAAACCAATGCAGATAACCCCGTGTGTAGCATCACAGAAACCACATTGTGTTTGGGGGTGTGAGCGTCATTTGAACAAAACAAAATGGTATGGAACTTACAGGAACCCTTTCGTCAGGGTTCCTGTAAGTTCCATACCATTTTGTTTTGTTCAAATGAACCCTTTGATCAAGATCTACACAGTTTGCCATTCAAAACCCTCTAGCAAAATTGATGCATTTCCTACCGAAAGAACTACCATGGAACGCCGATATCTCGAACTCCAAAGTCGCGAAATTCGATTAATTCGGTCCCTTAAAAAATGTGTAATATATAGGATTGTTTTAAAATTGACCACTGAAATAACCACTGCTTCGCCACTGCACATATCTGCAAAATTCGACACTGCACATATCTATAGAGACACGTGATAGCTTAATGCAGGTCGCGAGTAATGCTGAAAGCTTCTTCAGGAGCTTTTAGCATTACTTTCGACCTGCATTAACCCTTTCCCTCATATTGATGACTTGACGACTCTATAAAAGTCACTTTGTGAAACCATTGTGATAAATAGAGCATTTGCTCCTGTAGGAGCAAATGCTCTATTTATCACAATGGTTTCAAACTACAACATTCTAAACAAATTCCTTTTCTCTAGTTAATGCTCCTTTACGGTAGACTTATTCAAAGAGGTTGTATCTAAAATAGCCTTTGACGTAATGGGTTAAGCTGTCACATCGGGAAAGTTTCCAAGTTAGAAGTAGACTGACTCGAACTCCCGATGTCAACGTTTTTCTATAGTTTTCTCATAATGACACATTTTGCCGCCTATGTAAAAGTCACTTTTTGAACCACTGTGATAAATAGAGCATTTGCTCAATAGGACTTTTTAATCTCACGGAAACTATTATGATAAACAGAGCAATTGCTCCATGGGAGTAAATGGTCTATATATCACAATAGTTTCTGATCTACACAAATCTAAGATGCTCCTTTTCTCTAGAAAATGCTTCTTTTCAGTAGATTTATTCTTAGAGGTCGGGTTTAAAAAATAGCCTATGAGGAAATGGGCCTAAAATAGTCTGTGAGGTAATGGGTCTCAAATGGTCTATGACGTAATGGGTCCAAAGCTCGAGAAATCGAGGTCCCACTATATATATAGTACATGTAATTCACGTATTGACAATTCCACTGTGAAAAGTCAGCATTTAAACATTTCCTCCGTGAATATTCAAGTAAGAAAAAGTAAAGTCTTGAATATTAATTAGATTAATTGTTATAATTGCACATTGACATGAGAGGTTTTGGCCAAGGCAGAAGCAAAATCATATCTATATTACTTCATAAGCAAACACAGCAGACCCTGATCAGACGGCTCCTATAGGAGCTGTCTGATCTGGGTCTACTCTGTTTGCAAAGGCATATAATTTTGTTTTAAATTTCCTGGTGAATTAATGGACAACAGTATGAAATATCGACCAAAAGGTTTGGATGTATCACATTGTAGAATCAGAACAGTTGTTGTTTCAGGTGTCTGATAATTGGCTATACTGTATGTAACCCTTTCACCGCCGATTTCGTATAAATGTACCACTACAAATAATCCAGTCCCAGATCAGACGCCGCCTTTACAAGGCGGCGTCTGATCAGGGACTACACTTTTTGTCTCAAACTTTATATCTATATTTGTGCTTTATTCCTTTGAAATTTACATTTATTTATCTCATTTCCTTATTTTACAGAATAATTTAACAGATTTGGTTTGCAGACGACACTTAGAAATTTGGCGCCGAAAGGGTCAATTAAATTGTCTGCAATTTTCTCTTTTCACATTTATTGCTACTATTGCTTTCAGAATTTATGTACTTCACAACAGCATGTGTTAATACTTCGATCCGAATGTTGTTATATTTTCTGGTTCTTTGGAATCATGTTTCTATGCTTTTAGGTATGAAAATTGAATACCGCTTAACCCTTTCAATGTTTTATGTTTATTTCAAATTTCTATACCTATTGAGTATTCATGAACAAAATAGTTGTAATGAAATATGGACGGTGGAATATTGTAGCAGTTGCGGAAAGTAAAGAAACAGGTCTTTCAAATTCTTGTAGCAAACAGAGCAGATCCTGGTCTGGGTCTGCTCTGTTAGCAAATGCGTGAAAAGGCGTTTATATGAGGTGAAGGGTTAATCCGGTGTTAGGGGATCGTCGTACGTGAGTAGTGTTGCACCTTTAATAAGGTCGAAGATCAGGAACTTCTCTGTTTTCAAAACGGCATTTTTACCATACGGATTCTTATATGTACATGCATTGTTTAACCATTCAGTCCATGAATATTCATGTAAGAAATAGTGACATCATGCATATCTATTAGATTCATTTTTATAGTGGCATATAAACACAGGACTATTTGACCATAGCAGAAACTGTAGAATCTTATCTATATTATGTCATAAGCAAACAGAGCAGACCCTGATCAGACGGCTTCTATTGGAGCCGTCTGATCTGGGTCTGTTCTGTTTGCAAGTGCGTAGAAAATGAATAAAACACTTTATTAATAATATGTTTCAATTTTGAATTTGCGTGAAATGATTTTACACCTTTTTTGGCCTGTGTATACTAAATTAACTCTTATGCAGATAAAACCAACAGAGGATAGTAAAACACAACAGAGTGTATGGTATTTATACCTTGTGAACTCTATTAAGCTCTATAAATATTCATATAATAAATAAAATATGTATGAATATTAATTAGTTTAACCATTTCCTCCATAAATACGCCTTTCTACGCCTCTGTAATAGTCACTTCTTGAAAACCATTGTGATAAATAGAGCATTTGCTCCATAGGAGTTTCAAAACTACGCAATTCTAACATTTTCCTTTTCTCAAGTAAATGCTCCTTTCCGGTAGATTTATTCAAAGAGGTTGGGTCTAAAACAGCCTATGAGGGAATGGGTTAAGATTTACAAAGCATATGAACCAGAACGATTTGGCAATGGTGAAAACGGTAGAATCTGTTCTTTGTACATGTAGTTCCATCAGCAAGCGGAGCAAACCCTGAATAGCCGACTTCTACGGGAGCCTTCAGATCTGGGTCTACTGTGTTTGCAAAGTTGTACAAAGGCGTATTTATGGAAAAAATGGTTAAGCACTTGACGTATAAGCGCAATTTTGAAAGCAAAATTTGTTGTCAAATAATTTGAATCCATGTGAAATTACAAAGAAATTGTGTCACATAAGGATTCGAAATATCGGAGAAATATATTGGGACGCAATATACATGTAGAAAATGTCTTAAGCGGTCGTCAAAAAGGTCTGTCCATGGATCTCTAAGGCAGGTGGTAGCTTAAAGCAGGTCCAAGATAATACAAGTCTTTAATTAAAACTCGATACTACGAACACACAAACACGTACAATTATTGATCTTTTACACAGGTAACAGCTTAATGCATGGTGAACGTCATACAGAAAGCTCCTAGAGGAGCTTTCTGCATGACTTTCACCCTGCATTAAGCAGCCACCTGCCTACAAAGACTTAAGTTCGTCATTACTAAAATTTTGTAGTATCGAGTTTTTCACATTAAACACTCGATACTACGAAATTTTAGTAATGAAGAATGAAGAGGATCTTTCTGCATGCCTTTCACCCATCATTAAGCTGCTACCTGTGTTAAAGATCAATAATGGTACGTTCTTGAGTGTTCGTAGTATCGAGGTTTTACTGCACTTTGATTCGTTAAAACTATTGAGAAAACTATTGACCGAGTGTCAAACAGCTAGGTTCTGACGAGTCGCGTCTGAATATTCTCTATCTGCAAATGTGAGCTAGGTCGTATTTAGCAGTCAGTGGGTTAATGCAAATTTAACCCATACCGTGCTGAAAAACAGTATGCCTGTCCAGACTCAGGGTCCATGCTTATAAAGCTTTTTAGTTGAGTCTGGGTTTGTTCTCAAGCTTTTGATTGGTCAGATTTGAGCCAAAGGCTCAAATCTGACCAATCATAAACTTGAGAACGAACTCAGACTCAACTAAAAAGTTTTATAAGCATGGAACCTGATTTGTTGCATTTGTACTTACTTCTGATTCACACAAGCATTTGAGAAACTTTTGACCGAATGTCAAACAGCTTGGATCCAGATTTGACGTAGAATTACTCAGCGTTTGCTCTGGATCTAAGGTGTTTGCAAATACAAATCACGTCACTCTTAGCATAACAAGGGTTAAGCATTCTTGGAGCTCTTTCAAGAAATACTTATCCGTTGGTTAAACGCACTACTTACGAACTTTATTTTCCAATCTCTCAAGTCAACATTGATTCATCCAGGTTATGCATACAGACAGAAGTTCACATTGATATATGAGCGAGCAGCAGGCACGGATATAATGCATATTATACAGTAGAACATGGCTTAACCCATTACTCCATCAATACGCCTTTATACGCCTCAGCAAACAGAATAGACCTAGATCAGACGGCTCCTATATATAGGAGCCGTCTGATCAGGGTCTGCTCTGTTTGCTTACGAAATAATGTAGATATGATTCGTCTTTAGTTTTTGCCTTGAACAAAAAATACCTATGCCCCTTTGCCATTATAAAACATAATCTAACTAGCATGTTTGATGTTATTATTTCTGATATAAATGTATATGGAGTAAAGGGTGAAGTGGTCATTCACATATTGAATATAAGAGTCTTAAAAAGCAGATGGTTGCTTAACCCTTTCCCTCATATAAACGTGTTTTCACGCATTTGCAAACAGAGTAGTTCCAGATCAGACGGCTCCTATAGGAGCCGTCTGATCAGGGTCTGCTCTGTTTGCTAATATAATTTGATAGATCTGTGTCTATACTTTCTAAAATGGCTACAATGTTCCACTTCCATATTTCATTATAACTATTTTGTCCAAGAATATTCAGTAGGTAATACATTTTGGCATAAACATAGAACCGGGAAAGGGTTAAGGCAGGGTGAAAGCAATGCATAAAGCTCATATAGGAGCTTCCTACATTACTTTTACCCTGCATGAAGCTACCAACTGTAATTAGACCTCGTTTTGATGACAGCTGAAGACAGGTTTTACTCTACTCAACAGCGCATATAAACGTGCGGTCAATGGCAGGTAGTGGTCATTGTTTTGGTCAGTCGTTGAAAAAATCAAATTTAGCACTGAGTAAGGTTTTGTATGGGCAGAATTGAATATGTCCAAAACCGTTAATACATCTGGAACTGATAGAGGGTCTATGCAGTCGCAAAGTGACGTCGGTACCACAACACAAGATGAATATGAGTGTTACGTTACTACGCAGAACCGGTTTGACAGCACAAGTGGGCGGGGTAGTGAGTGGCAATGCGTCAGGAGAAAGAAACGCAAGAAGGTCAGTTCAAACAGTGTAGTTACTTCTGGGTTCAGCAGTCTATCAACAGATGATAAATTGACAAGCATGTTTGAGAACATTAACAGAAACTATGAAATGCTGTCAGATATGAGAATAAATCAGGAAAAATATTACACGGCCACTCGTGACCTTCAGCAAAGTGTGTCAAGTTTGTGCGAGCGAGCGGATAAGGCAGAAAAAACTGTTAATAAACAATCTCATATGCTGAAAGTGCTGGCGTACCGCTCGATAGACTCAGAGGCAAGAAACCGGAGAAATAACCTGATAATATGGGGGGGTGTCCGAAAACATAGACATGAACTGCTCTGAGTTAGTACTTAACTTTCTTCACGATGAACTTGGGATAGGCACTGTAGACATAGCAATAGATAGAGCCCACCGGCTAGGCTCACTTCCAAATCCATCATACGATGGCAGAAACGACCCGAAGCGCCCGATCGTCATCCGCTTCCGTGATTATGAGAAAACAGAGTTCATACTTAGGCATGCATATAAGCTAAAAGGGACCCCGTTTGGTATTGATAGAGACTATCCAAAAGAATTAGCAGACGCACGGAAAGAGTTGTATTCGTCAAAAGTGGCTACGGCAGCGCGTTTACTCAGAGAGAAGACACAGATTCGATACCCTGCCAAACTCTTCGTAAAGGGGAAATTGGTCCTTGATAAATTCCCCGACTGGTCGAGGATTATGAAAGAGAGCCGTCTAGGTCACACGTCTGTTGTCGCCTCACGCACTAAGACAGATGACCAACAGTTCATCCCATCGCATACGGAAAGGGCAGATCGCACAGTGTACATTGAGGAAACAGACGTAGACAGCAATGCGAACTCTAGATCTGAAAGCAGTGACGACCTGTTCATCACATCAACACAGGCCCAATCTGGATATCAGGTGCAGAATGTAAACAAACACGCCCACCGTGTGCCAAGTGACCCGATTGTGAATGGAGAGTCACGTGACGCACCTAAGTGGGGCAGTGCTAGTACACGTGTGCATAAAAACGGTATAAATAGTGTCTCACCTGTGTCCAAAATACAAACACCCATGAGTAAGGATGCAGGTCGCAGCCGTCGTGATCCGCATAAATCCAAACAGAATTACACAGATGCAAATCGGGCACAAAACCGTGACAAATCGAACACGTGCAGTCACACTGTGGACGGAAATCCGATTTCTATTAATAGAAACGAGGTTTTTCAGAAACAGCAAGAACCGCTTGTGCAGTATACAATAGACAGTGGTGGAACGGCCGCTACACACGCGGAAAATATCGAAAATACTCGGTTGTAGGGGAGCGGAGGGGATAGTGGTGAACTTCGCTTTTGCCTTTTGAATGTCCAAGGTCTAGTTGGAAAACGTTATAACAAACTCGATTCAAGTGAAATCAAAACATTATTTCAGGATAATGACATTCTTTTGTTTACAGAGACTTGGTCGAATGATGAGGTTAATTTAAACGTTCCCAGTTTTACGGCGTATGTACTAAACAGAGAGACTAAACATAAGAAAAGCCGTAGAGACAGTGGTGGTTTAATCGCTTACGTTTCTGACAAACTTAAAAATGATGTTTCCTTTGTAAAGTATGTTGAAGATCACACTTTGTGGCTTAAACTGAATGGTGGCGTGTTAAATTTAGAAAATGATATTTTTATAAGCCTATGTTATAATATTCCAGCTGGAAGTAGCAGAGAATCTTTTATTACACAAAATATTTTTAACAGTTTATCAGATGACATGCTCCATTTTGAAAATCAATATGGTGCATGTAACTTTCTGTTAACTGGTGATTTCAATAGTAGAGTAGGGGAGAGACCAGATTATGTAGAAGACGAGTCACTTGTTAATTTGCAAATTCTGCCTGATGAGTATATTCAAGATGTACGTTTAACACGAAAATCTCAGGATAAGATTGTAAATGTCGCTGGAAAACATTTATTAGAATTTTGTAAAGAAACGGATGTAAGAATCGTGAATGGAAGACTGGGTGACGATGAATATGTGGGTAAACTCACGTGTGTTAAGACGATTGGAAGCAGTGTGGTTGATTATGTATTATGTAGACCTATGTTGTTTGACTATTTTAACACATTTTCAGTAGACAATCTGAATATTCTGTCAGATCATTGTCTGATTAGTTTTGGTCTTAAGAAATCCAGCATATGTACACATAGCGATAACCAGGTACAGACAGAGAATGAAGAAGTCAGATTTAAATATGCATGGAATGAAAATAAAATACACACCTTTAATAATGCAATTAATAGCGATGATGTTAGAGACAGGCTCCACACCCTTGTGAACAATTTAAACCATGCCGAACTATCCGAAGATATTGATAGTAACTTGAGTGATTTTTATTCAGTTATTAGTGAAGTGTGTGATCCTTTATTTAAGATAGACTTTCATACAAATTCATCCAGTAATATTAATAACTCAAAAAATTATAGTACAGGGAAGCAACCATGGTATGATGCTGAGTGTAAAGAAAAACGAAACACATTTTACGAAACACTACACGAATATAGACAAAATCAGACATCTGATGCCAGAGTGTCCATGGCAACTGCAAGGACTGAGTACAAATCAACTTTAAGACGCAAAAAAGTGTCTTTCGATAAAAAGCAAACAAATAAATTAGAGGCGTTGCGCTTCAAAAATGCAAGGGAATATTGGAAGATGCTGAAAGGCCTATCACATACAAACGTATCATCTACATTAAACACATCTAATTTCTTTGAATATTTTAAATCCATAAACGATCCTGATTCTGTATTTTTTCAAGCAGATGAAGACGTCATTCATTTTAATGAGAGATATTTAAATGACGAATTACAGGAGATGTTCTCAGAATTGAATATTGAAATAAGTATTGATGAAATTCGTAAGGCATGTAAAGATCTCAAAAATGGCAGATCAGGGGGGCCTGGTTATGTCTTATATGAATATTTTAAATACGGTATTGACGTATTTATTCCTTACTTATGCAAATTGTTTAATACTATTTTAGACAAAGGGTACTTCCCTGAAAAATGGTCAGAGGGTCAATGACACCGGAAACTACCGAGGCATAACTCTACTTAGTACTTTAGGTAAACTGTTTACGAGGATATTAAATACAAGGCTTAATAAATGGGCAGAAGATTATCATGTATATGTAGAGGCACAAGCAGGTTTTAGAAAGAATATGTGTACCATAGATAACATATTTATTCTACATGGGGTGATAACGCATCTGCTGAACGAAAATAAAAGATTGTTTGTAGCTTTTGTAGATTTTAAGAATGCTTTTGATTTTGTGGTTCGCGATATCCTTTGGTTCAAACTTCTGAAATATGGGATCAGGGGGAAAATACTTAATGTAATTCAATCTATGTATAAAAATCTTAAATCGAGGGTCAAATATGAAAACCGTTTAAGTGAAGAATTTATATATACGTTAGGGGTAGCTCAGGGGGAAAGTATTTCGCCATTTTTATTTTCTATGTACCTTAATGATCTTGAGGAAGCCTATATATTAAAAGGATATGAGGGAATAGACGTTGGTATGCTAAAATTGTGTTTGCTTCTCTACGCAGATGATGTACTTTTGTTCTCTTATTCAGAGAGCGGTCTACAATCGGGACTAAACATTTTACAAGAATATTGTGAAAAATGGAAACTAACTGTAAACACTGAAAAGACAAACATCTTAATTTTCAGGAAAGGCGGTAGACAGAATAGGTATCCGAATTTCACATTCGATGGCAAGAACTTAGAAATCGTTAGTAAATTCAATTATTTAGGGGTCGTATTTTCAACTGGGGGGTCATTTACAGAAACACACACTGCTCTTAGCGAACAGGCAATAAAGGCAATTTATAAGCTTAAATCTTATCTGTACAAATTTACAGATATATCTGTTAAACATAAACTTGAGCTCTTTGATAAACTTATTTTACCAATCTTAAACTATGGTAGCGAGGTTTGGGGGTTTAGCAATGAAACTAAGCTCGAACGTGTCCATTTAAAATTTTGTAAACAAATACTCGGGGTGCGACAGCAAACGCAGAACAATTTTATTTATGGGGAGCTGGGTAGATCCAACTTAAAAGTACACAGGTTTATCTCGCTTATTAGATACTGGTTAAAAATTACACAATGCTCTGATTCGAAATACATCAAAGTTGTTTACAATATGATGCTTACTGATATGGAAATATATCCAAATAAGCCTTCTTGGGCATCGAAACTCAAGTATTTACTAGAGAACTTAGGGCTAAATTATGCTTGGTTAAATCAGGGAGTGGGTAGTGTCGATTTATTCTTGAAACTGTGTAAACAGAGATTATCTGATCAATTCATTCAATCATGGAACTCAGAGATTAGTAATTCAACGCGCGCAGATACTTACAGACTGTTTACAGATTTTGGTTTCAAGTCGTACTTGAATCACGTAACAATTACAAAATTTAGACATGACTTAACTAGACTTAGGCTGTCCTCACACAGATTAGAAATAGAAACGGGCGCTGGCATAAACCTAGAAAAATACCTAGGAATGAGCGGAAATGTCATATATGTAACGCACTCGAAGACGAGTTCAATTTTTTATTAGAATGTACTTTATACACAGAATTGAGAAAAATGTATATTAAGCCTTATTTCTGGCGAACTCCAAATATTCCTAAGTTTATAGAACTAATGCAAATGGAAAATCCAGTGTTGATAAAGAAATTAGCCACGTAAGTTTATAAGAGTTTTAAAATAAGAAATGATAGATTATATATGAGTGGTACATCTAGGTCTACACCAGAAATCCCTTAGAGAAAACGTCTTACTCTGAGCTGGCTCAAAATATTTCTGAAAGTTGTTTTGATCCAGATCAGACGCCTAGTAGCAAATCATCTGATCAGGAAACAAACTTTGTAACATTAAATAAGATAAAAGCGAAATAAATTACTTTCATATTAAATTAAAAATTAAATTAAAGTTAAGATTAGTTCGTTTACAGCAAGTTAGTCGATGATTTGAGCTGATGAAGTTTATTTATTTGCAATAACTACAATTTGTGTCTTCTAAATATTAATTCAACTTGTTTAGAGAGTTATCTCCCTGTCGCGGGTAAACATCTTTCACGGTCAGCGCGTACTTACTATATTTTTGTTAACTGCTAATGCAAACGCTACATTTTTCAGTCTACAGAGTGCTGATCGTGTAACTGAGTGCCTGTGACAGTCGGAACTCTGACTGATGCTTATATAACATCATGTGTTACTCATTAATTTTTCTTACGTGAAAAAATTACCGGAACAAAATAAGACCATTTTCCTCTCGAACGCGTTGCATGCGTATGGTTGTTGGAGTGTATGGAGAGTATATGAGGATATTTAAATCATTCTGCTGTTGATCATATAATAATCATTATTTGCTACCTTGTACTGTTGGGCCTATGGCCTTTGTACTCAATAAAGTATCTATCTATCTATAAAGGTACCGAACTGGCTGTCTCTGGAATGTACTGTGACACTCCATTCCATGAATGATCATGCAAGAAATAATTACTCCATGAATATTAATTAGATGATTTTATAATAACATATGAACACCGTATGGTATAGCTATAGTGTTTTATATGCAAACAGAGCGGACCCTGATCAGATGGCCGCTACAAGGGCCGTCTGATCTGGATCTACTCTATTTGCAAAGGCGTTAACAATGGAGTCAAATATTAGTTTTTAACAGATTCAACTTTCCATCTGGATAATTTATTTCCATGGAACTCATTGAAGAGTTACCTTGGCGGAGATACAATAAACATTGGGACGAACTATTTCGCATGGCATTGCCCGACCTTGCAATGTTCTTCTTGATTTGCAATGACATAATGCCGCAAGTCATGCATTTAACCCTTCTCTTGCTATTCACGTCATTATACCTACCTGTAAATAGTGAAGACCCAGCTGAGACAGCTCCTGCAGGAGCTGTCTCATCAGGGTCTGCACTATTTACAAGTTGATTGTGGAACCAATGCACTCCACAGCAGTGATTGCACAGCGCAATACTTGTACACAGTGAAGGTATATGTAACTATACAACAGGGCATGGGTAAAGAAGGAGAAACGCATCTTAAAATTCAGCAAGCGAAGGGTTAAACGCGGAGCAAATTATCCTCGGCAATTATTCGTCGACTTGAATATTTCAAAGACACACGTCTACTATGCATTTAATACATGATTGAAATATAAAACAATTTAGATCTAGATGAGAAGCCGAATTACTCTGCATTTCATCTTGATATTGACTGGTTTCCAATATGAATAATGTTTCGCTAATAGCAAGCTAAAGACCGATGCCGTGTTACGCATAGGGGTAAACAAAACAGGTGCGCAAAAACTTAAAGCAATTCCAGAAATCTGTTCTGGGAAATGCTGATGTCAACAATAGGTGTAAACTCTAAAACAGTGGAACCTGTCTTAACCGGCCATCAAAAAGGTGTCTTAATATGGGTTTGTAAGGCAGGTGGTAACTTAATTCAGGTCAAAAGTAATACAAAAGCTCCTATAGGAGCTTTCTGCATTACTTTTACCATGCATTAAGCAACCACTTGCTTTGTAAGGCTCATATGTTTAATAAATGAATGGCCGCTTAGGACAAGTTCTATTGAAAACAAAAACATGCCTTAACCCTTTCCTTGATGAATATTCATGTAGGAAATAATGACGTCATGAATATCAATGAGATTATTTTCTATAATAACATATGAACACATGACATTTTGGCTCAGGAAGAAGCTGTAGAATCAGATCTATATTACACCATAAGCAAACAGAGCAGACCCGGATCAGACGGCTCCTATAGGAGCCGTCTGATCTTGGTCTACTCTGTTTGCCAATGCGCCAAAATGCGCTTACATAAATTACATAAGGGGAAGGGTTAAGGGACACTCGGTATGTAAAACTAATCAAAATATCGACTTGTGAAGCATATGTAGCTTACCGCATATCGGAAGCAATGCAGAATGCTCCAAAAGGATCCTTCTGGTTTACTTTTGAGCTGCTTTAAACAGCCATCTGCCTTTAAAAAAACTAGTACGTTTAAATGGTCGCTTATTGAATGTTTTACTGTATAGTTAATCCCTGTTGCGTGCCAATTCGCGCCATCTGTTACATCGCCCTTCTATGTGAAGTCGTTCTCTTTTAACATTTAGCCTGGTACTGGCGAAGACATGCTTACATTTTGCAAACAGTTTGGATCCAGATGAGACGCCGAGTAACTCGGCGTCTCATCGGAATCCAAAGCTGTTTAACAGCCTGGTTGCATTTTGGTAGACAAACTCATTATAGCTTTAATTCTAAAAATACGGTAGGTGAACAATTGTTTGAAAATAATTTGCTCTGCATGCTTAAGGTTAAACGCATATTATTGCACGCAGAACATTTTGCATGGTGGATGAATTACCTGTTGGTGCAGCAGTTGTGTTTAACCCTGTTTCATTCTGAAAAAAATAATGCTTTCTCAAATTGTAATCTGCTGAATGTTTTGCTGACATTATGTTCGTTCGAGGTTTTGATAAACTATAAACAGGGTGCCATACAGCTTGGATCCTGATGATACGTCGAGTTATCCGGCGTCTTACCTGGATCCAAGCTGTTTGCAAATACCAGTTAGGTCGCAATTAGGTCATTTACTCTTTCGGCGCCAATGTCGCATGTTGGCACGATTGAAAACAGTGCAGTCCCAGGTCAGATGCCGCCTTTTCAATGCGGCATCTGACCTGGGACTACACTGTTTCTGTAGTATTTCAGCCCAAACATACAGGTTTTTAAAAACAAATGTTTTACTAATATACCTTTATGATTTAGTTTAGAATTACAGTGCTCCCTCCATACAACGACCCTCTCAATAACGATTCCCTCCTTACAACAACGCATGTCACTGTTTCCGAAACAACAAAGCTCCAGAAACAACTTTTTCCATCGTATTTTATTTATGCCTCCATCAAACCCTATGTTGTGACCACTCTTTAGAATCGTCACTTTGTGACGATTCTAAAGAGTGGTCACAACATAGGGTTTGATATAGGCAAACGGTTTTAGTTCTCGAAATACACCATATCTGGGGATCTGCAAACAAGCTAATTATGTTTGATTTTCCCTCCCTATAACAACTCCCTCTGAACAACGCATACACTACTCGTATCCCAAAGGGTGTCGTTGTAGAGAGGGAGCACTGTATATCTAATATGAAATTATTATTGCAGACGACACTGTTAAATTTGGCGCCAAAAAAGTTAATTAGCACACTGAGCAAATTTAAATCTGTAAACAATGTCATGTACAGTAGAACCTGTCCTAAGCGGCCATTCATTTGTTGAACATAAGAGTCTTAAAACGCAGGTGATTGCTTAATGCAGGGCAAAAGTAATGCAAAAAGCTCCTATAGGAGCTTTCTGCATTACTTTTGACCTGTATTAAGCTACCACCTGCCTCACAGACCAATAATTAGATCTATTTTTGATAACTACTTAAGGTTCTACTACAGATCATGGATTTAGCAGGTATATAGTACTTTGACATGATAAGCGATGACTCTTGCATTGCTGTCAGATCGGATGCCCAAGGTTAATAATGTTATTAAGCGGACTTGACTTAAAAGGAAGATAAAAACATCATCTAATTTACTGGAATACAGTACATACTTTCGTATGCGGACGAGCGGACATAGGGACGAGAAGACAGGCGGACAGACGGACAACCTGTTTACGGATTTTACCTTCACCAATACGTCGGTGAATAGTATATATGAATTGAGCTCAGCGATGTAAACAGCCTGTTTTCTGTATGTGTAGTTATGCTGCAAAAATACAAGGGAGATAACTGGCTATACTTTCAACACAAGACTAGGTAGAGTTATAGATCTTCGTGTACTATATGTACCTATATCTCACCAACACGCATCTGCAAACAGATTGGATCCAGACAAGGCGTCGAGTAACTCGGCGTCGCACCAGGATCCAAGCTGTTTGATTCTCGGTCAATAGTTCCTCAAAAGCTTGATCAAATCAGAATGAGATGGAATAACAATTAACAGATCGAAGCTTAACCCTTCTCTTGCTGAATTTTAAAATACATTTCTCCTTCTTTACCTATGCCCTGTTGTATAATTACATATATCTCCACTGTGTACAAGTATTTCGCTGTGAAATCAGTGCTATGGAGTGCACTGGTTGCACAATCAACTTGTAAATAGTGCAGGAGCTGTCTCATCTGGGTCTTCACTACTTACAGGTAGGTACATGTATATTGACGTGAATAGCAACCGAAGGGTTAAGTAGGCATCATTTTACAGGAGGCCAACTGTTAAGTACAAAACAATCAGTTGTTTAATTTGTTATGTCAAATTCACATTGTACATAGATGAACGTTTGCTTGTTTTCTGTGGTGATTTTGAATTGTACGAGCCAGTCGTTGATTGATGTCTAATCCTTCGAATATGGGAAAAAACGAATATCAGGTACATGTAAAACCACTCTTTAACGGCCACTTAACTGTGTTAATTAGTAGGTATTTAGGGCAGGTGGCTGCTTAAAGCAAGGTGAGAATAAAACAGAACGCCCCTATAGAACCGTTCTGTTTTACTTTCGCCTTGCTTTAAGCACCCACCTGCCCTAAATACTTGATGTAATATAGTGACCGTTATAGAGAGGTTGTACATGTATTTGCAAAGGCCCAGATAAGATGTATAAATTTAAACATGTTCAGGAATAACTCCTATATTTCTCCACCAAACCCTAATCTGTGACCACTAGAAGAGACGATTTTAAGGAGCGGTCACAATATATAGTTTGGTGGAGAAATGACGATTTTTAGTATTTGGGTATGCACCTTTATCTATAGCTCTGTATTTGCAAACATGGAAGACCAAGATCTTCTATAGCAGCACTCTGATAAGTGTCTGCTTTTTGTAATTCAAAATCCTCTTTAAAAATTAACCCTTCGCTTGCTGAATTTTAAAATATATTTCTCCTTCTTTACCCATGCTCTGTTGTATAATTACATATATCTTCACAGTGTACAAGTTTTTCGCTGTGCAATCACTGCTGTGAAGTGCACTGGTTGCACAATCAACTTGTAAATAGTGCAGACCCTAATGAGACAGCTCCTGCAGGAGCTGTCTCATCTGGATCTTCACTATTTACATGTACGTATATTGACGTGAATAGCAAGCGAAGGGTTAACACTTTCAAACTAAACTGACTCCATCGTTAAACACTGATGGGCCTTTCCACTTTGAAAATCCCGTATCCAAAATGACAAATAAAAAACTTTCTCTAGTATAAATAAAACAAAACTTCTCCCGTAGGAGCTTTCAGCATTACTTTCGACATGCATTAAGCTGTCAACTATTGTTTGTAGAGATGCGATATGATACGTGTTAGAACAAATCTGTGTTGTAAATCAAGGAAGGACCGAACTTTTACTTCGAGTTATGCCAAAGTTCGAGTTATCCGAGTTCGATATATCGAAGTTCAACTGTAGTCATTATTGCGTACGTGTATAATTATGAAGGGTTAATGAACCCTTTCAATCCTAAATTATGAGAATGGAATAACCCATTAGTGTTTAACCATAGAGTCCATTCAGTATGAAAGGCTTAAACTAACTAGAAGATTGTAAATGACAAACAATGGAGACCCTGATCAGAGGGCTGCTATAGGAGTCCTCTGATCTGGGTCTACACTGTTTGCAAATGAGAATGATTGCGTGTCCGGATTGAGAGGGTTAACCCATTTGCTCCCAGTGGATTCTTCCATGTTTATATATTGGATTATTCCTTTTTTATCTAAGGGGTGCCTGGTCTACTTTTTCAATTTCGTTTTGTTTTATATTGAAATTCCTATCAGCAAACAGTTTAGACTCTGACCAGACGCCGCATTATGCGGCGTCTGATCAGAGTCTACACTGTTTGCCTACGTCCCATATATGGGATCCTGGGAGCAAATGGGTAACCTTACGAATACTTTAGCTAATGGCGTAAACGTTTCGACATACAATGCATTCTTCCCGTTAACATCATATGAATGTCCTGCCTAAATAAATGCTGCGGTATTTAGAAGAGTCAAAAAATGTCAACAGGTAGAACGGCACGTGCAAGTGCACGTCTTAATTGCTTTTAACAATACCCGAACCTTTGGACAGGAATTACCTGTTAACCCTATATTGATGTTTGGTATCGATATTTTGTTCTGTTTACATGTCAAAACATCGCGGTGGATCTATATATCTTATTATCTTTTTTGAAAAAATCAAAACTGTTGGAAGTGTGTTTTTAACAAGAGGTATAGGATTTCGACTGCGTGTGAGATTTTTCTGTGTAGGAAATACCTGCCCATATGATGCACTGGACACGGGACTCGGGGCGCTCCGTGTATTCCATGCACCGCACGAGCAGGTCGTTCTTGCACAGGCTGGCTTAAGTACGAGGCCGATATCCGAAATACACACCGCGAATGGTCGATTATGGCTGCCTGTAGTGAAATGACATTTTATCTGAGGCTCTTGATTTGTATGAAGAACGAGAAGACATTAAAACATTTCTTACACAGTCGACATACAGGTTAGTAATTAGTATCTATCAACGTATAGTAAAATAAATTATAGCGAGAACGTACATGTATGCAGTACATGTATGTGTATTCTGGGGTTAGTTTCATATGAACGAAACACCTTTTGCTGAAATGCATTCGGTACTTACAGTAAAACCTCTGTATAACGGCAACTAAATTACATCAATTATTTTGTGTTAAAGGCAGGTGACTGCTTTAAGCGCCCAGCTGTCCTAAATACCAAACTAATTAACACAATTTAGTGGCCGTTGTAGAGAGGTTTAACTGCACGTATGCTATAAAGTGTGAAGGGTGCAATCAAATCCTCAATACAATTTGAAAATTTGTATTCAAATTTGAGTTTTATGAATAAATAATACTTACCTGGTATGGCCATGAGGATTCTCTTTTCTTAATCCGCTTATTAGACTTAACCCAACCGGAAGTAAACTTTTACCCGCGCACCGTGCAGTCTACTTCCGCCCAAACCACATGCAATCGACAGTTTCCTTTCTGGCGAAAGTGTTCGCCTTAAATAACTGCTTAATGACATGTGGGGATGGTGGGAGGGTAGCTGTCATACCAGGTAAGTATTATTTATTCATAAAACTCAAATTTGAATACAAATTTTCAAATTTCATTTCATAAATAAACTTACCTGGTATGACCATGAGGATTATCTTAGATTCTAAAGCAATACTTCCCTGGAGGTGGGAGTCATTAAGTAATCACAACCCATCTTAATTAAAAATGGTATAAGAACTTACTTTTACTTGTAAGTGAATATCTGTCTCCATCAGCTACAGCATCAGGTTCTGCTCTCTTCTCTAGTATAAATCTAGTTACTCTGCTGCTATAGCTCTGTATTAACTTATCAAACCTAATTACTCACATAAACTTACTGTACAAACCGTACAATATACCTTAAATGTACTGTATTTACACTAATCTTGAGTCTTTCCTTTAAGACTTATAAACACTGGAATCCGCAAGAAGAAGAGATACCTTCAAATCTTCAGTTTTCTTACGTTCTCATAAAATCAACATTCACATGTTTAAGATAATGTTTGGTAAACGTGGTCTCCTTTGACCAATCTGCCGCTTCCATGATATGTTGAAGCGATGCTCCCTTGAAAAACGCCCAGGACGGTCCAATAGATCTGGTAGAATGTCCTTTTACTTTACCAACTGACTTCTTCTCCTTTTTATAAGCAAACTTAATAGTCTCTACCAACCATCTGGATATTGTTTGTGCCGTTACTGGTAAGTTTGGTTTATTTATGGACAAAAATAGTTTCACCACATCTTGATCCTTTTTGGATATCCGAAAAGACTCTGTTCTTTTTAAGTAGTATGCAAGAGCTCTCTTTGGATCTAAAAACTTGTTATCTTGAAGTGCTGGCACAAAAATGATTCTATCCGAATGATTTAAGCGGTCCTGTTTTGCTAAACCAGTTCTTACAAAAGTGACACCTCGTCTCTGAACATTGACAAAACCTTCTCCTAACCTTAGCGACTGCAAGTCACTGCAGCGACGAAAAGTGGTGATTGCTATTAAAAAGCAAGTCTTCCATGTAACATATTTCAAGGAAGCATCTTTCATCGGTTCAAAAGGGGCTTTCTTCAGGCATCCTAAAACCACAAAAAGATCCCATTCAGGTAACAATTTCTTAACAGGAGGCCGTTCGTTAAAAACTGCTTTAAGTAAACGTATAATAAAAGGATGCTGACCTACTGGGATATTCTCAACTGGTGCTAGAACTGATGATAGCATAGATCTATAACCATTGATAGTGCTGTACTTAAGACCCTTTTCAAATAAATCTGTCAAAAATTCTGCACACTCTTTTAAAGAGGCAAGATAGGGATCAATCTCCCTTTCACTACACCAGCTATTGAATCGTCTAAATTTACTTCTATAATCTTGCTGTGTGCCTTTTCTCCAGGATTTTGATAATAATTTTCTAGTCTTTTCAGAAAATCCTTTTGACGACATTCGTCTGTCGATAACAGCCATGCAGTCAGATGAAATGTCTCTGGATGTGGATGGGATACTCTCCCCTTGCACTGAGTCAAGAGATTCTGACTGCATGGTAGTTTCAACGGAGATGCTATCAACAGTTTCAACAGTTGAGGATAATACAACTGTCGAGGCCATTGTGGGGCAATCAATATCATTGTAGTGCACTGACAATTTTGTAAGTGGTTTAGAACTTTTGGAACAAGTTGAACAGGAGGAAACGCATACACAAACATGTTCTGCCATGAGATTGACAGGGCATCTACAACATATGCTTGTGTATGTGGGATCCATGAACAAAACAGTGTCGTCTTTTTGTTTTGATACGTTGCAAACAGGTCTATTAATGGCTGACCCCATACACTGAATATTTTCTGGACCACTGCACTGTCCAGGGACCACTCTGTCTGTCGAACTTGTTCCCTGCTCAATGCGTCTGCTAATACATTCTTTGTACCCTGAATATAAACCGCTTTCAGCTTTATCTGATTCTCGAGAGCTAATTGCCACAACTCTCTCGTCAGACTGCACAACTGTATCGACTTTGTACCCCCCTGACGATTTATGTACTGGCATACAGTGGTATTGTCTGATCGGACTAGAACATTTTGTCCTATCAAATGAACCATAAATGACTGAAGGCTCTGAATCACTGCTAACATTTCCAAGCAGTTGATATGTAGAAGTTTCTGCCCATTGCTCCTTTTGCCCTGGCATGTCAGATTGTTCAAATGACCCCCCAGCCCCATTTCCCACTTGCATCGGTGGTCAGTGTTAATGGAAAACTTTCTTTCTCTAAAGATCTGCCCTTGGCAATGTTGAGATCCTGTTGCCACCAATTCAGATGAGATATTAGCTGAGGTGTAACGGGAATCCGTACACAAAGTTTCATGGTGGATGGACTCCAATTTTGAAGTAGATGGAGCTGAATTGGTCTCATGAACAATCTGGCATTCGGAATGAGCTCTAAACAAGAGGCTACACTGCCTAGAAATACCATGACTTGTCGAGCTGTCGACTGACCTTGTAAAATTTTTGTCACAGCTATTTTTAGATTTTCTAATCTTTCTTTTGTTGGAAACACAAAACCGGTCAACAGATTGAAATAGCTTCCTAAGTAAGTCAGTCCTTGTACCGGAATTAGTTGCGACTTCTGTTTGTTTACTATCAAACCCAGGTGGAATAGGAGACTGAGAATTGTTTGTCTGTTTTGTAACAACATATGGATTGTTCTGTTTACTGCCAACCAATCGTCTAGGTAATTTGCTAGGCGGATATTCAGTTTCCTTAAATGTGCCACCACTACTGACATTATTTTTACAAATACTCGTGGTGCACTGGTTGGACCAAAACATAGGGCTCTGAACTGATACACTGTTCCTTGAAATTGAAACCGAAGATATTGGCGATGCTTTTTGAAAATTTTTATATGGAAATATGCATCTTTTAAATCGATTGTGAATGCCCAATCTCCTTTCCCAACAAGGTTGATTACTTTTGCTAATGTGTCCATTTTGAAATGTTGTTTGCGGAGATACTCGTTGAGGGGCTTTAGATTTATCACTGGTCTCATTTCCCCGTTCTTTTTTGGAACAAGAAATAATGTGCTGTAAAAACCTGAATGAATTTTCCCTGGAGGAACTATTTCTATGGCTCTTTTTTCTAAAAGAGATTTTATTTCTCGTTTTATAATTTCTTGACTTTTTGATGGTACCTTTGTTGGTTTTACACCCAAAAAAGGAGGCATTTCTAAAAACTCCAATTTGTACCCGTGTTTTATCACATCTAACACCCACTTGTCTGTGGTAATTTGCTCCCACTTTGACAGGAAATGAGACAGTCTCCCCCCAACAGGTATCTCCGGATATGATACTTACATTGTCATTTTCCATCTGGTCGGACCAGTTTCCCTCTGCCTGGGGTTGCTGATCTTCTTGGAAAGTTGCCATAACTTCCTCTGGGTCTGGAATAGGCTGGCTGCCTGTTGTAACTGTCAGTTCTTGGCAGTTTTGGTATACGAAAATTGTTCCAAGTATTTGAGGCTGGCCTCTCCGGGAACTTTTCTGTGTTAAGCCTTTTGCTACCTTCATTTGAATAGCCAGATAATTTGCGTTTAAAATTTCTTTTGCAATCTGGTATCAACTCATCAATCTGCTTCTTTTTCTCTTTACGAGACTTTAAAAGAACCTCTAGTCCTTCACCAAAAACACCTTGCTTAGTTAGTGGTAAGTTAGTAAATTCTAAATGGTCTGGCTGTTCATACAACCCTGTGTCAGTCATAGCCACAGCTCTTCTAGAAATGTGATGAAATGCGCCGGATCGACCAATTTGATCCAAGCACTTGGTTGACATTGCAAAAATGTCCTTCACCTGCTTAGAGGCTTTATCCTTATTAAAATCGTCTGATTCTAGAAATTGCAACATGTTTCCAAGGCTTTGTTGTATATATGTTTGAATTACAATACCCAAACGAGCAGCTTGCTGGCCTTTATAGCCAATTTTCTCCACCATTTTGGCTGGTTGCGAGAACAGACACTTGGATTTATTTTTGGCAAAAGCCGCTTTGTTACCGAAGCGTTTAGTCAGACACCCCTCTACTAACGGGTCCAAAGAGGGAACTTCCAGAAAAATTTCAGATTCTTCATCTACTGGAAAAGATTCATAGGTGTCTTCTGAAAAAGCACTCAAGAAATTTGGGTCTGAACACCGGAAACTAGAGTTTATAACCTCCTTCTGAGACTTGTCTAGCACAATGCCTTGCTTTTTGGGATCACGCCTAACAACAGCATCATCCCCAAACATGTCATACAACTCTTTCTTTTGAGTCTGAGTCAAATTATTGTTCAAATCAATATCACTATCTTCCTCCTCAACTCTGTGTTCAGACAAATTTGGCCATTTGCAAACAAAGAAAGAGTGTCATCTTGGTCAGAGTCATTTTCAATTGTTATGACAGGTCTACGGGTTTGTCCCGGTTCCACATGGCATTGGGTTTGTCCCAAATCCGTCGTTCGAATTTGTTTCGAATCTGTAGAAATTCGGGTTTGTCCCGACACAGTAGAAGACCGAGTTTGTCTCGTACCCTCTTTGTTCATAAATTGTAAAAATATAGTCTCCATCCTAGAAAATCTTTTATCCAATTCACTATAACGAGATTTCCTGGATTTCTTCTTCCTCTTAGTCTTAGTGTCCGAAAGACTAACACGTGGGCTGGAACCATCATTCCGTAATGGCGACACGTTAGTGGTTGTCGTGTCGGTAGAGTCTGTATCTGACCCAATCTCTGTATTGTCCGTCAAAACATTTGACGCCATAGTAAAACAAACTCTTCCAGAAGATATCAAAAACCAAAAACTAATTCCTAATAACAAAAAATAAAAAATAGTAAGTCTAATTTTTCCACGAAACATGCGAACACTTTCGCAAGAAAAGAGAAACTGTCGATTGCATGTGGTTTGGGCGGAAGTAGACTGCACGGTGCGCGGGTAAAAGTTTACTTCCGGTTGGGTTAAGTCTAATAAGCGGATTAAGAAAAGAGAATCCTCATGGTCATACCAGGTAAGTTTATTTATGAAATGAAATTGATGATATGCAGTGCTTATAGGCCGATTATAGCTTAACCTATGCTGTAACCCATTTGCGCCCAGTGGATTCTTCTATGTTTATATATTGGATTAGTCCATTTTTAGCTCCACTTTTTCAAAAAGTGGAGGTATTGTCATGACCCTCTCGTCGGCGTCGGCGTCGGCGTCGGCGTTGGTTAACCTTTTTGTTAAGGTCCTTTTCTCAGAAACCATCAAAGATATTGGGTTCATATTTGGTATGTATGTTTACTATCACAAGAGGAAGCCATTTCACAAGAGTAGGTAACTCTAAAATTAATTTTGCTATAGTTATGCCCCTTTTTCGACTTAGAATTTTCATTGTTGGTTAAGTTTTATGTTCAGGTCCATGTCTCAGAAACTGTCAAAGATATTTGGTTCATCTTTGGTATACATATTAACTATCACAAGGGGAACCCATTTCACAAGGATAGGTGACCCTAAAATTAATTTTGCCATAGTTATGCCCCTTTTTCGACTTAGAATTTTCATTGTTGGTTAAGTTTTATGTTCAGGTCCATGTCTCAGAAACTGTCCAAGATATTTGGTTCATCTTTGGTATACATACTAACTATTACAAGGGGGACCCATTTCACAAGGGTAGGTAACCCTAAAGTTAATTTTGCTGTTGTTATCTCCCCTTTCTGACTTAGACTTCCACTACACTATCCAGCACTAAAGAAAGTGGAGCGCGCTGTCTGCGGACATCTCTTGTTTATCTAAGGCGTGCCTGGCATAAAATTTCAATTTCGTTTTGTTTTATATTGAAATTCCTATCAGCAAACAGTGTAGACCCTGATCAGACGCCGCATTATGCGGCGTCTGATCAGAGTCTACACAATTTGCCTACGTCCCATATATGGGATCGTGGGAACAAATGGGGTGATACAGATAGCATGTTGACGCATTTTGACGCCTCTGTAATAGTCACTTTTTGAAATCATTGTGATAAATACAGCTACATAGGAGCAAGTGCTCTATTTATAACAATGGTTACACAATTCTAAAAAGTTTCCTTATTAGCTCACCAGAGTGAGTCTTTGTGAACGCCTGATGTCCGGCGTCGTGTGTTGTGCGTCGTCTGTCGTCAATAATTAAAACCTTTGAGAATCTTCTTCTCTGAATCTACATGGTTCGCAGCTTTCATCTTTGGCACATATCATCGTTGTATGTACTGGTCGATTAAGAGCGTAAATAACATATCAGAAGTAATGAAATAAAAATAAGCATATGTTTATTATTGTATTAACAGAAATGAATACATTATTGATATTAAAAAGCTGATCATTACGAATTTCCGGTGCAATAGGCTTGCCTAAAGGTCTAGGAAAGTATTACACTTTTTACAGTAAATGCACAGTCCAGTGTGCAGTTTTTGGTTTAATGCGGATTTGTGCAAGTTTAGGTATAAAGCATATTTGCTTTGTAAGTTTGGCCCAATCAAAAGTAAAAATACTATACATTACGGTGTATAAATGAATGTTTGAGTTCGTCTTGTATGCGCATAATAATATTTTCATGAAAATGACACGCACCTTAAGAAAAAAAATCCGCTCAATATTTACAGAATGTCTAAGAAACCCAGCTATATGTTAGGACTTCCTTTTAGTTTTAAAGTGTAGATTATTTAAATCTAAGAACGTTATTGTATAAAATGCGAAACATGGAACACATTGGGACCATACTTGGAGATATCTTAATGTCGTGTAATTAGAATTTGACCTTGCTTAGTGCCACGTATGGCATTTTAAGCCATTTTCTTTTTTCACAGTTAAACTCAAGTTTTGTTGCAAATAGGTGTGTAATATTAAGCTTAATATATGAACGAGATTTAACAATGAAAAGGATACTATTATTTTCTAAGATTAAATAATGACTGATTCGTCAATGATCAAATAATTTTTTTTATAAAAAACGTGCTTATTATCTATCAAAACTACAATGTAAACTATTTCGGTTTTTGATTCATTTCTTAAGTTCACAGTATTGAAAAGTTTTAAGTATAATTAGTTCATTGTTTGTTAGGATGTCTGTAGTAATTCCAACAGCAATATGCTGAACTAAACCTTTGAATGATTGCATGGTTATATTAAGATAATGCCAATCAGTGTATAGTTTCATGAAAAACTCTTTTATTTGTCTTCATTTATGTTTGCACTTTTTCAATAGCAGACAAGTATCTTTATTGAAACGGTTAGTGCAGCACATACGTATCATGTTCACTGATATTCTAAGCATTTTGTTTTACAATAGATTTAAACAAAACCAGCATGGTTGTTCTTTTGCATCAATGCTGTTCTTGTCATTCCATGGCAACACGTCTATACCATATGCGGATTCTGTTTGTCTGTAGCCTTCTGCA
Organism: Azorinus chamasolen; assembly: GCA_963576725.1. Taxonomy (NCBI): domain Eukaryota; kingdom Metazoa; phylum Mollusca; class Bivalvia; order Cardiida; family Solecurtidae; genus Azorinus; species Azorinus chamasolen. Next base: position 11,508,133 of record OY755252.1, read on the forward strand.
ATCCAGCCAGTGTCACCAACCATTGTCAGTATGGAAATGAAACGATGGACCTCAAGAAATACTCCATTGCTTCATTCTGAACGTTATCGATTGGAACTTGTTATAGCCCCATATGGAAGAACAATAGTCCATGACCGGTACAACACACGATGGTAAGAATTTTTAAGTTTTTGATAGGGCCTTTAGCCTGTGCATTTTGCCAATATTTCACCGAAAAACGACAAGGTCTTTGTTATATTCAGAGGTCCAAACTTGTACATGAGATCATGTTTTTCATGGATAATTACAACAATATATTTATATCATTGCTGAGATCGGGGTACCAAACCTCACTGATAATGTATCATCAACGTGCAATAGTATAGAAAGTTTGGTGTCGATGACCACAATACCAAGGTCACTGTAAATTAAATCACCTAAACAAGTAAATATCAAATAATGAGAACAATATTGGGCGACAAATTACAGCATTGTTTCACGCTGGTTAACTTTTACACCATGAATATTCATGTAAAAATTAAAAACATGAATATCAATTAGATTATTTTATGACATGACATGACATGGACACGCGATGCTTTTTCCTTGGCAGAAATTGTAGAATCGTATCTACATGTACATATTTATGCCTGCGAGGATGCTAGGAAAGGATCACAGGAGAGGGTGTGGGTATAGTTTTAGCTCTGTCGGTTGGTTGGTTGATTGATTGGTTTGTCTGTTTGGCCCCAACTTTAACGTTGGCGATAATTTTGTCGCCATTGCAAATACATACTTCAAACTTGGCATGCATGTGAAAGTTATGAAGGCAAACTTTTTAGGTGTGATTTATTCAGGTCAATGTCATACATCTAGGCCAAAGGTCATGAAATAGTATGATTCTACAGTTTCTAAAATGGCCAACATTTTTGTGTTCATGTGCCTATATAACAATAAATCTAATTAATATCCATGATTCCATTATTTCTTGCATGAATATTCATGGGGTAAAGGGTTAAGAAATCGGTATCAATATTTGAAAGGGCTTCAATGGATAAAGTCAAGCTCGACAAATGTAATAAAGTATGTATACGGGAGTGCCAGTCGATAGTGTCAACCCGAAAAATATAACATTCGACACACAGTGCGTTTTTGGTTTGAAAATATGCACTAAAAATTTTGCAGTCATATTGTTGTTATTTTTCTTTTGTTTCGAAACATCGTTATAGCAGCCCAATCATAATTATTTTCCTGCTGTGAAAAAAGGTTTTCTCAAATTCGGATCTGGTGCAATGTTGTTTGTTTCCTATTAGAACAAGCTTTTGAGAAATTATTTACAGAGTGTTAAACAGCCCGGACCCTGATGAAACAAGTAGTTACTCGGCGGCGTCTCATCTGGATCCAAGCTGTTTGCAAATGCTAATGGAGTCGCTGGAAGCGGAATAGGAGCGAATTATTTGAATATTAACCCATTCCCTTATATTAACGACTTTTGACGGCTCTGTAAAAGTCACTTTGTGAAGCCATTGTGATAAATAGAGCATTCTCTCCTATTGGAGCAAATGCTCTATTTATCACAATGATTTCAAACTACAAAATTCTAAACTATTCCTTTTCTCTAGTTAATGATCCGTTTCGGTAGATTTATTCAAAGAGATTTATCTAAATATAGCATATGAGGTAATGGCTTAAGCGATCAGACCTGGATCTACAAATATTAATTCATATAAATTGAGCGATGTTACAACAGAACAACAGATAAACGTGCATGCACAAGTACTACAGTCGTCATTTTCCCCAACCAACTCTGTGTTGTGACTACTCTTTAGAATCGTCTCTTCGAGATCCTATGACCCTATGTTGTGACTACTCTTTAGAATCGTCTCTTCGAGACGATTCTAAAGAGTAGTCACAACATAGGGTTTGGTTGAGAAATAAAGACGTTATTAGTGAACATGTTTTAATTTACGCACCTTATATGGACATCCGGACGTATATTTTGTTATGTTTGATATATATTTTAATGTTCCTTCTGAAGAATACGTTGATCCATTTCTCTTAATCACTGAAAAGTCAAGTAGAATTTCTTTTAATACTAATTTACTATTTCTTAAATATCTATTTTTAAATAACATAAAATAAGACATTCTAGCTTCAATACAAAATGAGTTACAGCAAACCTTTGCTAATCTGAAAACTCAAATATCATTATTCGTATTAAGCCCTTAACTCAGCCTGTTAATGGATTTTTGCAAACAGAGTAGACCCCGATCAGATGGCCCTTGTTTGCGCATGTAATATTTTACAGTAGAACCAGTCTTAAGCGGTCTTCAAAAAGAGGTCTAATTATGGCTCTGAAAGACAGATGAAAGCATTATGCAGGTCAAAAGTAATGCAAAAAGCTCCTATAGGAGCTTTCTGCATTACCTTTGTCCTGCATTAAGCAAACACCTGCTTTTAAGACTCCTATGTTCAAAATATGAATGGCTGTTTAGGACAGGTTCTAGTGTAGATCTGATTGTACTGGTTTCTTCAATGCCCTTGTGTATAGTGTCCTTATAAAAAAAGTCTAATTAACCCTTTCCCTGTTGAATATTCATATAGGAAATAATGACGTCATAAATATTAATTAGATTATTGTTTATAACGGCTTATGAACACATGTCATTTTGGCTCAGGAAGAAGCTGTAGAATAAGATCTATATTACACTATAAGCAAACAGAGCAGACCCTGATCTGACGGCTCCTATAGGAGCCGTCTGATCCGGGTCTATTCTGTTTGCAGATGCATCAAAATGCGTTTACATAAGGGAAGGGGTTAATATAATACAGTATTCACTACTTATACAAGAATATGCTTGATAATTAAGAGCTAGTGCATGTAGCAGCTTAATGCAGGATGAAGCTTTTGCTGTAAGGGAGCTTGCCGTTTGACCGATATCCTGAATTGGCATTTTACTCCATGATTATCTATATAAGAATTAATGGCACCATGCATACATGTATTAATTAGATTTATTGCTTTAAACAGCACATGGACCCAGGAGTTTTCGGCCAAAGCAGAAACTGTAGAATCATATCTATAGTATATCAAAAGCAAACAGAGTAGACCCTAATCAGACGGTTCCTGTAAGAGCCGTCTGATCTGGATCTACTCTATCTGCAAAGGCATCGAAAGTATTTATGGAGTAAAATGATAAGCAGCTATTTGCGTAACAAATATCTAAATTATTCTTTACTAAAGGCTGGGGTTAATGAGATCTTACTGTCTTTGCTTGTTGTATATTTTAAGAGACATCCGCAACGATGCACAAAATGAAGTACTTCCTATTCGTACAGTTGCTCAAGTATCAATTGTAATTGTCGATTTGCATGATATCAAGATATTGGTCCTTATCCCGTTACTAGAGACCAAACTCGCATTTGCAAACAGATTGGATTCAGATGACACGCTGAGTAGCTCGGCGTTTCATCGGGATCCGAGCCGTTTATAAATCGGTCAATATTGTTTCAAGAACTAGAACGAATCGGAAGGAGATATTGCAGTTGACCTGGTGTAAGCCGGTATAATCAGAGCTAAAGATAAAGGTGCATACCAAAATATTAAAATCGTCATTTCTCCACCAAACCCTATACTGTGACCACTCTTTAGAATCGTCTCTTCGAGACGATTCTAAAGAGTGGTCACAGTATAGGGTTTGGTGGAGAAATAAAGGAGTTATTCTTGAAAATGATTAAATTTACGCATCTTTTCTGAACCTCTGGTAATATTTCTTTTACAGTGGAATAAGTGTTAATTGATGTGCTCCTTTCTTGTGCATTTTAGCACTTTTTGTATTAATTTCGTAGTGTCGACGCACGGTTTGATTTTTAAGTACGTTTTTCTGAGGACTTTAAATAGCAGAACTGCCCTAGGTATATTGACGTCTCACCAATACTGTCTTGATCATGTTTGGAAACGAATTAAAAGATGGCAACTGTAAATTCAGACCTGAAGCAGGAGGCATTTGCACGAGAGTTTAGTGTCATGCTATTTGCAAGACTGCAAGACAATTTTACAAACATCGGTTTTTGTCCTTGGATTTAAATAACAAAACATCACCAGAATGAAAAAAAAAACGGTTTGGACCCTTATGATATGCCGATGTATCTGCGTTTCATCAGGATCCAAACCGTTTGCAAAGGTCGTCCCAACGTTTTAACGTTCTAAGAATTACTGACACGTGGAAAGTTTACAGTCTAGTGTCACGCAAAATTTAATTCAAATTAATAATTAGAATAAGCTTTTAGAAGATAAACACTTCAAGGACAATTTAACCCTTCTCTTGCTGAATTTTAAAATACATTTCTCCTTCTTTACCCATGCCCTGTTGTATAATTACATATATCTTCACTGTGTACAAGTATTTCGCTGTGCAATCACTGCTGTGGAGTGCAATGGTTACACAATCAATCTGTAAATATGCAGACCCTGATGAGACAGCTCCTGCAGGAGCTGTCTCATCTGGGTCTTCACTATTTAAATGTAGGTATATTGACGTGAACAGCAAGAGAAGGGTTAAGTTTGATTAATGTACATCCGATGTTGTGAACGGTTTAGGAAACAGAATTATATGTAAGAAATACGTAGGCAGATTTTGTTGTCAGTAACAAAAAAAATCAGAGTGAATTGGGTTCTGCGACAATATTGAAGATCAATTCCAAAATAAATATAGATTAACTTGTTTATAGTGACAATTAAAGCTATGTATAATTCTGGAGTTTAGAATAAACAGGTGATAGCTTAATGCAGAATGAACGTTCGGCAGAAAGCTCCTCCAGGACCTTTCTGTATTTCTTTCGTCCCGCTTTAATCCTTTACTCCATAAATACGCCATTCTACGCCTTTGCAAACAGAATAGACCCAGAACAGATGGCTCCTATAGGAGCTGTCTGATCAGGGTCTGCTCTGTTTGCTTATGATATAATATAGATATGATTCTACAGTTTCTGCCATTGCCAAGAATCCCCGTGTCCATGTACTGTTATAATAAATTAATCTAATTAATATTCATGACGTATATTCTTCTTAATGAATATTTATGAAGGAAAGGGGTAAGCAACCACCTGCTCTGATCGACATCCATATCATTCATTATCTGATCGCTATAGACCGGTGGTACGCAGAGCAACATATAAAGGTGCGTACTCGAATCCTAAACTCGACATTTCTCCACCATACCCTATGTTGTGACCACTCTTTAGAATCGTCTCTTCGAGACGATTCTAAATAGTGGTCACAACATAGGGTTTGGTGGAGAAATGACGATTTTACTATTTGAGTAGGCACCGTTATCTGTAGCTCTCGAAGAGACTATTCTAAAGAGTGGTCACAACATAGGGATTGGTGGAGAAATAAAGGGGTTATTCTTTAAACATGTTTAATTTACGCATCTTATTTGGACCCATACCATATGGACACAATTATCATTGTTTAGTAAACTTGTCCTAACATTTTCGCTACCGATGGTGATTACCTATGTAAGCAGTTTGGATCCAGATGAGACGTCGAATATCTTGGCGTCTAATCAGGACGCATTTTGTAGAAGACACTACGTGGCAGCAAAGGGTAATTCTTTTGCTGCCACGTAGTGTCTTCCACAAAATTGCAGTGTTCTAAAATCCTCAAATGAATTTGGATGTAACCAAATCACCTCGAATATTCATACGTACAAAAGATCTGAAACAATATTAAAGACGCCATTTTGATTTTCACATTGCAGTTGGAGCATGGGGTTTATTTATTTAACCCTTTATTGCCTAGATACACCTGTCTATGCCTTTGCAAACAGAGTAGACCCAGATCAGGAGCCGTCTGATCTGGATCTTTTCTGTTTGCTCATGTATGAAATATACTAACACGATAAAGAAACGGTACATTTGGGTTGAGGGACATTTGTTATATTTTAAAGTACAAATCATAGACAAATTTGGAATCAAAATGCGCAAAAATGTATTGGCTACATGATGGTGTATTTTTAATTGTGATTTAATAATTTACAGATCATAATTTTGTGTTTGAATGACGATTGTGTGAAAAGTAAAAGTTGCAGTCTTGTAATATTTTGAAATTGTCGTGTTGCCATCGAATTTCTTCATCAGTGTTGGAAATTTCGTGATTCTAACCTTTGTAACAAAAATAGTTTGTCCAAGTACAAAAATGTACAGGGGTTCTACAGTATATTATTTCATACGTAGACCCTGATTAGACAGCTCTACAGGTGCCGTCTGATCTGGGGTTACTCAATCTGCAAAGTGGTCAAAAAGACGTAATTCTATTACGTAAAGTATTAATTTATACAGTTTTCAGAAAATAGTGAGATATTTTGAAACTTTCGGAACGTATCAGTTTCATTGGCATTATGGCGTGTCAACTAATTCTTGAGATAACTAGGTTCTCTTTTAGCACAGTAGAGTGTGCAAACTTGCCAGGCAATTTAAAACAAGTTTAACACATTCCCTCCTAGTCACGCATTTTGGCGCCTCTGTAAAGTCACACTTTGAAACCATTGTGATAAATAGAGCGTTTACTCAATAGGAGCAAATGCTCTTTTTACCACAGTGGTTTCAAAACAACACAATTCTGAAATTCGCCTTTTCTATAGTTAATGCTCCTTTACGGTAGGTTTATTCAAAAAGGTTGGGTCTAAAAATAGTCTGGAAGGGAATGGCTTAAAGTATTTATAAACTAATGTTTACGAGGTATGCCCCTGAGCTTTGAGACACAGGCTTGACGCCGAATAAATCTTGTTAAGATCTAAACTGTTTGACATATCGCTCGCTCTTTAGAGAAGAAAATGAAGCAAAGTTTATTACATGTAACCCTTATATGAAGGAAAGGGTTAAGGAGGCGGCATTGTTTATACGAAGGAAAGGGTTAAGGAGGCGAAATTATTCATATGGAGGAAAGAGTTAAGGAGGCGACATTATTTATATGGAGGAACGGGTTAAGGAGGCGGCATTGCTTATATGAATGAAAGGGTTAAGGAGGTGGCACTGTTTATATGAAGGAAAGGGTTAAGGAGGTGGCACTGTTTATATGAAGGAAAGGGTTAAGGAGGCGGCATTGCTTATATGAAGGAAAGGGTTAAGGAGGTGGCACTGTTTATATGAAGGAAAGGGTTAAGGAGGTGGCACTGTTTATATAGAGGAAAGGGTTAGGGAGGTGGCACTGTTTATATGAAGGAAAGGGTTAAGGAGGTGGCACTGTTTATATGAAGGAAAGGGTTAGGGAGGTGGCACTGTTTATATAGAGGAAAGGGTTAGGGAGGTGGCACTGTTTATATGAAGGAAAGGGTTAGGGAGGTGGCACTGTTTATATGAAGGAAAGGGTTAAGGAGGTGGCACTGTTTATATGAAGGAAAGGGTTAAGGAGGTGGCACTGTTTATATGAAGGAAAGGGTTAAGGAGGTGGCATTGTTTATATGGAGGAAAGGGTTAAGGAGGTGGCACTGTTTATATGGAGGAAAGGGTTAAGGAGGTGGCACTGTTTATATGAAGGAAAGGGTTAGGGAGGTGGCACTGTTTATATAGAGGAAAGGGTTAAGGAGGTGGCACTGTTTATATGGAGGAAAGGGTTAGGGAGGTGGCATTGTTTATATGGAGGAAAGGGTTAGGGAGGTGGCACTGTTTATATGGAGGAAAGGGTTAAGGAGGTGGCATTGTTTATATGAAGGAAAGGGTTAAGGAGGTGGCACTGTTTATATGAAGGAAAGGGTTAGGGAGGTGGCACTGTTTATATGAAGGAAAGGGTTAGGGGGCGACATTATTTATATGGAGAAAAGGGTTAAGGAGGCGGCATTGCTTATATGAAGGAAAGGGTTAAGGAGGCGGCACTGTTTATATGGAGGAAAGGGTTAAGGAGGCGACATTATTTATATGGAGGAAAGGGTTAGGGAGGTGGCACTGTTTATATGGAGGAAAGGGTTAATGAGGTGGCACTGTTTATATGAAGGAAAGGGTTAAGGAGGTGGCACTGTTTATATGAAGGAAAGGGTTAGGGAGGTGGCACTGTTTATATAGAGGAAAGGGTTAGGGAGGTGGCACTGTTTATATAGAGGAAAGGGTTAGGGAGGTGGCACTGTTTATATGAAGGAAAGGGTTAAGGAGGTGGCACTGTTTATATGAAGGAAAGGGTTAAGGAGGTGGCATTGTTTATATGGAGGAAAGGGTTAGGGAGGTGGCACTGTTTATATGGAGGAAAGGGTTAAGGAGGTGGCATTGTTTATATGAAGGAAAGGGTTAAGGAGGTGGCACTGTTTATATGAAGGAAAGGGTTAGGGAGGTGGCACTGTTTATATGAAGGAAAGGGTTAGGGGGCGACATTATTTATATGGAGAAAAGGGTTAAGGAGGCGGCATTGCTTATATGAAGGAAAGGGTTAAGGAGGTGGCACTGTTTATATGGAGGAAAGGGTTAAGGAGGCGACATTATTTATATGGAGGAAAGGGTTAAGGAGGCGGTATTGCTTATATGGAGAAAAGGGTTAAGGATGCGGCATTGTGATAAATAGAGCGTTTACTCAATAGGAGCAAATGCTCTTTTTACCACAGTGGTTTCAAAACAACACAATTCTGAAATTCGCCTTTTCTATAGTTAATGCTCCTTTACGGTAGGTTTATTCAAAAAGGTTGGGTCTAAAAATAGTCTGGAAGGGAATGGCTTAAAGTATTTATAAACTAATGTTTACGAGGTATGCCCCTGAGCTTTGAGACACAGGCTTGACGCCGAATAAATCTTGTTAAGATCTAAACTGTTTGACATATCGCTCGCTCTTTAGAGAAGAAAATGAAGCAAAGTTTATTACATGTAACCCTTACCCTTTTTTATGTTCATTCCAAATTTCAATACATACTGAATATTCATGGATATAATAGTTATAATAAAATCTGGAAGGTAGAACATTGTAGTCATTTTAGAAAGTAAAGAAATATATCTTTTAAGTTCCATTAGCAAACAGAATAGACCCTATAGGAGCCGTCTGATCTGGGTCTACACTGTTTGCTTATGCGTGAAAACACGTTTATATGAAGGAAAGGGTTAAGGAGGCGACATTATTTATATGGAGGAAAGGGTTAAGGAGGCGACATTATTTATATGGAGAAAAGGGTTAAGGAGGCGGCATTGCTTATATGAAGGAAAGGGTTAAGGAGGCGGCATTGTTTATATGAAGGAAAGGGTTAAGGAGGCGGCATTGTTTATATGAAGGAAAGGGTTAAGGAGGCGGCATTGCTTATATGAAGGAAAGGGTTAAGGAGGCGGCATTGTTTATATGAAGGAAAGGGTTAAGGAGGCGGCATTGTTTATATGAAGGAAAGGGTTAAGGAGGCGGCATTGTTTATATGAAGGAAAGGGTTAAGGAGGCGACATTATTTATATGGAGAAAAGGGTTAAGGAGGCGGCATTGCTTATATGAAGGAAAGGGTTAAGGAGGTGGCATTGTTTATATGAAGGAAAGGGTTAAGGAGGCGACATTATTTATATGGAGAAAAGGGTTAAGGAGGCGGCATTGCTTATATGAAGGAAAGGGTTAAGGAGGTGGCACTGTTTATATGGAGGAAAGGGTTAAGGAGGCGACATTATTTATATGGAGGAAAGGGTTAAGGAGGCGGTATTGCTTATATGGAGAAAAGGGTTAAGGATGCGGCATTGCTTATATGAAGGAAAGGGTTAAGGAGGCGGCATTGTTTATATGAAGGAAAGGGTTAAGGAGGCGGCATTGTTTATATGAAGGAAAGGGTTAAGGAGGTGGCACTGTTTATATGGAGGAAAGGGTTAAGGAGGCGACATTATTTATATGGAGGAAAGGGTTAAGGAGGCGGTATTGCTTATATGGAGAAAAGGGTTAAGGATGCGGCATTGCTTATATGAAGGAAAGGGTTAAGGAGGCGGCATTGTTTATATGAAGGAAAGGGTTAAGGAGGCGGCATTGTTTATATGAAGGAAAGGGTTAAGGAGGTGGCACTGTTTATATGGAGGAAAGGGTTAAGGAGGCGACATTATTTATATGGAGGAAAGGGTTAAGGAGGCGGTATTGCTTATATGGAGAAAAGGGTTAAGGATGCGGCATTGCTTATATGAAGGAAAGGGTTAAGGAGGCGGCATTGTTTATATGAAGGAAAGGGTTAGGGAGGCGGCATTGTTTATATGAAGGAAAGGGTTAAGGAGGCGGCATTGTTTATACGAAGGAAAGGGTTAAGGAGGCGACATTATTTATATGGAGGAAAGGGTTAAGGAGGCGACATTATTTATATGGAGGAACGGGTTAAGGAGGCGGCATTGCTTATATGAAGGAAAGGGTTAAGGAGGTGTCACTGTTTATATGAAGGAAAGGGTTAAGGAGGTGGCACTGTTTATATGGAGGAAAGGGTTAGGGAGGTGGCACTGTTTATATGAAGGAAAGGGTTAAGGAGGTGGCACTGTTTATATGAAGGAAAGGGTTAGGGAGGTGGCACTGTTTATATGAAGGAAAGGGTTAAGGAGGCGGCATTGTTTATATGGAGGAAAGGGTTAAGGAGGTGGCACTGTTTATATGGAGGAAAGGGTTAGGGAGGTGGCACTGTTTATATGAAGGAAAGGGTTAAGGAGGTGGCACTGTTTATATGAAGGAAAGGGTTAGGGAGGTGGCACTGTTTATATAGAGGAAAGGGTTAAGGAGGTGGCACTGTTTATATGGAGGAAAGGGTTAGGGAGGTGGCACTGTTTATTTGAAGGAAAGGGTTAAGGAGGTGGCATTGTTTATATGGAGGAAAGAGTTAAGGAGGTGGCACTGTTTATATGAAGGAAAGGGTTAAGGAGGTGGCACTGTTTATATGAAGGAAAGGGTTAGGGAGGTGGCACTGTTTATATGAAGGAAAGGGTTAGGGGGGTGGCACTGTTTATATGGAGGAAAGGGTTAGGGGGGTGGCACTGTTTATATGGAAGAAAGGGTTAGGGAGGTGGCATTGTTTATATGACGGAAAGGGTTAAGGAGGTGGCACTGTTTATATGAAGGAAAGGGTTAGGGGGTGGCACTGTTTATATGGAGAAAAGGGTTAGGGAGGTGGCATTGTTTATATGAAGGAAAGGGTTAAGGAGGCGGTATTGTTTATATGAAGGAAAGGGTTAAGGAGGCGGCATTGTTTATATGAAGGAAAGGGTTAAGGAGGCGGTATTGTTGATATGAAGGAAAGGGTTAAGGATGCGGCATTGTTTATATGAAGGAAAGGGTTAAGGATGCGGCACTGTTTATATGGAGGAAAGGGTTAAGGAGGCGGCATTGTTTATATGAAGGAAAGGGTTAAGGAGGCGGCATTGTTTATATGAAGGAAAGGGTTAAGGAGGCGGTATTGTTTATATGAAGGAAAGGGTTAAGGAGGCGACATTATTTATATGGAGAAAAGGGTTAAGGATGCGGCATTGCTTATATGAAGGAAAGGGTTAAGGATGCGGCATTGTTTATATGAAGGAAAGGGTTAAGGATGCGGCACTGTTTATATGAAGGAAAGGGTTAAGGAGGCGGCATTGTTTATATGAAGGAAAGGGTTAAGGAGGCGGCATTGTTTATATGAAGGAAAGGGTTAAGGAGGCGGCATTGTTTATATGAAGGAAAGGGTTAAGGAGGCGGTATTGTTTATATGGAGAAAAGGGTTAGGGAGGTGGCATTGTTTATATGGAGGAAAGGGTTAAGGAGGCGGCATTGTTTATATGAAGGAAAGGGTTAAGGAGGCGGTATTGTTTATATGAAGGAAAGGGTTAGGGAGGCGGCATTGTTTATATGAAGGAAAGGGTTAAGGAGGCGGCATTGTTTATATGAAGGAAAGGGTTAAGGAGGCGGCATTGTTCATATGAAGGAAAGGGTTTAGGAGGCGGCATTGTTTATATGAATGAAAGGGTTAAGGAGGCGGTATTGTTTATATGGAGGAAAGGGTTAGGGAGGTGGCACTGTTTATATGGAGGAAATGGTTAGGGAGGTGGCACTGTTTGCAGAGTAAAGGTATTTGGTGGGCAATAATTGTTCTTCTCTCATTTTCGTACTCTTTCTACAAATAAATACGATAAACACAGTGTAGACCTGTAAGGCTTTTTAATTTCCAGTGGTTTCTGAAAACTAAGCGAATGTTTTAAAGAATTGGTATATTTATTTAATTACCTAACCCTTTCCTTCTTATAAGCGCGTTTTCGCGCATTTGCAAACAGAGTAGACCAATATCAGGCGGACCCTATAGGAGTCGTCTGATCAGGGTGTGCTCTATTTTGTAAATTGAAATTGATAGATCTGTTTCTATACTTTCTAAAATGACTACAGTGTTCCACCTTCCTCATTTCATTATAACTTATTTGTCCATGAATGTTCAGCAGGTATTGGAATTTATAATGAACATAGAAAAGGGATAAGTTTAAAATTGAGACCATCACTTTAAGGAGTCGCCATTGATAGGCTTATTAGTTGATTTTAAATATTTAAAAAACATTCAGCAGTTCTTATTTAACAGTTTCCCTCATAGGAGCCGTCTGATCAGGGTCTGTTCTGTTTGCTTACGACATTATAGTAGACCTGGCATTATTGTTTCTACCAGTACAAAAACAATCCTGTCTACACATACCTTTATAAAACAAACATCAGCTAATGAATATTCATGACGTCATAATTTCTTACATGAATATTGAACAGGGAACGTGTAATCTGTGATTACCTTTGAGAACAGGTTTATATCCAAACACTGGAACTCCGGTGGAATAATTCTTTTTTATTATTGCTGCTGTGATTACATTACATTCACAGTATGATTTCCACTATCTCTTTCGCTGTCAAATTTTGTCTTCTGCAAACTTTGTCGTCTGCTAGTATTTTACCTGTTTTATATATTTATCTTTATTTTTGTTTCAAAAACAGTCATAGCAACAAACAGTTTGGATCCTGATGAGACGCCGAGTTACTCGGCGTCTCATCTGGATCCAAACTGTTTGCATAGATTTTCACAGGATGCGACACTGGCAGCGGAAGAGGTAAATTGGAAATAAGACTAATGTTCAACGAGGCGTAACCTTGACAACAATATGACATCTGACTTGCATGACTTTGATCGAAGAGATTGAACATCGCATTATCCAGCGCATTCATGTGATTAATACAATTATGAAAACTCCTGGATGCCAGTGGATCACATCTCACCGAAAACTGTGACTAACCTTGAACATACTGCAGTACATGTAAAACCCATCTAAACCGGAATTCCAATAGAGACAAAAGTATATACTTTTAGGCAGGTGGTTGCTTAATGCAGGTTGAAGTCATGCAGAAAGCTCGTCTAAGAGCTTTCTGCATGACTTACACCCTGCATTAAGGTGTGATCTATCTCAAAGACCGACGCATTAAACCCCTCTAAGCTGAATTTCTAGAAGAAAAGAATTTATATACTTTCAGCCAGGTGTCTGCTTAACCATTTCCCTCATATAAACGTGTTTTCACGCATTAGCAAACAGAGCAGACCCAGATCAGACGGCTCCTAGAGGAGCCGTCTGATCAGGGTCTGCTCTGTTTGCTAATAAAATTTGATAGATCTGGTTTCTTTACTTTCTAAAATGACTACAATGTTCCACCTTCCATATTTCTTTATAACTATTTTGTTAATGAATATTCAGTAGGTATTAAAAATAAGTCTTAATACAGAACAGGGAAAGGGTTAATACAGGGTGAAAGTCATGCAGAAAGCTCATGTATGACTTTCAGCCTGTATTAAGCTGACACCTGTCCCAAATATCGGTAATGATGGGTATTTAAGTGTTCCAAGAACCAGGTTTTTACTGTAAATTAGATGGAAATATTCTGCTGATGAGCATTTCGCTAAGCAAACTGTGTACATGTACATCCGGATGGTAATTCGGCACCTCATCATAATACAAGCTGATTAACACACTATGGTCGTTTGAAAATAAATGAAGAAAAAAAAAATTAAAATTGATATAGGTGGCAATATTTTCGCTCAGCTAACTAAAGAGTTTGGTATAGTCTTGTAAATTTAGCCGAATACAAACAAGCTGTCTTTTTTCAGACAGTATGGGCGGTCGGTTCCATTGTGGACGAGTTATTGAATAAATGGTATTCTCTGACCTGGAAATATATCTACGTATATATGGAAGTTTATGATTATTTAATCATTTCACCGCCTAATGACGTCTCGTCTGCTTGAATCATATCGTCTGGTACAAGATTCAAAGTAGACTGTTCTTCGATATTTTTATACCCCCCTTTTGAAAAAATGGGGGTATATTGCTTTGCACATGTCGGTCGGTCGGTCGGTCGGTCGGTCTGTCGGTCGGTCGGTCGGTCGGTCGGTCGGTCGGTCGGTAGATCGATGGTTTCCGAATGATAACTAATAAACGACTTGGCATAGAATCTTCAAACTTGCTGTGGTGGTTGGTCATGACAAGTAGATGACCCCTATTGTTTTTGAGGTCACTAGGTCACAGGTCAAGGTCACAATGACCTAAAATGGTGAAATCGTTTCCGATCAATAACTGCTCAAGGATTTAGCTTGGGATCTTCAAACTTGCTGTGGTGGTTGGTCATGACCACTAAATGACCCCTATTGTTTTTGAGGTCACTAGGTCAAAGGTCAAGGTCACCATGACCTTAACTGGTTAAATGGTTTCCGATCAATATCTCCTCAAGGGTTTGGCTTAGAATCTTCAAATTTGCTGTGGTAGTTGGTCATGAACACTGGATGACCCCTATTGTTTTTGAGGTCACTAGGTCAAAGGTCAAGGTCACCATGACCTTAACTGATAAAATGGTTTCTGATCAATAACTGCTCAAGGGTTTGGCTTAGGATCTTAAAATTTGCTTAGGTGGTTGGACATGACAACTAGATGAACCCTGTTGTTTTTTAGGTCACTAGGTCAAAGGTCAAGGTCACCATGACCTTAACTGGTGAAATCGTTTCCGATCAATAACTGCTTAAGGGTTTGGCTTAGGATCTTCAAACTTGCTGTGTTGGTTGGTCATGACCACTAGGTGAACCCTATTGTTTTTGAGGTCACTAGGTCAAAGGTCAAGGTCACCATGACCTTAACTGATAAAATGGTTTCTGATCATTAACTGTTCAAGGGTTTGGCTTAGGATCTTCAAATTTGCTTAGGTGGTTGGTCATGACAACTAGATGAGCCCTGTTGTTTTTGAGGTCACTAGGTCAAAGGTCAAGGTCACCATGACCTTAACTGGTGAAATCGTTTCAGATCAATAACTGCCCAAGGGTTTGGATTAGGATCTTCAAACTTGCTGTGGTGGTTGGTCATGACTACTAGATGACCCAAATTGTTTTTGAGGTCACTAGGTCAAAGGTCAAGGTCACCATGACCTTAATTGGTTTAATGGTTTCCGATCAATAACTACTGAAGGGTTTTGCTTAGAATCTTCAAACTTGCTGCAGTAGTTGGTCATGACCACAGGATGAGCCCTATTGTTTTTGAGGTCACTAGGTCAAAGGTCAAGGTCATCATGACCATCAGGGGGTATGGGGGGTATACATGTTTTACAAACATCTCTTGTTTTTTCAAATTCACAAACATAGTATCACATGGTTTGGATCCAGACTACATGCAATTTCAGCTAATTAATCGTTTGCTCCATGAATATTCATGTAAAAACAATGACGTACAGTTGAACTTCGATATCTCGAACTTCAAGGGACTATATAAATTAGTTCGAGATAACGGAAGTTCGAGTTATCCGATTTCTGATCTGGACAATTTCTCAAGTTCACAGCTTAATGCAGGTCAACAGTAATGCTGAAAGCTCCTGCAGGAGCTTTCAGCATTACTGTAGATCTGCATTAAGCTGTGAAATGTGTTTCTAGATTTATCATGCAACGTCACGAAATACAGTCACTTCCTACTAGCATAATATTTTCCACGTCGACGTTGTATTTTGTGAGGTATAGTGCATGTGTACTGACCCCACTGGGATGCAAGTTTGGTTCAGCCAATAGGAGGAACACAGAAGGACGATAAAGGCATAATTAAACATAAACATCAAATTTAACACATTTGCTCACCTTTGTCAACTATTTGTCCAGATAAAATAATTAAATCAAGTCTGTTTATGTTGTAAAAGTCGATGACGTCACTGCACGCCCTCACAACGTCACTTACATGTATTTTCATTCAGGGGACGAAACCGCTTTAGCAATCTAGATATGCGTAGTGATACATTTTAGAGCATTTCTGTATTTTAAGATTTTAGGACCGAACTATAAGTTCGAGTTATCCCGAAGTTCGAGTAATCCGAGTTCGAGATATCGAAGTTCAACTGTATGTTAATTGTTATAACACATGGACACATGATGCTTTGGTATTGGTAGAGACTGTAGAATCGTATATTATATCGTAAGCAAACAGAGCTCTGTTTGCTTATGGTTTAACCCTTCGCTTGCTATTCGCGTCAATATACCTACCTGTAAATAGTGAAGACCCAGATGAGACAGCTCCTGCAGGAGCTGTCTCATCAGGGTCTGCACTATTTACAAATTGATTGTGCAACCAGTGCACTCCACAGCAGTGATTGCACAGCGAAATATTGTGCACAGTGCAGATATATGTAATTATACAACAGGGCATGGTAAAGAAGGAGAAATGTATTTTAAAATTCAGCAAGAAAAGGGTTAATATAGATCTGATTCTACAGCTTCTGCCTTAACTAAAATGAATGGCATGTGTTCATAATGCCATTTTAAAAACTAATCTTATTAATATTCATAACGTGATTATTTCTTACATGGATATTTATCAAGGAAAGGGTTGAGGCCAAGAATCCTTTCGGTGGTCGCCTTAGAGACTGTTTGCTGTACGTGTTTCAATTAAAGTATTCTTCTTTTTATGTCTAGGAAATGCGTGCTGGGTTTATCAAGACACACAGCGGTGTTGCATGGAGTTATTAGATTGCGCTATTGTAATGCTAATCCCGGCTTTGTTCGAGGCAATCTCTTTGCATCAATGTCTGTGTTAGTGCCCGACAAAACATCGCAATTATTTCAGACTTAAGCAATCCATCAGGATTGTGACTAAAGGTATTTGAATACTACGGAATGCATTTGGCAAAGCTGTAAGGGCGTGCATATATTGAGTTTTAACTCGACTATTCGAAGAATAGTGGAGCTATCCTACTCGACCGGCGTCGGCGTCGGTGTCGGTGTCGGCGTCCGCGTCCGCGTCCGCGTCCGCGTCACACCTTGGTTAAGGTTTTTGTTAAAGTCCACTTTTTGCCTTTAACCTTTGGAATAAAGCTTTGAATCTTGGAACACTTGTTCACCACCACAAGCTTCATCTGTAGGCAGAGTACATAACTCTTTCAAGCATTTTCACAGAATTTTGGCCCCTTTTAACTTAGAAATTTTGGTTAAGGTTTTTGTTAAAGTCCACTGATTAACATAACCCTTTGGGATAAAGCTTCGAAACTTGGATCACTTTTTTCCCACCACTAGCTTCATCTGTAGGCAAGAGTAAATAACTCTATCAAGCAATTTGACAGAATTATGGCCCTTTTTAACTTAGAATTTTTGGTTAAGGTTTTTGTTAATGTCTACTTATTTACATAACCCTTTGAAATAAAGCTGCTTTGAAACTTGGAACACTTGTTCGTCATCACAAGCTTTATCTGTAGGCAAGAGTACATTACTCTGTCAAGCATTTTAACATAAAGTATTGCCCTTTTTAACTTATGTTTTTCTTTTCATTAAAGATTTCAAAGAGATACTACATATTGAATACTATTACAGATATTTTACTGACACTTTGATTACTTGCTTCTAGTGTCATTTGACACCATCTGAGGCACTATCAAGCATTGTTTACACTAGCAAATCTGAGAATAGTCGAGCGCGCTGTCTGTCCTGTGACAGCTCTTGTTTAGTTACTTGGTTGGACTCAAGACAAGGGGAGACAATCTCACCCATCATGTATTCCCTTTTCATTGAAGACCTCGAATAGTTTTTACAGGACAACATTATTAGTTGTTTGGATTTTGATGATATTATTATAATATCATTACTATTTGCTGATGATATGGTTGTATTAGGACAGACGCCTTTGGATCTACAAATAGTTTGAATTTGTTATATGAATACTGAAAGAAATGGGGGTTAGCAGTAAATACTTAAAAAACTAAGGCAATTGTATTCAGAAAAAGGGGTGGGCTGAAACGGGACGAAACATGGACATACAATGGACAGCTTTTGGAAATAGGTAAATTACTGTAATTACTTATGGATGGTGTTTAATTATACAGGGAGTTTTACTTTGATTCAAGAATATTTAGTAGGAAAGGGATTGAAAGCTATACACGTCTTACTTGCAAATTGTAAAAAAACATTAAATTAAAACCCAAAATATGCATTTGTTGGATCAACATTCAATTATGCGTGTGAAATTTGGGGTTTAACAGTCTAAAGAACTGGAACGACTGCATCTTAGGTTTTGTAAAACCATTCTAGGTGTAAATATGCGCACGAATAATGTCGGTGTTTATGGTGAGCTAGGTCGGTATCCCTTGTACATAAACAGATATGTAAGAACAGTAACGTATTGCAGTAAGATAGTCAATTCGAATAATGTGCTTATATCTTTTGTTTATAAACACTCCCTATTAGATTGTAATAATGGCCGTATAAACTGGGTTTCTCGTATCAGAAATTTACTTTATGAGTTATGATATGGCTATGTTTGGGAGTCCCTGACTAATAGATTTCACACAATTTCATAAAGAATTCAAAAGAAGACTTATATATAATTTTATACAGACTTGGAACACTGATGTTGACAATTACAGGTTAATGGGTTTGCATTCTAATTTCAAAGAGAATTGTGTATATGAACAGTATTTAGATGATACACCTGCTGAAATAAGATTGGCTCCGATTGGCCTCTCGCTCATTACGGGTACAGACTGGTCATTTCCGTGTGAATAGAATAAAGAGACATTTAAAAACCTGTTTAATTTGTAATTCTAGGGATATTGAGGACAAGTATCATTTCATCTTGGTTTGTAAGCAACTGTTAGAAATTAGAAATAAATGAAGACTTAATTTTTACAATGGTATGCCAACACATGGTTGATTTGTCATGACATAAAACTGTAAAATCAGATCTATATAATTCCATAAGCAAACAGAGCAGACCCTGATCAGACGACGCCTTCATATTATACGTGTGCACTATAGTTGCCAAGTCCTATAATGCGCCTGTATGAGGTAAAGGTATACATGGATGATGATGCATGGCAGACGAAAGGTTAACCTTTAGCCTGTTGAGCAAATCATTTTTACAGAATTTTTGACCTACTATATTTTCAAAATTCCTGCTATAACCAATTTATCTACCAAAATGCTATCAGAGTGTCAAACTGTTTGGATCCTGATGAGACGCCGAGTTACTCGGCGTCTCATCTAGATCCAAACTGTTTGCATATGGATTCACCCATCCGCCCATAGCAGGCTAAAGGTTAAATAAACTTTGAACATTGGAGAATATCCATTCACGGTACAGAAACTGTACCAATTTACCCATCTGCACCAGTATCACCCTGATCAGGGGTATGCACTGTCTTTCATTCAAACCCTTTTAGAATATTCAACCCTATACTCCATGAATATTTAAATTTATTCATGTAAGAAATAATACCAATACCTTTTCCCCGGCACAGACGCTCTTTAGCTACTCAACACCGCCCTATAATGACAATATGAGCTGAACCGTGCTGTCCTCAGTTATTATATTATATTGTGTACAATGCGCTAATGCCTGGTTTCCCCTGGGTCTGGTATGTTAGACACTGGCAAAAGAGAATATGGATGTCCAGCTATGTCTCTACCACGTTATGCTTGAGTTTCCATTTACATGTGTATGTCTCTTTTTTCACTTTTTTTCTTTTCTTTTTATGTTTAACACCAATTTCATCCCTCCATTTAAACAAGCAACAAAAGAAACTCCATACCAAACAACAACCCAACAACAACAACAACAACAAAACTCGTCGAATATCTATATGACACTGCGTCAAACAGTTTGGAAGCTGATGAGATGCCGAGGTAATCAGGAGATGCATGCATTACTCCCCCCGCCCCCTTGCATTATATTTTGTAAGTTACCCTCATTTGTGACTCAAAATTACACCTGTTTGGTGAATGCTGACAAGTCTCCATGCAAAATGCAGTTAACCCTTTCCTCCATAAATACGCCTTTCTATGCCCCTGTAAAAGTCACTTTATGAAACCATTGTGGTAAATAGAGCATTTGCTCCTATAAGAGCAAATGCTCTATTTATCACAATGGTTTCCGACTACAAAATTCTAAAATTTTCCTTTTCTCTAGTTAATGTTCCTTTTCAGTAGATTCATTCAAAGAGGTTGGGTCTAAAAATAGCCTATGGAGGAAAGGGTTAAACAACGACTACCATGTGAATAAACACTCGGGTCCAAACAATCCTTTAACTTTTCCTCAAATAAATACAACTTTCTACGCATTTGCAAACTTGGTAGACCAAGATCAGACGGCTGGCTCCCATATGTAAGAGCAGTCTGATCAGGATCTGCTCTGTTTTCGCATGATATAATATAGGTATGTTTCTGTAATTCCTGCCATTGCCAAACTTTCCTGAGTCCATGTGCTTTTATAACAATCTAATTGATTTTTATGATGTCATTATGTCTTACATAAATATTCATGGAGTAAATGGTTAAATTCAAATACAGTTGAACTTCGATATCTCGAACTTCAAAGGACCATACACATTACGTCGAGTTAACAGAGGTTCGAGTAACCCGATATCTAATCTGGACAATTTCTCAAGCTTACAGCTTAATGCAGGTCTAACATAATGCTGAAAGCTCCCGTAGGAGCTTTCAGCATTACTCTCGACCTACATTAAGCTGCCGCATGTGTTTCCAGATATGCGTTGTGATTAATTTAATAAAATCTGTATTGTAAACTTTGGAAGGATCGAACGTTTAGTTCGAGTTGTCTGGGTTCGAGGTATCGAAGTTCAACTGTACTTTCACCGTTTTGGTGGTCGCTCTAGAAGGGTTATTAAGTTATATAGTTATTGATTTGAAGACAAAGTAATCTAGGCTAGTATGTCAGTCAGCATAGTCTTCTCAATATTGCCAGACATACTCGCGGGGATATTGTTTGCAACATGCAGCGAGATGTAATTTGATTTGATTTTGGACACAAATCAACAATAATGTTCATGCCCTCCTTGCTCTAAATGCCGTCTGTAAAATATAATGTAATATGCGGCACTTATGAAAGTAAAGTTGTCTTCGTTTTTTCTCTTCAGAAGTGTAGGTCAGGGTTTTCTAAAATTGAGTGAGACGTCGAGTTATTTCGTGTCTTCCTTGGATCCAGACTGTTAGAATAGGTAATCTCGATTTCGCAGCTAACTTGCAAAGAGCTTAACTTGGTTTTGAAAATGATCAAATCATTGATATGTCAATCAGGTTAATAATAGCATACAAGATAATGAAGAGATACACAATGCATTAAGTTTCCTGATAAAGACGCCTTTTGGTGCATTTGCAAATCTACTGTAGGAACCGTCTGATCCGGGTCTTAGACACCATGGTACAATTTCTGCCATGTCCAATCATTGCTGTACATACAGGTCTAGTGATGGGGAATATAGAAGGTACAGCTTGTAGCAGGTAATAGCTACCTACCATGCAACGATTTAACCCATTCCCTCATAGTCTATTTTTATATCCAATATATTTGAATAAATCTACCGAAAAGGAGCATTAAATAGAGAAAAGGAACTTTTAGAATTTTTTAATTTGAAACCATTGTGATAAATAGAGCATTTGCTACTATAGGAGAACTATAAGTTTCAGTGTAAAATAACTCGATTACCTATCTCCCTTTTCCTGGTTTCGTTTCGTAGGAAAAGATACACGGGGTTTCACTTAGGATATTCTTAGAAAACCTTGCTTTAACTCTATTTGTCAAAGAAACGCCTCTTAACGACACTTTAAACAGAGCAGATCAAGATAGATCTAACCACTACCATAGGAATCATCTGATCAGTCTGATCTGATTGTTGATGGACTTATATAGATCTGTTTATAGTGTTACCAGTTACCAAAACATCTTGTCATAATATGCAAATATAAAACTTTACATGATAATGTTTCATACAACCGTTATTTATTACATAGATATTCAACAGGTACAGGTTTTAAATGTTAAGAAGAATCGTTCAAGTGTTTACAACAGTTGCTTGTAAAACTTTACTATTGTAAATTATCTTTCATGAAAAGCTGTATGTATCAATGTGTACATGTATATATGTTATATGCCCGATTTTGTGAGCACTCTTTAGAGTCGTCTTCGAGACGATTCTAAAGAGTGGTCACAATATAGGGTTTAGTGGAGAAATGACGTTTTTACTATCTGAGTACGCACATGTTTTTGTTGCTCTATACACTGTACAAGATGTGATGGCACACTATGAGAAACTATGGCTTAATTTAGACTCCGAAACAGCATATTTAGAGAGCCCTTGTAATACGATATCTCGATATCATCGATATCTCGAACTTCAAGGAACCATACAAATTACTTCGAGATAACAGAGATTCGTGTTATCCGATTTTTAATATAAACACTTTCTCAAGTTCGCAGCTTAATGCAGATCAAAAGTAATTTCGACATGCATTAAGCTGGCACATGTGTTTCTAATTATACGTAGTAATACATTTAAGAACAGTTCTGTATTGTAAATGTTGGAAGGACTTCGAATTACTTCCCAGTTATCCGAACTTCGAGTTCTCCAAGTTCGAACTATCGAAGTTCAACTGTATGTTGAATTATTCCTTTTCTCAGATATTTTGAATATCTGAACCATTCTCATGGTGATTATTCAAATGTGAACCCACCCACAATGCATATTCATCAGCCAAAATGTTCTACAGTTGGATTAATTGTAGTCATTGAATTATAACGGCAACTAGTGCAAATTGTACAGACCCTCATGAGACAGCTCCTCTAGGAGCAGTCTCTCATATGGGTCTGTACTATTTGCAACCACTGAATTATAATGGCAACTAGTGCAAATAGTACAGATCCATATAAGACCGCTCCTGGAGGAGCTGTCTCATGTTGGTCTGCAGTATTTGCAAAATGTAAAAGTAGATATGTAGCTCACTAGCATTGGAATGGTTCCGGTTTCTAAATATTTTAGACAGACTAATTGGAGATCCAGATAAGATGCGAAATCTAAACATTTTTAAGAATAACTCATTCATTTCTCCACCAAACCCTGTGTTGTGACTACTTTTTAGAATCATCTCGAAGGGACTATTCTAAGGAGTGGTCACAACATAGGGTTTGGTAGAGAAATGACGAGTGAAGTACGCAAATTAATCTGTTGTTTTGGATTTTTATTCTGTGTCTATGTCAGGCCTGAGACTTTAATACGTATAGTAAAGTATCTCAGGTGTATTGATGTCATCCCAATATAGCTATTTTTATGATCATGGACATTATTCAATTTCGTGAAACGATTTAGAATGGAAAGCTCGATTCTATATTTAGTAATTACAGTTGAAGTTAAAGTGTAGCCCTTCCAAATGTTACACTACAGAAATGGTCCAAATGTATCACTACGCATATCTAGAACACACGGGTGACAGCGTAATTCAGTTCGAAGTAATGATGTAAGCTCCTGTAGTAGTTTTCAGCTTAACTTTCGACTTGCATTAAGCTATGAATCAAATTGTCCAGGTCAGAATTCGGATGACTAGAATTTCTGTTACCTCGAATTTGTATGGTCCCGTGAAGCTCGAGATTTGAATATCGACTACATATTTAAACCTTTCGGCGCCAAATTTCTAACCGTCGTCTGCAATCCAATTGCGTTAAATCATTCTATAAAATAAGGAAATAAGATAAATAAATGCAAATTTCAAAGGAATAAAGCACATATATAGAAATAGAGTTTGAGACAAAAAGTGAAGTGTCTGATCAGACGCCGCCTTGATTTGATCTTGGACTGCACTATTTGTCGTGGTGCATTTTCGCGACATTGGCGGTGAAAGGGTTAAATCAGTAATCGCTGAATTCTTCATCCCCGGTATATGTCGGTATATCTACCTATGCTTTAGAGTGACATTTTAATGCCATCACTTGGTTTAAAATTAGAACCAACACTTGGTGGAACAATAAAATATCAGTTGTTTTGGCTCGGGGACAAAACGTAAATCGTCTACAGTGGAACCTGTTTTAAGCAGCCATCAAAACGATGTCTAATTATGGTTCTGTAAGGAAGGTGTTAGCTTAATACAGGTCAAAATATTGCCTAAAGCTCTTCGGGACGATTCAAAATAATGGTCATAACGAAGGGTTTAATGGAGACATGAAGATTCAGCATTTAACCCTTTTACCGCCAATGTCACAAAAATGCACCACGACAAATAGTGCAGTCCCAGATCAAACGTCGCCTTTTCAAGGCGGCGTCTGATCAGGGACTTCACTTTTTGTCTCAAACTCTATTTCTATATCTGTGATGTATTCCTTTGAAATTTACATGTATTTATCTGATTTCCTTATATTTCCGAATGATTTGACAAAATTGGATTGCAGACGACAATTAGAAATTTGGCGCCGAAAGGGTTAAGTACGCACGTTTATCTATTGCTCTATAATATTGTTTTTAGCATGCGTAGGTATTTCTTTAGTATAACCCATTACCTCATAGGTTATTTTTAGATACAACCTCTTTGAATAAATATAAATCTACCGAAATTGAGCATTAACTAGAGAAAAGGAAATTTTTAGAATTTTGTAGTTTGAAATCATTGTGATAAATAGAGCATTTGCTCCTATAGGAGCAAATGCTCTATTTATCACAATGGTTTCACAAAGTGACTTTTACAGAGTCGTCAAAAGTCGTCAATATGAGGGAATGGGTTAATACCCCGCCTTTAACCCTTTCCTTCATTTAAACGCCTTTTCACAGCTTCAGCAAAACTGCTGTTTACTTATATAGATTACATGTATATAGATTTGATCTGTTGCAACACTTACTGTATGTATTTTCTTTATAAAAAAACAACAAACAAAGTAGATCCAGATTAGGTGACCCCTGAAGGGGCCATATGACCAGGGTCTGCCGTATTATCTTTTGAAATTATGATAGGTCTGACAGTACAATTTTTGCCAATACCATAAAGTCCTATGTACATATGCCATTATAAATAAAATCAGCTAAATTAAATATATATTCATGATGTCATTATTTCTTACATGAATATGCAAATGGTAAAGCGTTAAAAAAAGCATGGAGTAAAGTGCCATGCAGTGTGCTGAGGAATTCAGATAGTGATACTCAATCATTAATGTTCATGCAAGAAATAATGATATATGGAATATTTGTTAATTGAATCATAATTAAAAACGCGTACATGTATTACACTACTATTATCTCTCATCTAGCTGTACAAATACTACATGCTAAAATTTGGATTGAGTGCAATGTAGACTACTCCCGAATCCTTCAAACTGAACTTCTAATCCTTTACTCCATGAATATTCATAAAGAGAGATAATGACATCATGCATATACAGTGGAATTTCGATAAATCGAACGACAATGGACCATACAAATAAGTTCGAGATAACAGAAGTTCGAGTTATCCTAGTTCTAATCTGAACATTGTCTCGGTTTCGCCACTTAATATAGGTCTAAAGTAATGCTGAAAGCTCCTTTTAAAGCTGCAACATGTGTTTCTAGATATATGTAGTGAAACAGTTTAGAGCAATTCTGTATTGTAAGTTTTGGAAGGGCTGGACTTTTTGTTCGAGTTATCCCAAAGTTCGAGTTATCCGAGTTCGAGATATCGAAGTTCAACTGTAATTACATTATTTTTGTAATGACACTTGAACACATATATTTGGCCATGGCAGAAGCTTTAGAATCATATTTATGAATACTTTACGATATACAATAACGCATGCTGAGCTTTAGATTTGTCGAATTGAAACTACTTCCGATTCGTTCAAGATTTTGACATGTTACTCCATGAATATTCATGTGGGAAATAATGACATCATGAATGTTAAATATATTATTTTAATGGCCATGGAAGAAGCTGTAGAATTATATTTACATATTGATGTAAGGGACAATGACATCATTAATATTAATAACATATTGCTAGTGACCATGACAGACTGTAGAATCATACTTATATTATTTCATAAGCAAACAGAGCAGACCCGGATCAATCAGACGATTCCAACAGGAGCCGTTTGATTGGGATCTACCCTATTCACAAAGCCGCAGAAAGGAATATTTATGGAGATTTGGACCTAACCTATGTTGTGACCACTCTTTAGAATCGTCTCTCCGAGAGTGGTCACAACCTAGGGTTTGGTGGAGAAATAAAGGAGTTATTCTTGAAGTTGTTTAATTTACGCATTTTATCTGGAGCTAAGGCAGGTGGTCGCTTAATGTAGGTCAGGAGTAATGCAGAAAGCTTCTATAGGAGCTTTCTGTATTACTGTTACCCTGCATGAAGCAATTGTATGTGTTTTAAGACGCCTATGTTCAATAAATGAATGGTTCTACTATATAACAAAACCGTACACAAATGGCTTTTTTCATTTGCCCATGGTATTCATGGCAATCAAATTTCTTGTTAGTAGGGAACCAACCATCAGTCATTTTCAGATTTGCTGATCCCATTCCAAATAGGCTAGACCTATCTAAGTATCGTTTATGCAAAGAAATACGACCGTGTCAAACTGAAAACAAACGAGCTTACATTCCTCGTTCGTTTGTATTATTTCTATAAAATGCGTTGACTTAAAAGATAAGACGTCAGATTTGGCAAGCGTCACATTTTATTCCCAGTCAACGATATGAAAGACACACATTTCACCCAATAAAGCTGGACATGCGACATAATTAGACAGACTCATATTCATTTACAGTAAAAACCCTCTAAACCGGACGTTCAATTAAGTGTAAATATCGATCATGTAGACAGGTGACAGCTTCATGCAGGGTGTATGTCATGCAGAAAGCTCCTCCATGAGTTTTCTACATGACTTTTCACCCGGCATTAAGCAGCCACCTGCGTAAAAATATCTATTTTGTTCTCTTCGAGAATGCTGTTTTAGGGGGATTTTACTGTATTTAGTACCGCCCATTGTATGCAACAAATGAAATACGCGGTAATACTTTGATGTCATCATTGTGTTTTGTTAATCCCGTTTCATAAGGCTAATTTCAAACAAGCCGGGACTCAAAACCACGATGTTAAACATGTAATTCAATAAATGCGCCTTTTGACGACTTTACAGAGTTGATCCAGAACAGACGACTCTTGTCTGATCAGGGTCTGCTCTGTTACTTCTGAAATTATATAGATCGGATTCCATCTTTGCTGCAATGGCGAACCTTTCCATTAACTGTGTGCCATTATAAAACTAACCCAATTAATATTCATGATGTCAATTTTCTTTACATAAATAATCATGACATTATGAAATAATATGTGTGTGCATGTAATTTAGTACAACTTTAATATAATGACATATGAACAGGTGAATATTTGGCCATATTATAGAATTAGTACCATATAATTAAAAAAGGAAATGCAACACATCCTAATAAAAGGCTCCTGCATGTAGGAGCCGTCTGATATGGACCTACTCTGTGTTAAAACATATACAGTGCTCCCTCTCTACAACGACACCCTTTAGGATACGAAGATTATATGTAATGTTCAGAGGGAGTTATTATAGGGTGGGAAAATCAAACATAATTAGCTTGTTTGCATATCCCCAGATAAGGTGTATTTCGTTATGCCTCCATCAAACCCTATGTTGTGACCACTCTTTAGAATCGTCACAGAGTAACGATTCTAAAGGGTGGTCACAACATAGAGTTTGATGGAGGCATAAAGAAAATACGATGGAAAAAGTTGTTTCTGGAGCCTTGTTGTTTCGGAAACAGTAACATGCGTTGTTGTAAGGAGGGAATCGTTATTGAGAGGGCCGTTGTAGGGAGGGAGCACTGTACATGGAGTATGATTCCTATTGCAATGGATACAATTTCTTCTCTTACTTTCAGGAGACAAATTGAGAGTAGCTATTGACTCAAAATCAGCGTTTAAATGTGTGTTTTTTTCTGATCGGATCCTTCTGTACGCACATTCAAATAGCTTTAATTTTTTAAGAAACAAATGGCCGAATGTTGATCAACTTGAATCTTGACCAGATACCAATTTACCAGAGAGCTGATTTGTATCCAGTCTGTTTGCAAATTACTGTAAGGTCGCTACTTCCAGAAGAAGATTTTCAAATGATATACTTATTTACCACCATCAGTGTCCTGGAACAAACAAATAACAAAATAACACGCTTGTCTTCACTTCCATGGAATTCAATAAAATTACATTCATTGTTACATCTAAGTATTTTAGCTCGCCTATTCGAAGAATATGGGGGCTTATTATATGGAATCACCCCGGCGTCGGCGTAGGTTGAGATGGTGTTTTTGCATTGTCAGACAAATGACACCACTAAATCAGTAGGATCTTTTCCTTCTTAACCCTCATATTAGATGCCTTTTGACGCCTCTGCAATGTAGTGTAGTATAAATTTAAAATAGAATTGAATTTTAGTCAAATTTTCACCTGTTTTGGACTTAGTTTTTGGGGCTGAATCTCAAGGTTAAAGTTTTGGGGTAAGTGTTGAAATGCACTAATACTACATGAAATATTTGCCCTTAGGAAGCTGATACTTGAAATGGAGATTCCCTGTGTGTTGAACATTGATGTAGTGTAGTTCAAATTTAAAATATAATTTAATTTGAGTCCAAATTAGCTTTTTGTTTGTGTTGTTTGTTTGTGCTCTTCTGTAAAGGAGGAAATAAAGGTATCTATCTATCTGGTATTTTGAATAGAGTTTGCCAGTAGGTTTAACATTGATGTAGTTCAGTTAAAATAGAAAAATAAATTGGACTTCATCTTTATAGACAAGGTCTACAATAGGCGAGCTTTGCTGTCCTGCGGCAGTCTAGTATCCTATTTTTATGCCCCCATAGACGATAGTCGGGGGGCATATTGTTTTTGCCCTGTCTGTCTGTTTGTCTGTTTGTTTGTCAGCAACTTTAACATTGGTCATAACTTTTGAGTCAGTATAGATAGAGACTTGATATTTGGCATACATATGTATCTCATGAAGCCGCACATTTTGACGGGTGACCTGTCAAGGTCATCCTTCAAGGTCAGAGGTCAAATATATGGGTCAAATCGCCGACTTTAACATTGGCCATAACTTTTGGACCAGTAGAGATAGAGACTTGATATTTGGCATGCTTGTGTATCTCATGAGGCTGCACATTTTGAGGGGTGACATGTCAAGGTCAAGGTCAGAGGTCAAGGTCAGAGGTCAAATATATGAGGGGGCATAGTGTTTCACAAACACATCTTGTTGTCTAGTGTCCCAGAACAGGAACACAGACAAACGCTGTACATGTATACCAAGACCAGAGGGCTTTTTGTAGGAGTGTTTCACAATTTTCTGTTTTGAAATAATATAGATTCGATTATACCGTTCATGTAACTTAAATTCACCATGTCAACTCAGAGGTCCAGATAAGATGCGTAAATTTAAATATGTTCAAGACTAGTTCTTTTATTTCTTCACCAAACACTTTACTGTGACCACTCTTTAGAATGGTCTCTTTGAAACAAGTCTAAAGACAGGTTACAGTATAGGGTTAGGTGGATGATTTTAGTAATTGGGTACGCACCTTTAGCTGTAACTCTGTATAAACACACATGTACGCAATTGTATTTTCGCTGAGAAAGAAAATAGAACTGCTATCCTAAACATAAAATGCGAATGTTTAAAAACACGATACTTTTCTCATCTTGCCGAAGGCTCATCTACATTTGATAGGCAATAATTGCTTAAAACTCTTTCGCGGCCGCATTTTGTCGACAGCAATGTTTTTTGTCGTCTGGTTCAATTTTCACCTTCGAAGTTATTTTTACCTCTGTCAACATGTCTTACATGAATATATATACGGTGTTTTGGAGTTGGCAGAATCTGTAGAATCAGATATATTGTGCTTGCATAAGTAAACAAGACAGACCCTAATCAGACGGTCTCCTTTCTTGCTGAATGTTGTTATATTGCAAACAAGGCAAACCTTAATCAAATCAGTGTCTACATTGTATGCAAATGACTTACACCTTTGTAATAAAGAGTTAATGGGTCAGCGAATAAGAAGCAGCAAGATAGGATATGACTGAGTAATATGAAAACCAGAGCAATAGATAGATGTGCGTACTCATGTGTCCTTTCTTCACCAAACCCTATGCTGTGACCTCCCTTTAGAATCGTCTCTCTTCGAGGCGATTCTAAAGAGTGGTCACAACATAGGGTTTCGTGGAGAAATAAAGAAGTTATTCTTGAAAATCTTTTATTTTACACATTTTATTTGGACCTCAGCATAAATAAGTTGAAAAAAATGCACTGTATAGTAAGAAACACCATTATCTATTCACACACATTGCTCCTGCTCAATTCTTACCCGCCGTGAAAAACAATTTGCTCAATTTTGAATATTGTGTGCAATGTTGCCTACTTCCTATTCGATTAAACCTTTTGGGAAACTATTGAACTAACTGGGATACTCGGCATCTCATCTGGATCCAATCTGTACGCGAGTCAGGTGACGAATACCGGCATAAGGAATAACATTTACTCCATATTTACGCATGTCCACCCCTTTGCAAACAGAGTAGACCCAGATCAGACGGCTCCTGTAGGAGCCGTCTGATCAGGGTCTGCTCTTTTAGCTAATTACGATATAATATAGGTATGATTCTACAGTTTCTACCATGGTCACAACGTCCTCTGTCCATGTGATATTCTAACAATTAATCTGCCTAATAGTTATGACGTCATTATTTTTTATATGAATATTCATATGTAAATGCATAAATACTTAAACTGCTCTGATCTAATATTTCGACCACTAAGGGCCTTTGTCAAAGATTATCATGTCAAAATACACGTCACATTTTTGTTACATGCATTCAGCCATAAAATCAAAGAGAATAATGTTGATCCAGAGTCGTCATGGTGACATTGGGTTGTTTTTTAAAATGTCATGACGTCATCAAAATGACGTCATCAAATGACGTCATGGGTGCAACGACGTCATGCATGCATTAGCGCATTATCCTCTTTGATGTTACAGCCAAATGGTCTGTAGGTTCTCAGCCTCCATATCCAATCAGTTTCATGGATCTGTCTTTCAGTTCTACATGCATGGAACATCCGTTTCAAAACTACAAATCTCACATCATCAGTGCTATGACCACCGATTCCAAAATGTCTATTTATTGGCTTCTCTCTCTCATGCCTCACATCACTCAAATGTTCTTTCATTCTCTCCCGAATTTCTCTCTCAGTTTCACCGACATACACCATTATATCGCATTTACTGCATTTAATTGCATATACTACATTTCTTTCTCTACAGTTAATATTAGTTGACACATTGTAAACTGATTGCCTATTTGTGTCACTTATACTTGACATTTCAAGAATACTGCAAGTAGCACAACCCTGAGAACAGACTGTATTGCTTGGTCTAACAATCCTGTTAGTTTTTGAATGCACCAGTGTGTCACATAGATTTTTATCACGCCTGAATGCTACGATTGGCAGTTGTTGGAATACTTCTTTAAGCCGGTCCGATTGATGTAAAACTTTTGAATGTTTGTTTACAATGTAATGTATATTCGGTACACATTTTCTTTTGGAGATAGCACTTTCATACAAAAAGATGGGGTGGCAATTGGTTCAAAATTAGGAAAAAATTTTGCTTGTTCATATATGAGGAAATGGGATGAAGAATTGATGTCACACAAAAAAGTGCCAATGTTTTATAAGAGATTCATTGATGATGGTTTCGGGATCTGGGATGGTACAGTTCAAGAACTGGAAGATTTTGCGAAACATGCAAACAGTATTCACCCGAATATTAGTATAGAGCTTAGATATGGTTTGGATCAGATAGAATTTCTGGATACTCTAGTTAAAATAGACAATGGTCATATATACACTGATCTTTATGTAAAACCAACAGACAAACAGCTGTACCTTAATAATTCTTCCTGCCATCCTCCTAGTACAAAAAGGAGCATAGCATATGGTTTGGGACTAAGAATTAAGCGTATATGTGAAAGAGAATCGGACTATATTAGAGAAAGAAATAAACTCAAGGGTCAGTTAAGGAAGAGAGGATATAGTGGTAGGATGATAGAAAATCAGTTGGTAAGGGTGGATAAACTTGACAGATCTGCCACATTAGTAAAGAAACAAACAGTTAGATCTAACAGCAAAATGAATAGGGTCCCTTTAGTTTTGACGTATTCAAATCTGCTACCGAATATACATTACATTGTAAACAAACATTCAAAAGTTTTACATCAATCGGACCGGCTTAAAGAAGTATTCCAACAACTGCCAATCGTAGCATTCAGGCGTGATAAAAATCTATGTGACACACTGGTGCATTCAAAAACTAACAGGATTGTTAGACCAAGCAATACAGTCTGTTCTCAGGGTTGTGCTACTTGCAGTATTCTTGAAATGTCAAGTATAAGTGACACAAATAGGCAATCAGTTTACAATGTGTCAACTAATATTAACTGTAGAGAAAGAAATGTAGTATATGCAATTAAATGCAGTAAATGCGATATAATGGTGTATGTCGGTGAAACTGAGAGAGAAATTTGGGAGAGAATGAAAGAACATTTGAGTGATGTGAGGCATGAGAGAGAGAAGCCAATAAATAGACATTTTGGAATCGGTGGTCATAGCACTGATGATGTGAGATTTGTAGTTTTGAAACGGATGTTCCATGCATGTAGAACTGAAAGACAGATCCATGAAACTGATTGGATATGGAGGCTGAGAACCTACAGACCATTTGGCTGTAACATCAAAGAGGATAATGCGCTAATGCATGCATGACGTCGTTGCACCCATGACGTCATTTGATGACGTCATTTTGATGACGTCATGACATTTTAAAAAACAACCCAATGTCACCATGACGACTCTGGATCAACATTATTCTCTTTGATTTTATGGCTGAATGCATGTAACAAAAATGTGACGTGTATTTTGACATGATAATCTTTGACAAAGGCCCTTAGTGGTCGAAATATTAGATCAGAGCAGTTTAAGTATTTATGTATTATATAAATTCCCTATTTTGGAATATTTACTTCATATGTAAATGGTTAAAACATTAAAGTGCAATTTTATTTGATATTGTTCTGTTCATAGTCTGGCGGATCATGGTAATAATAGACGAACACATCAACAAAAAAGAGACAGTGGTGGATCGTAGATATTTTAAATTATATGTCTGACGTGAAAACCCTGTCATTATCGGTAGAAAGTTTTGACATCGATTTTTGTGTTTGTGGTCGACGACGCACGTCATTATTATCATATCGAATAGTAGTAATTACGTCAAAAACGACTGTGGCAAGACTCATAGGAATAGCTACGAGTTTTTTTTATTGAATAAATAAAAGTTCTATGGGCGTGTCGCGTGAAAAGAAGTAAACATAATAACAGTCCACAGCTATAAGAAAACATTGAATCAAAAGCATTCCATAGAGGGACTTCGATATACAAATGCTGCACAGAGCAACAGATAAATGTGCGTACTCAGATACTAAAATCGTCATTTCCCTACCAAACCCTATGTAATGACCATTCCTTAGAATCGTCTCTTCGAGACGATTCTAAAGAGTGGTCAACACACAGGGCTTGGTTGAGAAACAAAGAAGCTATTCTTGAAAAAAAAATGTTTTAATTTACGCATCTTATCTGGACTTCTGTTAAATAGCAGATCAGATTGTGATCAAACATTTCTTTAGCAGACTTAGGAATTATCAAAATAATGTCATTGAACTTTTCACGGCTAACATAGCTTGCATCTTAACATATCGGACACTTTACGCATCTTATCTGGACCCCAGAAAGCATATATATTTGGCTCTAACCCAACTCGACTCCTACAGGGGCTTTCTATATAACTTTCGCCCTGTATTAACCCTTCTCTTGCTGAATTTTAAAATACATTTCTCCTTCTTTACCCATGCCCTGTTGTATAATTACACATATCTTCACTGTGTATAAGTATTTAAGCGAAGGGTTAAGCTATCTCATGCCTCTACGACACAGTGTTCTTTCTATATTTGGTGATTGCATTGGAGGGTTATTTACTATAAATATAAATGGGGTAAAGATAATTATTCTTATCCATGCGTGCTTCGGGTGCATGATAGCGTAGTATAATTATTATAAAAAAGCCCAACACTCTCTTGCAAAACTGTTGTTTTCATAACAAACAACTCTATTAGGCTTCCAGACTGAAATTTGAAGGCAGAATGATTAAAACGCTCCTTAAATTATTTTACATCTATGTTCTGCTGTCTTAATTGTCCATTTCGATATTAGGTATACAGCATTAAACGATACTAAAATGAAATATTGAAAGAAAGAAACAGATCAAAAGAAATTAGTAATTGAAATAAACTATTCTTTTTAAACATTTGAAATGACCACCTATAACCTACAATAAAAAAGGTCGAAAACCACATTTGATGTATGCAGTTGAACTTCCATGTCCCGATCTTCAATGTACCACATAAATTACCTCGAGATAAAAAGAAGTTCGAGTCATCTCATTTCCAATCTGGAGAATTTCTCAAGTTCACAGCTTAATACAGGTCTAAAGTAATGCTGTAGGAGCTTTCAACATTACATTTGCCCTGCATTAAGCTAACACATGTGTTTCTAGATATGCGTAGTGATGCATTTTAGAACAATTCGGTATTGTTGTACATTTTGGAAAGATTAACGCACGGAACCGTTCTTGCTATCCTTCAGAATGTCCGTGATTGCATTATTGCGTTTCTTGTTAATGCTAAAATTTCAAAAGTGCGCTGTGTTTTGTTTTTCTAATGGAAGAGTCTAGCCGATGTAACATGAACGGGTATAACTTGCCAGAAGAATTGAAAGACAAGCTATGCAGATATCTGATATATATACACAAATATCCATACACTCTTTCCCCGCATTTAAATTGTAAGTATATGTATTGTTACACTCTGGAAAAGTGATGGATACATTTTAATCCATTACCCCATTTCATTCCACGTGAGCGATAATGACAATTTAAATATAGATTAGATGAGTTTTTTTATAACGGCATACTGGGAAAATAATATTTGGCCATGGCAGAAACTGAAGAATCAGATCCATTTTCTCTCACGATCCCATATATGGGACGTAGGCAAACAGTGAAGACTCTGATCAAACGCCGCATAATGCGGCGTCTGATCAGAGTCTACACTGTTTGCTCATAGGAAATTCAATATAAAACAAAACAAAAATGAAAATTTAGACCAGACATCCCTTAGATAAAAGATAGACTAATCCAATATATAAGCATGGAAGAATGCACTGGGAGCAAATTGGTTAATTCATACAGAGAACAGAAGTTGATGAGACGGTTCCTACAGGAGCCTCTCATCTGATTCTACTCTGTGTGCAACGGCGTTAAAAGACGCATCTATGGAGAAATGGTTTGACTCTGTGCATGATTAATAACTTTGTTGTCTGCTTAATTGTCGTCCGCAATATTTTCAAAGATTTGTCGTCTGCGATATTTTGAAACATTAATTGTGTCGTCTGCAATATTTTCTTTCTGGTATTTTTCTTGAATTGAACCTCAGTGACAAACAGTTTGGATCTCAGATCAGGCCCCACCTTTTGTGGGCCCATATCAGGATCCAAACTGTTTGCATAAGACATATATGGTAGGTGAATCCGCCGCTAAATATGCACGCCATGGATGTAATAAGGAACACAAAAGACAGAGGTCCATATTAGATGCGTAAATTAAAACATCTTCAAGAATAACATCTTTTTTCTCCACCATACCCTATGTTGTGACAGCTTTTTAAAAATCATCTCGAAGAGACGATTCTAAAGAGTGGCCAGAAGATATAGTTTGATGGAGAAATGGCGATTTTACTATTTGAGTACGCACCTTTGTCTGTAGCTCTGCGTAAGTTGATCATTTAAAATCACACATTGTTGGAATTGGTCGGGAAAGTAAATTATACTTTTGCTGTGTTGAAATTGACGTTGTAGATAGTAATCAGTGCTATAGATTTTTGCGAAAGTGATCGACAGAACATTTCAATTAATTTCAGATTAAAAAAATCAATTAAGATTGTGACAGCGGGTATCTGAATATCGGATTTATGTCATTGTTTGTTTGCACAAATGTGTGTCCGTTTCATTTTTAAAACTCTTGGTACGGGAGAATCGTTTATTTAACTTCTCCAATAAATAAAAAAGTCAATGAGTTTGGATCCAAATTATTACCGAAGTTAGTCACAAGTACACTTGTGACATACATAATCCTTATTCAGTTAGCCGTGACTTTACTCGCATTGGCCAGCAGTTTGGATCCAGATGAGACGCCGAGTAACTCGGCGTCTCATTAGGATCCAAGCTGTTTAGCACTCGGTCAGTTGTTTCTCAAATTTGGGGAATAATCTAAACTGCACCCATTCCATCATAGACTATGTCTAGACCCAATCTTTTTGAATAAATCTACCGAAAAAGAGCATTTGCTTAAGAAAATGCAAATAATAGAATTGGGTAGTTTTGAAACCATTGTGATAAATAGAGCATTTATTCACAATGGTTTCAAAAAGTGACTTTTACAGTGGCGTCAAAATGCGTCAGTAGAAGGGGATGTTAAGGGAAAGTTGATGCACAAGAACTTTCCTACGGCATTAAACTACCGCCTGCCTTAACCCATTACGTCAAAGGCTATTTTAAGATGCAACCTATTTGAATAAATCTACCGAAAATGAGCATTAACTAGAGAGAAGGAAACTTTTAGAATTTTGTAGTTTGAAACCATTGTGATAAATAGAGCATTTGCTCCTATAGGAGCAAATGCTTTATTTATCACAATGGTTTCACAAAGTGACTTTTACAGAGTCGTCAAAAGTCGTCAATATGAGGGAAAGGGTTTAACCCCAGAAGTAGACGTCTGTTGGGTGGTCGATTTAGACAGGGGTTACCGTAGCAGTTTCCATAACCTGTATGTAAGTGATATTGAATAAAATGACGAAATATTCGATATGATTGAAATTGGTTTAGTAAAAAAAACAATTACACATCGTCTATCTCTTCACAGGGATCTTCCATTTCCCTAATTCTTCTGTAGTTCATTCTTGAGATCAAACAAACTCGACAGATACGGTAAAGATATTGGTTTTTTTTATTTCAAACATAAATAATTGAATCTTGGAATACTGTCAGAACACTTTGCTGTTTATGTTTTAGTCGATGCAAAATGTGTTAGCTGTGAAAGGTTCAGTAACACTATGTTGGTAATTCCTAAGTCTGCTGAAGGCAATATTCGCTCTCACTTTGATCTGGTATTTTACAGAGGCCCAGATAAGATGCGTGAATTAGAACATTCTGAAAAATAACATATTTATTTCTCCACCAAACCCTATGTTGTGACCACTCTTTAGAATCGTCTCTTCGAGACGATTCTAAAGAGTGGTCACACAATAGGGTTAGGTGCAGAAAGGACAATTTCAGTATTTGAGTACGCACCTTTATCTGTTGCTCTGTGCTAATATAATTATACTGATTTCTTTCAAGAATTTGAGAATACCATCACCTTAACCCATTTGCTCCCACGATCCCATATATGGGACGTATGCAAACAGTTTAGACTCTGATAAGACGCCGCATTATGCGGCGTCTGATCAGAGTCTACACTGTTTGCTCATAGGAATGTCAATATAAAAACAAAACGAATTTGAAAATTTAGGCCAGGCACCCCTTAGATAAAAAATGGACTAATCCAATATATAAACGTGGAAGAATCCACTGGGAGCAAATGGGTTAATTATGTCTTGACACGCTCTTCGCGACCTGACTCGCATTTGCAAACAGCTCTCTGATCTGTGCCTCTCTGTTTGCAAAGGCGCCAAAAACGATGTCTCTACGTAGTAATAACATGAGGTTTGTTTAACCCATTTGCTCCCAGTGGATTCTTCCATGTTTATATATTGGATTAGTCCATTTTTTATCTGAGGGGTGTCTGACCTAAATTTTCAATTTCGTTTTTTTTATATTGAAATTCCTATCAGCAGACAGTGTAAACTCTGATAATGCGGCGTCTGATCAGAGTCTACACTGTTTGCCTACGTCCCATATTTGGGATCGTTGGAGCAAATGGGTTAAAATTGTATTGTTTTCGCCGTCTCATGAACTACTGAAATTCCCGCAACATGGCATTATTTCAACCCATTATCGTTTATAGTTATTTAAAGTTACAGTTGAATCTGTCTTATGCGGTTATCAAAAGATGTCTAACCATGGGTCTGATAGGCAGGTGGTAGCTCAATGCAGGTTAAACGTAAGCAGGAAGCTCCTGTAGGAGCTTTCTGCATTACATTTGCCCTGGATTATGCAAGAACCTGCTTTTTAAGACTCCTGTGTTCAATTAGTGAATGACCGCTTGAGACTGGCTCTATCGTAATGGCTTACGTATAATATAATAATCACAAACTGTCAGAATGAGTCTGACATGACTTGACATGACGTGATTTTTATGCCCCCAAAGGCGGGCATATAGTAATCGCATTGTCCGTCCTTCCGTCTGTCCGTCTGTCCGTCTGTCCGTCTGTCCGTCTGTCCGTCTGTCCGTCCGTCCGTCCGTCTGTCCGTCTGTCCGTCTGTCCGTCCGTCTGTCCTTCCGTCCCAAATTCGTGTCCGGTCTGTAACTTCTTCATCT
The DNA here is from genome assembly GCA_963576725.1 of Azorinus chamasolen. Classification (NCBI taxonomy): domain Eukaryota; kingdom Metazoa; phylum Mollusca; class Bivalvia; order Cardiida; family Solecurtidae; genus Azorinus; species Azorinus chamasolen. The sequence continues at coordinate 11,547,065 of OY755252.1, forward strand.
ATAAATGGATTTCAATATAACTTGGCACAAATGTTCACCAGACAGAGACGATGTGTCGCGTTCAACTCCCCTGTCCATGGGTCAAAGGTCAAGGTCACAGGGTACAATTACTTTGTCACAAATTTCGTGTCCGGTCTGTAACTTCTTCATCTATCGATGGATTTCAATATAACTTGGCACAAATGTTCACCACACAAAGACGATGTGTCGCGTTCAACTCCCAGGTCCATGGGTCAAAGGTCAAGGTCACAGGGTACAATTACTTTGTCACAAATTTCGTGTCCGGTCTGTAACTTCTTCATCTATCAATGGATTTCAATATAACTTGCCACAAATGTTCACCAGACAGAGACGATGTGTCGCGTTCAACTCCCTGGTCCATGGGTCAAAGGTCAAGGTCACAAGGTACAATTACTTTGTCACAAATTCCGTGTCCGGTCTGTAACTTCTTCATCTATCGATGGATTTCAATATAACTTGGCACAAATGTTCACCACACAAAGACGATGTGTCGCGTTCAACTCCCAGGTCCATGGGTCAAAGGTCAAGGTCACAGGGTACAATTACTTTGTCACAAATTTCGTGTCCGGTCTGTAACTTCTTCATCTATCAATGGATTTCAATATAACTTGCCACAAATGTTCACCAGACAGAGACGATGTGTCGCGTTCAACTCCCTGGTCCATGGGTCAAAGGTCAAGGTCACAAGGTACAATTACTTTGTCACAAATTCCGTGTCCGGTCTGTAACTTCTTCATCTATCGATGGATTTCAATATAACTTACCACAAATGTTCACCACACAAAGACGATGTGTCGCGTTCAACTCCCAGGTCCATGGGTCAAAGGTCAAGGTCACAGGGTACAATTACTTTGTCACAAATTTCGTGTCCGGTCTGTAACTTCTTCATCTATCAATGGATTTCAATATAACTTGCCACAAATCTTCACCACACAAAGACGATGTGTCGCGTTCAGCTCCCTGGTCCATATGTCAAAGGTCAAGGTCACAGAGTACAATTTTTGGGGGCATTTGTCACGTGACTGTGACATCTCTTGTTCTAAATCAAACAACATTAATCTACATGGACCTCAGGCAAACTAGTCCTGCTCATTTATCGAATATAGATATACCAGTAATGGGAAGAAGCAAAGCTTTATACAAAGGTATCTAACGTCTTTGGCAAACAGAGTAGGCCCAGATCAGACGGCTCCTGTAGGATCTTTTTATAACGGCATACTTGCTAAATAATATTTGGCCATGGTAGAAACTGTAGAATCAGATCTATATTAACCCATTTGCTCACACGATCCCATATATGGGACGTAGGCAAACAGTGAAGACTCTGATCAGACGCCGCATAATTCAATATAAAACAAAACAAAAATGAAAATTTAGACCAGAAATCCTGTAGATAAAAGATAGACTAATCCAATATATAAGCATGGGGCAAATGGGTTAATTCATACAGAGAACAGAAGTTGATGAGACGGTTCCTACAAAAGCCTCTCATCTGATCCTACTCTGTGTGCACCGGCGTTAAAAGATGCATCTATGCAGAAATGATTTGACTCGTTGCATGCTTAATAACTTTGTTGTCTGCTTAATTGTCGTCGGCAATATTTTCAAAGATTTGTCGTCTGCAATATTTTCAAACATTAATTTTGTCGTCTGCAATATTTTCTTTCTGGTATATTTCTGGAATTGAACGTCAGTGACAAACAGTTTGGATCCCAGATCAGGCCCCACCATTTGTGGGCCTTGATCAGGATCCAAACTGTTTGCATAAGCCATAAATGGTAGGTGAATTCGCCGCTAAACATGCACGACATGGATGTAATAAGGAACACATAAGACAGAGGTCCATATTAGATGCGTAAATTAAAACCTCTTCAAGAATAACATCTTTATTCTCGACCATACCCTATTTTGTGACCACTTTTTTTAGCTCGACTATTCGAAGAATCGTGGAGTTATCATACCCGTCCGCGTCCGCGTCACACCTTGGTTTAGGTTTTTGTTAAAGCCCACTTTTGGCCTCTACCCTTTGGAATAAAGCTTTCAAACTGAAACACTGGTTCACCACCATAAGCTTCACCTGCACTTTGTCAATCATTTTGACAGAATTATGGCCCTTTTTAACTTAGAATTTTTGGTTAAGGTTTTTGTTAAAGTACACTTTTTGCCTCTAACCTTTAGAATAAAGCTTTGAAACGTGTTCACCACCACTATCACCATCTGTAGGCAAGAGTACATAACTCTGTCAAGCATTTTGATAGAAGCATGACCCTTTTTAACTTAGAACTTTTGGTTAAGGTTTTTGTTAAAGCCCACTTATTTACATAACCCTTTGAGATAAAGCTTTAAAACTTGGAACACTTGTTCACCATCACAAACTTCATCTTTAGGCAAAAGTACATAACTCTGTCAAGCATTTTGACAGAATTATAGCCCTTTTTAACTTATATTTTTGGTTAAGGTTTTTGTTAAAGTCCACTTATTTACATAACCCTTTGAGATAAAGCTTTGAGATTTGGATCACTTGTTTACCACCACCAGCTTCATACATGTTGTATGTAGGCAAGAGTACATTACTATGTTAAGGAAAGACAATCTATGCAGGATTTTGACACTTATGGCCCTTTTAACGTATAAATTTTGGTTAAGGTTTTTGGTAAAGTCCACTGATTTACATAACCCTTTGAGATAAAGCTTTGAAACATGGAACACTTGTTCACCATCACATGCTTCATCTGTAGACAATAGTACACTATAACTCTCTCAAGCATTTTAACAGAAATGATTGGCCTTTTTTGCTTACGTTTTTCTCTTTCATTTAAAAGTTCAAAGAGATCCTACATCCTGAATACTATATTAAAGATATTTTACTGAGACTTTGATTACTTGCTTCTAGTATCATTGGACACTATTTTAGTTAGTCCACTATCAAGTATGTTTACACTAACAATTCTGAGAAAAGTCGAGCGCGCTGTCCTGTGACAGCTCTTGTTTAAAATCATCTCGAAGAAACGATTCTAAAGAATGGTCTGAGCATATAGTTTGATGGAGAAATGGCGATTTTAGTATTTGAGTAAGCACCTTTATCTGTAGCTCTGCGTAAGGTGATGTACAAATAAATTTAAAACCACACGCTGTTGGAATTGGTCGGTAAAGAAAAACATTATACTTTTGCTGTGTTGAAATTGACGTTGTAGATAGTAATCAGTGCTATAGATTTTGCGAAATTGATCGACAGTACATTTCAATTAATGTCAGATTAAAATAATCAATTAAGATTGTGACAGCGGGTATATGAATATCGAATTTATGTCATTGTTTGCTTGCACAAATGTGTGTTCGTTTCATTTTTAAAACTCTTGGTACGGGAGAATCGTTTATTTAACTTCTCCAATGAATAAAAAAAGTCAATCAGTTTGGATCCAAATTATTAGCGAAGGTAGTCAGACGTACACTTGTAACATACCTAATCCTTATTCAGTTAAGCAAGACTTTTCTCGCATTAGCAAACAGCTTGGATCCAGATGAGACGCCGAGTAACTCGGCCTCTCATCAGGATCCAAGCTGTTTGACACTCGGTCAGTAGTTTCTCAAAATATCGGGAATAATCAAAACTGCACTCATTCCCTCCTGGACTATTTTAGACCTAATCTCTTTGAATAAATCTACCGAAAAAAGCATTTACTAAAGAAAATGCAAATAATAGAATTGGGTAGTTTTGAAACCATTGTGATAAATAGAGCATTTACTCACAATGATTTCAAAAAGTGACGTTTACAGAGGCGTCAAAATGCGTAAGTAGGAGAGAATGTTAAGGGAAAGTTAATACGCAAGAACTTTCCTACGGCATTAAACTGCCGCCTGCCTTAACCCATTACCTCATAGGCTATTTTAAGATACAACCTATTTGAATAAATCTACCGAAAATGAGCATTAACTAGAGAGAAGGAAACTTTTAGAATTTTGTAGTTTGAAACCATTGTGATAAATAGAGCATTTGCTCCTATAGGAGCAAATGCTCTTTTTATCACAATGGTTTCACAGAGTGACTTTTACAGAGTCGTCAAAAGTCGTCAATATGAGGGAATGGGTTAAACTCCAGAAGTAGACGTATGTTGGGTGGTCGATTTAGACAGGAGTTACCGTAGCAATTTCCATAACCTGTATGTAAGTGATATTGAATAAAATGACGAAATATTCGATATGATTGAAATTGGTTTAGTAAAAAAAACAAGTACACATCGTCTATCTCTTGACAGGGATCTTCCATTTCCCAATTCTTCTGTAGTTCATTCTTGAGATCAAACAAACTCGACAGATACGGTAAAGATATTGTGTTTTTTTTTATTTCAAACATAAATAATTGAATCTTGGAATACTGTCAGAACACTTTGCTGTTTATGTTTTAGTCGATGCAAAATGTGTTAGCTGTGAAAGGTTCAGTAACACTATGTTGGTAATTCCTAAGTCTGCTGAAGGCAATATTCGCTCTCACTTTGATCTGGTATTGTTTAACCCATTTGCTCCCAGTGGATTCTTCCATGTTTATATATTGGATTAGTCTATGTTTTATCTAAGGGATGTCTGGCCTAAATTTTCAATTTCGTTTTTTTATATTGGAATTCCTATCAGCAAAGAGTGTAGACTCTGATCAGACGCCGCACACTGTTTGCCTACGTCCCATATATGGTTTAAATTTTTATTGTTTTCGTCATCTCATGAACTACTAAAATTCCCACAACATGGCATTATTTCAACCCAATTTATTTTAAAATTACAGTTGAATCTGTCTTATCAAAAGAGGTCTAATCATGGGTCTGATAGGCAGGTGGTAGCTCAATACAGGTTAAACGTAAGCAAGAAGCTCCTGTAGGAGCTTTTTGCATTACCGTTGGCTTGATTTATGCAAGCACCTGTTTTTTACGACTCCTGTGTTCAATTAGTGAATGACCGCTTAAGACTGGCTCTATCGTAATGGCTTACGTATAAGATAATCACACACTGTCAGAATGAGTCTGACATGACTTGACATGACGTGATTACTCTAAATCAAACAACATTAATCTATATGGACCTCAGGCAAACTAGTCCAGCTCATTTATCGAATATAGATATACCAGTAATGGGAAGAGACAAAGCTTTATAGCAAAGGTATCTAACGCTTTTAGCAAACAGAGTAGGCCCAGATCAGACGGCTCCTGTAGGAGCCGTCTGATCAGGGTCTGCTCTGTTTGCTTATGTAATGGTATAGATATACGATTATACAGTTTATGCCATACTCTATTATTCCTGTGCTCATATGCCATTATAAAAATAGTCTAATTATTATTCATGGCGTCATTATTTCTTACATAGATATTTATGGAGTAAAGGTGTCCATGGCGTACCTATGACTACCTGTCCTGACAGTTTGGATCCAGACCAGACGCCGAGTTACTCAGGATCCAAACTGTTAGGTGCTATGATTATCATGTTTTGAAACAGAAAAGAACATTAAAAAATAAACATAATTGAACAGACGACAAAATTGACAGACGACAATACTTAGCAACGAATACATGTAGTTAAGCGTCGTTGTAGAATTTGTATTTTATTGATATTGCGTTTTTTATACAGTCAGCTGAATTTAAATGTCTTAGACATCAAGGGACCGTCCAAAGTACTTCGAGATAACAGAAGTTCGAGCCATCCGATTTCTTATCAGAACAATATCTCAAGTTCACAGCTTAATGCATGTCTAAAATAATGCTGAACGCTCCTTTAGGATCTTTCAGCATTACTTTCGACATTCATTAAGCTGTCACATGTGTTTCTAGATATGCGTAGTGATACATTTAAGAACCATCTTGTATTGTAAATATAGGAAGGACCGAACTTGTACTTCGAGATATCCCGAGTTATACGAGTTCGAGATATAGGTGTTTCACTGTTCCTGCAGTTTTGAACTGATGTCTGTTTTAATATTTTGATTACATTGCTAAAGTAATAGACTATAGTTCGATTTCAAGCGCTGAGCCGTGACTGCACTTTTCTATTTATAGAAGATGCAACCATACTAATTTATGGGTAAGTGGACAATGGTTGTCACAAGAAGCTCGTAGTATGTAGCTTATGTAGCTTTTATTCTACATATTTTAATTGCAGTGTTGAATAAATATATAAACTTTGAGGGTGTTTGTTTTATTTCTTAGATGTAACATATTCTTAGTTTTATCTTAAAGTATCAACATTATCTTGAAGTCAGAAAATGTTTAATGTTGCAGTTTAAGAGATTCGGTCTGGATGATAAATGTCCTATTAAATATTTCTACAGAAAATGATACGTTGTCATGTCCATGCTAAAGGTAATGCTTATTATTGAATACAACCAGGATACATTAGAACCTGTCTTAGGCGACCATTAACAAGAAGTCTATATCCGGGTCTTTAAGACGGGCGGTTGCTTAATGCAGGGCAAAGGTATTGCAGAAAGCTCCTATATAGGAGCTTTTTGCAGTACGTTTGCCCTGCATTAAGCAACCACCTGTCTTTTAAGACTGATATGTGCAAAAAATGAATGGTTGCTTAAGACAGGTTCTTCTTAACAGAATTGATTCCTCTTGTCCATTGACAGCCATGACTAATTCAGCTGAAGAGGGTTGGTCTGGACAATCAATCTTTTTTTCTCCCCAAAATTATTTATTGGCTACGTCCAAGTATGTGCGAGTATATCAGTTACTGACGTAAGTAGGGTAAAACACCATAGGTGAGTATGCCGATCAGCTTTGATTGGTCTGACGTCACTAGTAACACATTACCACACAGATAGATGGAAGCATAACGCTTTACGTCATGCATATTAATACAGTTAAACCCCTCCAATGCGACCACAAAAAGGGGCATAATACACAGTGGCAAAGGCAGGTGGTAGCTTAATGGAGGACGAAAGTTATGCAGGAGCTTTCTGCATAACTTTCGTCCTGCATTAAGCAACCACCTGCTTAGGAAGACAGCTATGTTTGTTCATTAAGTGGTCGCATTAGGGGGGTTTTACTGTATAAGCAATAATGACGTTATGATTATCAATTCATCATAGATTTTATAATGGCATTTGGACAACGGAAAGTTTTGCCAAGTCAGAAAATGTAGTACAATATCTATATTATAAGGACAGTTTTGTCAAGTCAGAAACTGTAGTACAATATCTATATTATAAGGAAAGTTTTGTCAAGTGAGAAACTGTAGCACAAGATCTATATTATAAGGACAGTTTTTATGCCCCCATAGACGATAGTCGGGGGGCATATTGTTTTTGCCCTGTCTGTCTGTTTGTCTGTTTGTCTGTTTGTTTGTCAGCAACTTTAACATTGGTCATAACTTTTGAGCCAGTATAGATAGAGACTTGATATTTGGCATACATATGTATCTCATGAAGCCGCACATTTTGACGGGTGACGTGTCAAGGTCAAGGTCATCCTTCAAGGTCAGAGGTCAAATATATGGGTCAAATCGCCGACTTTAACATTGGCCATAACTTTTGGACCAGTAGAGATAGAGACTCGATATTTGGCATGCTTGTGTATCTCATGAGGCTGCACATTTTGAGGGGTGACATGTCAATGTCAAGGTCAGAGGTCAAGGTCAGAGGTCAAATATATGAGGGGGCATAGTGTTTCACAAACACATCTTGTTTTCAAGTCAGAAACTGTAGTACAAGATCTATATTATAAGGACAGTTTTGTCAAGTCAGTTTTGTCAAGTCAGATACTGTAGTACAAGATCTATATTATAAGGACAGTTTTGTCAAGTTAGAAACTGTAGTACAAGATCTTTATTATAAGGACAGTTTTGTCAAGTCAGAAACTGTAGTACAAGATCTATATTATAAGGACAGTTTTGTCAAGTCAGTTTGTCAAGTCAGATACTGTAGTACAAGATCTATATTATAAGGACTGTTTTGTCAAGTCAGAAACTGTAGTACAATATTTATATTATAAGGACAGTTTTACTCAAGTCAGAAACTGTAAAACAAGATCTATATTGTGTCATAAACAAACAGTTTTGACCCTGATCAGAGGACTCCTGCAGGAGCATGCGCTAACCTTTCCTTGAATAACATTTATTCGAGATAATATCACCTCATTAATATCCATGAACATATGGAAATTGTAAAATCAAATTGATAAAAGTCCGTAAACAAGCAGAGGAGACCCTGATCCGACGGCTCCTACATGAGCCGTCAGATCTGGGTCGACTCTGTTTGCAAATGCCTGAACAAATATATATCAATCCCCCGCTGTGATTCAATAGCGTCTGCTGAAATTTGGATATTGTCGTTTCCATTCAGTCAAGCGTTTAACCCTTTCGGCGCCAAATTAATTGTCGTCTGCAATCCAATTTTTGTTAAATCATTTGGTACAATAAGGAAATGAGATAAGTAAATGAAAAAATTAAAGGAATAAAGCACAGATATAGAAATAAAGATTGAGACAAAAAGTGACGTCCCTGATCAGATGCCGCCTTGAAAAGGCGGCGTCTGATCTGGGACTGCACTATTTGTCGTGGCGCATTTATGCGACATCGGCGGTGAAAGGGTTAAGAAACTATGGACAGAGTGTCAAATAGCTTGTGTCCTGGTGAGACGCCGATTTACTCTGTGCGTCATCTGGACCTAAGTTCTACTCAAATATGACTCAGACAGGAGCGTAGCTGGGTCCATAAATAATGTACGCATCGTAGGCTATTTTTAGACCCAGCCACTTTTGAATAAATCTGCCGAAAAGGAGCATTTACTAGAGAAAAGGAAACTTTTAGAAGTGTTTATTTTTTAAATCATTGTGATAGATAGAGCATTTTCTCCGATAGGGCAAATACTCTATTATCGCAATGGTTTCAAAAGGTAACTTTTACTGAGGCGTCAAAAGGCGTCAATAGGAGGGTACGAGTTAAAGCTGATATGGCAAAGCCTACTAATCTTAGCCTTCGATCCCCATCCCTTTCTTTACCATAATAATGTTTTCACCTTTCAGATACAGTAAAACCTCTCTATAACGGTCACTAAATTACATCAAATATTTTGTGTTTCAGGCAGGTGGCTGCTTAAAGCAAGGTGAATGTAAAACAGAACGCTCCTATTGGAGCGTTCTGTTTTGTTTACACGTTGCTTTGAGCAGCCACCTGTCCTAAATACCAAGTAATTAACACAATTTAGTGGCCGTTATTAAGAGGTTTTATTGTAGATGTTACGCACGTGCGATAGTGCGTGTCGCTAGCTAGATCGCGAATAGCGTGATACTGGTGAATAGCTCAGCACATGCCATTACGTTCAGGAAATTACAAGATCCTGTCCTATAACACTTTTGATAACTTATACGTTTTTCTGACAGGCCAGTATTGTCATGACATTGTGATTACAATTAATGCATCATAACACATACATAAAACAGAAAATGGATTGACTATAAAGCCCAGATAACGGGAACTCTCGAATTCCTCTGGTACTGTCTGATGTATTATGCAGAATCATCATCGCCAGGTGACCCTTGATCTCATACGCCCGTTTGATGCATTTGCAAACAGTGTATAACTATAATAAGGCCCGTTTTTATGTCTCCCCAGTATACTTGGGAGACATTTTGTTTTTGTGCGTGGCGTCCGTCCGTCCGTCTGTCTGTTCGATTTTAATTTGTCCGCGCAGTTTCTCCAAAACCATTGGTCAGATTTCCATGACACTTTATATGATCGATCAGCACCATGTCTATAGTTGTGCATATTTGATTCCTGTTCTGGTTCGATGATTTTCTGCAAAGTTATGGGAAAATTCTGTCCGCGTTAGGGCCGGGGGTAAAGGGGGGGGGGGTCAGTTTTTGTATAAAAAACAATTCTAGTTTGTTTATAGATCTGATTTTACAGTTTACTAGAACATCTTGAGTCCATACATTGTACACCATTGTACATATTCGGTTAATTGGTATGCATGATGCTACTGTTTCTTACATAATATAGTTATCTTGAAGCATCTAAATTGAGAATATTGTATAAGAAATGGAGGGTTAAGTGCAAGTCTGTAGTTTCTATATTATTGATCCTTTTTAATATTGTTTTGCCTTAAATTTTCAAAGTTGGTTTTTCTTTAATTTGTATTGAAACCCACTGCCAGAGTGTCAAACAATTTCGATTCTGGTGAAACATCCAGTTACTCGGCGTCTGATCTGGGTCCAAACTACTTGCAAAGGTAATCACGACTTTGCATCGATGATTGTAGTTTATACTGTGTTCGCTAAACCCTCGAACTATTCCATCATTGAAAGCTAAATTAACTCAAATACTATTTTAGATCCAACCTCTTTGAATAAATCTACCGAAACGGAGCATTAACTATAGAGAAAAGGATTTTTTTTAGGATTTTGTAGTTTAAAACCATTGTGACAAATAGAGCATTTGCTCCTATAGGAGTAAATGCTCTATTTATCACAATAGTTTCAACCGGTGGCTTTCGCAGAGGCGTCAAAATGCGTCAATATGAGGGAATGGGTAAAAAGGCATCAATATGAGGGAATGTGTCAAAATGCATCACTATGAGGGAATGGGTCGAAAGGCATCAATAGGAGGGAATCGATCAAAAGGCGTCAATATGAGGGAATGGATCAAAAGGCGTCAACATGAGGGAATGTGTCGAAAGGCGTCAATATGAGGGAATGGATCAAAAGGCGTCAATATGAGGGAATGGATCAAAAGGCGTCAATATGAGGGAATGGGTAAAAAGGCATCAATATGAGGGAATGTGTCAAAATGCATCACTATGAGGGAATGGGTCGAAAGGCATCAATAGGAGGGAATCGATCAAAAGGCGTCAATAGGAGGGAATGGGTCAAAAGGCGTCAATATGAGGGAATCGATCAAAAGGCGTCAATATGAGGGAATGGGTCAAAAGGTATCAATATGAGGAAATGAGTTAATGATTTAATGTTTCTACAGTAGAACCTGTCTTAAGCGGTCATCGCATTAGGTCTAATGATGGGTCTGTATAGCAGGTGGTAGCATATTGCAGGTCAAAAGTAGTGCAGAAATCTCCTGCATGAGCTTTCCGCATTACTTTTTGCCATGCATTAACCCTTTCCCCCATGCACATTTAGGCAAAAACCAAATGATATCATTAATAATAACATACTGATTTTGTATAATGACACTATGAACATGTTTTTAACCATGACAGAAACTAGATTTAGATCTATTTTATAGTATAAGCTCTTGCAGGAGCCGTCTGATCTGGGTATACTCTGTTTGCAAATGCGCAGAACGGCGTAAAGTAAAATATCTCTGTAACGGCCACTGAATTGCGTTAATTAGTTGTTATTTAGGGCAGGTGGCCGCTTAAAGCAAGGTGAAAGTAAAACAGAACGCTTCTATAGGAGCGTTCTGCTTTACTTTCAACTTGCTTTAAGCATCCACCTGCCTTTAACACAAACTACTTGATGTAATTTAGTGGTCGTTATAGAGAGGTTTTACTGTATATTATGGATTAAAACGTTTAGCAATTACCTGTTTTAATACTCCTATGATTAATAAACGAATGACCGCTTAACCCTTTCCTCCATGAACATGCATACAAGACATAATGACGTCATAAATATTAATTGGATTAATTTGCTATAATTGCGCATGGCCACAATAATTTCTGGCCATTACAGAAACTTTAGATTCATATCTATATTATATCATAAGCAAGCAGAACAGACGCTGATCTCGCTGTACAGTAAAACCTCTCTAAACCGGAATTACAGTACAGACAATTTTTGATACTTTTAAGCAGGTACCTGCTTAATGCAGGGTAAAAGTCATGCAGAAAGCTCCTAGAGGAGTTTTCTGCCTGACTTTCACCCCGCATTAAGCTGCCTCCTGTCTCCAAGATCGATTTTAATACCAAATCTAACGACCGGTTTAGAGAGGTTTTTCTGTACTCTGTTCGTAAAGGCATAGACAGGCACATTTATGGCAGGTTCTATTGTATAATTAAACGGCGACACGATGGCTATTGGCTTACATCGTCGCGTAATGAATACTTATCACGGCTGTATTTTCATACGCAACATCGTGACTAGATGTTTTAATGGCATACAAATGGGATAATTACAGTAACACCCCTCCAAACTGAGCTTTTAATTTAGTATAAATATCGGTATTGGTAGACAGGTGGCAGCTTAATGCATGGTGAAAGTCATGCTGAAAGCTCCTCAAGGAGCTTTCTGCATAACTTTCACCATGCATTAAGCAGCCACCTTCCTAAAAGTATCTAAATTCTTCTCTGCTAGGATTCAGGCTTAGAGGGGTTCTACTGTATACTGTGTTAGATGCCGACCTTAGGAGGTGATTACTGTAAATCACGTGACATTAACCCTGTCAAAACTGAATTTACAAATGGACTATTCCAAAATTCAAGAAGGTCAAGCTTAACGTGAATATTCAGGGACTTTTTTTTTTAAAAAAAATCTCACGTAGCAAACAACGCAGACCCTTGTAATAGTGTTCCCCTAGAAGTCCTCTCACCTGGGTCTACACTGTTTGCCAAGGATATCAGTGACTGATTTCCCACATGCACAGAAAGGGTTATTATGAGTAAATCTCGGACACATTAGTCAAGCTTATTTATCAAAAGAGATTAAAGCTGGCACATCATATCCTCACTAATTATCTGATGTTACATCAATGTGTTGCTTGTGATTTATTCTGTGTCGTTTGTCAATTATGACCCTGTACATATGCTCTCTATGCGCTTTCTTAAAACATCATTCAACTTGATGATTGTGTTTTACAATGTATTCCATTAGACTTTAACCCATTTGCTCCCACGATCCCATATATGGTACGTAGGCAAACAGTGTAGACTCTGATCAGACGCCGCATAATGCGGCGTCTGATCAGAGTCTACACTGTTTGCTGATAGGAATTTCAATATGAAAACAAAAGGAAATTGACTATTTAGGCCAGGCACCCCTTAGTAAAAAAATGGACTAATCCTAAACATGTATATAAATATGGAAGAATCCACCGGGAGCAAATGGTTTAAAATGGCACAGTCCAGTCACAAAGCGGCATTTCAGGGGTAAACGTCACTCTTGTGACTAATTAAAAGCCGTATTGGATAACAAAATATTATTCACCATGCATAGACAACATTTCCAAAATAAATAATTTTTTGTGCAGTTTTTGTTTATTTTTTCTATATTGTGTTGTTTCCATTTTGAACGGTAAAGTATTTCTTTATCCGTATGCGAATAACGAACTGCGAAATATTTCGTTATTTATTATAAGAATAACGAACTGCGAACATTCAGCCAACTTAAAGCTGTCCTTTTAGAAATAAGACTGGTGTAACGTAATCGTACATGTATGTCATTATTTATTAACCTATTCCCTCATATTGACGACTTTTGACGACTCTGTAAAAGTCACTTTGTGAAACCATTGTGATAAATAGAGCATTTTGCTCCTATAGGAGCAAATGCTCTATTTATCACAATGGTTTCAAACTACAAAATTCTAAAATTTTCCTTTTCTCTAGTTAATGCTCCTTTTCGGTAGATTTTTTCAAAGACGTTGTATCTAAAAATAGCCTATGAGGTAAAGGGTTAATGCATTCACTGACCAAAGTCATTATTGCGCAATGAGAACCGGTGCCAATATTTTAACCCCGCCTTAAAAGAAAAACAAACGAGCTATTGTATGTTGGTACCCGCATGCAGTGCTCTTATTATGTTGTTTTACAATGATAATTTTGATAATACTAATAAGAGTAGCAGTATTTCATACTTACAAATCAAACCATAAATTGCGCTCTCTTATCCTGTTGTACCTGTATATAGAATGTTTTCACAATTGTATACACGCATATGCTCTATTTATCACGATTTAAAAACTACACACTTCTAAAGTGTTTCACTAGACCACCCAACCATGTTACATTGTAACCGTCTTAGTCTTCACTCCATAAACGCGCCTTTATACGCCTTTGCAAACAGAGTAGACCCAGATAAGACGGCTCCCATAGGAGCTATCTTATCAGGGTCTGTTCTGTTTGCTGATGACATAATATAGACATGATTCTACAGTTTCTGCCATTACCAGAAATTATTTTAACCATGTGCTATTATAACTATCGATCTAATTACATTGTACCATTGATGATGTCATTATTTCTTACACGAACATTAATAGAGTAAAGGGATGAAGTAATCCAATGTTATTGTATCGTCGCTTTTTGTATGTTTTTATATTGCTTCTGACAAATATGTTAGATAATTAAATTCTGCTTTAAGGGAATGGCAATACTGTATAGCAAGCACTTAGTGAAATCTGATTATCTACCTAAGGAGATTCAATGTACATAGTGCTACCGAACAATAGGGGTTTCTACCTCTATGTTCCTCCTGAAAGATGCCGTGTATGCAAAACACACTAATCTGCCGGGCTGAATAAAAGGATGTCTGCTTAAATACTGATATTTCTTAACCCTTTCCTTCCTATAAATGCCTTTTCACGCACACGAATGTTTACACTTGCAGAAACATATCTGTAGAATCACATCTATATTAATTCAACTAGCAAACATAGTAAACCCTCCTAATGGAGTCGTCTGAACGAGGTATATTCTGTTCGTAAAGGCGTGAAAAGCGTTATATGAGGCAAGAAGAGACAATTCTAAAGAGTGGTCACAACATAGAGTTTGGTGGAGAAATGACGATTTAAGTATTTGAGTACGCACTTTAGTTGTAGCTCTGCTATTATTGAAATCAGACAATAATTATTCACGATGTCTACTTCTTAAATTAAAAAATAACTTTTTTATTTCTCCACCAAACCCTATAGTGTGGCCACGATTCTAATGAGAGTTTACAACATAGGGTTTGGTGGAGAAGTGACGATGTTAGTATTATTTTGAGCACGCACCTTTATATGTAGCTCTTCTATTATTGAATTCAGCCTATGTTTATTTCATAAATGAATATTTATCAGATAAACCAACACATCGTCACACTATCAAGATAGGCTGGGACCTAGTTATGGTTACCGTAGCCCCTCCCCCCCCCCCGACTTTTTTCATAGGTACCAAGTTGGTCGTTGGGGCCATCAGAACACATTTTGAGCATGCCCCCACCCCCCACCCCCCCCCCCAAAAAAAAAAAATAATTGTGTCCCAGCTATGATTTATTTAACGTTTCAATGGTATTTTTCGAAATTACTTTGGTTAAGAAATTGCGTCACAACTTTGCTTTTAGAGGCAATAGAAGGACAAAACAAGAACCACACTAAAGCAGGAACAATAAAGCTTGAATATGATATGTAATTTTATTAAAGTTCATGAATGTATTCTTATGATTATTAATGAGGAAGTAAACAAATGCATTTTGTTTAGAAAAAAGGAGTTTGTTGTTTAGTCTGAGAGGTCTATTAATGCACAAGAGTTATTGAATTCAGGTTTAAATATTTTCATATTATCACACAAAGAAAATAAACCATCTTAGCTTCAGGTAATTTTTCTATAAAACATTATATTTAAGCTAATTTGCATATAACATGCGTATATGAATTGGCAATTTTATATGAGCAGTGTATTTAAAACCGGGCCGATATTGATCGGGAGGACCGGTGCTAAAACCACCAGGGCCAGGCAAAATTATCCTAGGTGCAAGCTGACCGGGAGACATGGTAACAAGAATACCGGGGACCAGGGCAATGGGCACCATTAAAGAGGTGAACGGGGAACCCGGGCCTGGGCCAGAAGTATGGAGCCGAGCGGCAACTGACAGTTTGGAAATCGACTGCACCGCAGGGGGTGTAGACGAAAGAGATTTAGAAGAAGAAGCCGGCTTCTTCTGAGCTTTAGATGGCAATGATTTGTCTGTGACTGAAGACCAGGGAGTCACTGACCAACGAGAAGAATACTTCTTCCGTCGGGCAGCGAGCTTCTGCGTTTCCACTGTCCAGAACGACGAAACTGGACAGGTGCTGAAGCGGAGCATCCGCAGCAGACCAGGCACATTTTATGTGTGTACCAGCCTGTCGCGAAATACCCGCAAAAGGTCTTGCCTTGGTCTGGCATGCTGTGATAAATAATCAAGCAAATATGTAAGACAACGCGAGTAATATCAAAAATCGCGC
This sequence comes from Azorinus chamasolen, assembly GCA_963576725.1. NCBI lineage: Eukaryota > Metazoa > Mollusca > Bivalvia > Cardiida > Solecurtidae > Azorinus > Azorinus chamasolen. Next base: position 11,563,220 of record OY755252.1, read on the forward strand.
AAAGCTAATGTGGGTAAACATAAGCTGATGATTGCAGCTGAGATGCTATATATTTTCTATTGTATTGCAAAATTCTCATTAATATTCATGAGTGTAAAATTAATATTCATCATCAAAAACATGCACGGGGCTCAATTCCCTCGATGCATTTTCTTACAAGAAATGTGCTGTCCACAGACATGCAACATAGAGGAAATACTTACTTTTCAACAACTGTTTACATTCTCATTGATATTCATAATTTTGAAAATAATATTAATTAGCTACATATTCATATACACGAAGATCAAGATATCTGCTTTAGTTTGTATCAAGTTCCGTACTGGTTTACTAATATAATCCCAGATAGAAGAACAGCTCATTTAAATGTGTTCATTTTTTTTATCTCAATAATATTAATAAATATAGCATTAATTTGCATACAGAATAGATCCAGATCTGGCGGTTCCTATAGGAGGCTTTACTCTGTTTGCTTGTTGAATTATATAGATGTGATTCTACAAGCTTATACATACTCATGATGCCATTAATTCCTAGATGAATACTGAACAGGTTAAAAAGTTAACCCTTTACCTGTTCAATATCCATGTAAGAAATAGTGACATCGTGAATATTTATTAGCTGATGTTTTTATTATGGTAAATGTACACAGATCTTTTGGTATTGGTGAAACTGTAGAGTAAGATCTATATCATTTCATAAGCAAACAGAGCAAACCTGATCAGAAGGTTCCTATAGTAGCCGTCTTCTCTGGGTCTACTCTGGTTGCAAATACATGAAAAGGCATTTATAGGAAGGAAAGGGTTAATAAAGATCAGTATCTAAGGCGATTTTTTTTAGCACAACAGACAGAAATTTTTTGACAAGTGTGTTTTTGCATACAACATCTTTCAGGGGGAACATAGAGTAGGAAACATCTATTGTTCGGAAGCACTATAGTAAAACCCCTCTAATGCGACCACCAAAAATGGGCATACTTCTGTGTAGCAGAGACAGATGGTAGCTGTATGCAGGACGAAGGTTATGCAGAAAGCTATAGGGGCTTTCTGCATAACTTTCGTCCTGCATGAATTAACCACCTGCCTATAAAAGCAGAAATATTTATCCAAGAAGTGGTCGCATTAGAGGGGTTTTACTGTATGTACATCTAATATCCTTAGATAGAAAATCAGATTTCATTGAGTGATTGCTATACACAGTATTGTCATTTAATTTAATTATCTAATATAGTTGTCAGAAGCAATATAAAATACACAAAGCAACGAATACAATAACATTAGATTCACCCATTTATTCACTCTTTGAATATTTGTGTAAGAAATGATGACATCATCAATATTAATCAGATCTATTGTTATAATAGAACATGGGCAATGGAGGTTTTGATCATGATAGAAATTGTAGAAGTATGGCATATAATATGGCATAAGCATACAGAGCAGACCCTGTTACATGTAAGACGGCTCCAGCAGGGAGACCAGGCTGTGGGGCATTATATATTTATATGCTTATATATATCTACTAAAACGTGCGAAAGACACTGAATTTAAGATAGCAGTATCATTGGACGGATCAGTAGAACGTGACTTTTATTTGGAGAAGATAATGATGAGAATTTAATGAATCTAATAATACAAAAGAATTACAATCAAAATTTACATGCGTTCTCATGAAAAAGTCTATGTGTGTGTGTTTGGGGGGGGGGGGGTGCTACGGTAACCATGACTAGGACCCAGCCTACGACTCCAGGACACACTTATCTAATCTCTGTCTCCTATGTTACCTACAGTTTCCCCTATAGCCAAAGTTTCATGTGTGCATATAACATTATGAATAAACCAGTTGATATGTATTAGTAGGGGACATTTTTCGAAATTTTGTTACCTGGTTTACAATGACAGGATATTTTCAGATAACGAAGAGTATGACTTAACAATCAAAATAAGAAGGGTGGCAGCATTGTGGTACAATAATAAAGCACTGATATTTGAGTTTCCATGGCAACGGCTATGTCGTAGAAATAAAATAAATATCATACACACAGATCTCTTAATATCTTTTTAACTAATGAAGGAATTTTTATATAACTTTATAATTAAATGACTAATATCAAGGCAATGTTAAAAATATAAGTTTCAATTGATTCTCTATAAGGTCAATGTCATGGTTAGGGGTCAAAGGTCAAATTTGAGCTTTTTCCTCTTTTTCAAGACCTTTTCGTTCTACAATTTTACATTAACTTTGGTATATTTAAGTAAAACTTTGCACAGATATTCATTAAAAAGGGAGGTTTCCTTTACCATGAGTTTTATAGGTGTGTCAAGGTCAATGTCACAAGTAGAGGTCAAACGACACATTTTAGAAGTCAAACATCATTTTTTACTAATTTGTGAATGTTGAAATCCACTTGTTCTACATATGTGATGTATTTCTAATAACTTTGCAAGACGAACATACTAAAACAATATCCTCTACCAAGGACTTTGTTACATACTGTCAATGTCAATGTCGCAAGTAGAGGTCAAATGTCACATTTAAGAAGTCAAAGGTCAAATTTGTACTTTTTGTGCAATTTCAGTACATTTTCCCATGTATGTGATGTATGTTTTGTAATAAATGTGCACATGCACCTTACGAAGTCAATATCCTCTACCAAGGAAGTTGGTACATATTGTCAATGTCAAGGTCGCAAGTAGAGGTCAAAAGTCACTTTGCCAAATTTGTACTTTTTGTGCATTTCAGTCAATTTTTTCTACCTATGTGATGTATATTGTAATTAATGTGCACAACATACTAAGACAATACCCTCTACCATGGACTTGGTACATAAAATCAAGGCAATTGGAAGGTCAAAGGTAAAACTTGAGAACTATTTTCTTAACCTAACATGAATATTTCGTAGATCGAGGAAGAGACATTAATATAATGGTTATACACAACAGTTTAATGATATATTACTTTAGATCAATAAATTGTGCCTTATAAACTCTTCTTTCAGCATTTCAGATAATATCATCATAATTAGTTTGCGCCTTGTTAACGTTTGCATGATCACAATTTTCTCAGAAATATCAACTAAGTGGTGTTTTTTTCAATTTCATTAATAACTATGACAGAGCACATATTTATCACAAAAGTGCTGTAATCATAATGTTAAATATCACAAATGATTTAAAAATAATTATCACCGCCATTCAAATCACTATCACCGACATTCAAAATCATTTTCAGACAATCAAAATCATCATCACAGACATTCAAAATTGTAACAATAACAGGGTACATGTATCAATATCTTAATAGTGGCATTATTATGCCTCCCCCCCCCCCCCCCCCATCAAAGAGGAGTCATGTTGTGTTTTTTTCATTGTCTGTTGGTTTGTTGGTTGTTTTGTTCCCAACATGAACGTTGGCGACAATTTTGTAGCTATTGCACATACATACTTCAAACTTAGCATGCATATGCAACTTATAGAGACAAAAATATTTAGGGGTGACATATCAAGATCAAGTTCATACATCAAGGTCAAATGTCAAATTACTGGTCAAATTTAGAATGGCGATAAATTTGTCACCATTCAAAATACATCCCTCAAACTTGGCATGCAATTGAAACTTATGGAGGCGAACGTTTTAGTGGTGACTTTTTAAGGTCAATGTCATACATTATGGTCAAGTGTCAAATTACGGGTCATATTTAGATTGGTGATAATTTTGTCGTCTTCAACATACATCCTTCAAACTTGGCATGCATGTGAAACTTATGGAGGCGAACATATTTAGGGGTGACCTATTAAGGTAAAGGTCATACTACAATATCAAACGTCATATCGGGGACATTGTGTTTCGTTGTTTTTAAATCACAACGTGTGTATACCACAGACATTATTTACAACATGTATACACATTACATTTGTCACAGAATATGTCAGTAGACTGTATTTTATTTGAAAAAGTACAATAACAATTGTTTTTACAGCATATGGGAATTAAAAGTTTTCCTTGAAAACTAAGCTTGGTTTGTTAAAATGTTCATTTAAAATCATCTCTGTTTTGAAACACCAAGAACGAAATTGATTTCAGACCAAATAAGCAAACCACTGTCAATATAGATCTAATAATGTATCAGTAGTCACATTCATTCATTGAATATCGCAAAGTTGATTGTGGCCAAATACAACTAAGCTATCACTAAAGGTGATTATTACAACTAGAGCTATCACTAAAGGTGAATATTACCCCTGCCCGCCACCTTGTCACAAGATACACTGACTTCAGTACAAGCGGCAATAGCTCAATAATCCTTTCATCCACTTAAATTGCTTATGAAAAGTAACAAAGGCGAATAAATCCCTCAAAAAAGAATTTAGAGTTATAGCCCTTGTTGACTGCACGTCTTCTCACCACCCTCTTTCCATATATAAAGTTTCACATTTGTTTCTACAATACTTGACAAGTTCTGCTCCGGACAAAAACTTGCTTCTAAAAAGTAACTATGGGGAAAAACTCCCTCAAAAATGAATTTAGAGTTACAACCCTTATTGACTGCACATACTCTCATCACCCTCTATCCACATAATTATGAAGTTTCACAGTTGTGCCTATAATACTTTTGGAGTAATGCTCCGGATGGACGGACGGATGGACGGACGGAAGGACGGACGGACACACGCGATTCCAATATATTCTAAAGAAGTGGGGGTATAATTACATAATTATTTTGTCCATGTCAGTTTATTGCATACTTAAGCAGCTCATAACTATTGAAAATCCAAGTATTTCCATAAGTTTCGTGCGTTCAAATATCACACGAATACTGACAGCTAGCTGAGCATTGAAGAATCGCTTCGTACACGAGCCTCAATTGGTTTTGCATGCACACAGTGTAAGCTCCTGAAATCCCTTTACGACCAAGGGCTTGTCTGTCCACAATGTATGAGGGTGGACTTGCCAACCGAACAGAGCTCAGGTCATGGAAAATCAGTTTGGAAATTCAGACATAAATACCAAATGCTGTCACTGTTTCAGCTACTTTGGTAGAGTCACCAAATGATAATTCCCATCAACTTATTTCGAAATCTGACCATCGGTTTGTAGAAATATATTCTGAAAGTGGGAGATCCTTCGAAAGCATAAGTAGTAATGCGAAAGGAGAAAACTGCAGACTCGGTTTTATTGAGTCTGTTCGTGACTAGTTATTAAAAATGCAGCACTACTCACGCCCCCTAGCACCGGCTTAAGCAGTATTCAAATTTTCAAAACTGATAACATAAAAACTAATGATCCCAAGGGACCAGTAAGTATATCAACACTGAGAATTTAAATGTTGTTTTTGGTTGTCATGGCAACCAGATTTCCGCATGGTTTCAAACCTATTTAGCTAGTTTTGGAGGTGGTTACCTAATGATTATTCCAATTAAATTATTCTGAAGTCAGACCATTGGTTTTGGTGAAGGGGAGATTTAAAATTTTGCTATGTTTTCTATACAGACAAACAGGCCCGCCCCCTAGCGGCCATGTTGTTTTAGATATTGTCATGATGTTAGCTACTTGGGAAGATAGTCACCTAATGATTATTCCCATCAAATTATTTTGAAATCTGACAACCGGTTTCGGAGAAGAAGAGGTTAGAAGATTTTTCTTTTGGTTGCCATGGCAACCAGAGTTTTACATGGATCCACATTTTATTAGCTAGTTTGACAGAGAATTACCCAAAGACCATTCTTGGAAAGTTTCATTATATTTAACTATAAAACTTTAGAGGGATAGTCACTTGAAATAAAATATTGACGACAGACGACACACAATGGACGACGCCTGACGACCGACACATGATGATCACAATAGCTCGCCTTGGCACGTTGTGCCAGGTTACCTACAAATAGACAGCCTTCTTGAATCAACTTGTTTGTTTGATACAATGATGGAAAGAACGAAAAGAATTTGTAAATAATTTGAAAATGTTGTGCAAAAATCACTAAAAATAGTTCTTTTATAGCCGTTGCCATGGTAACAAAGGATATGTTTACTGTTAATTTGTAAATAAAATGTTCCAACAATAATCACATGGAAGACCACACCAATACTTTATACAAATAACAAGATAAACATGCTGTAAAAAGAAAATTTAGGCTAACTTTATAATTCACTAGAAAATGTTAATTTCAGAACCACAAATGAATTCCATATCATTTTAAGAATATTTTGGTTGCCAAGGCAACCAGATCTGTGTCCCAGAATGTTAACATAATATTTGCGTAATTTTGTAAGTAAATAGCAAGGTCTTACAATAACTCATTATTTAGACATTTAGAAAAAACAATAAGGATTTGTTTTCAAAAAAGTTAAAAACTGGACAAAATTACATACGTTATTGCCATAGTAACCAGTCATTAAGGAACAAATTATTTTAATTTAATTTCAAATCAACACTAGCCATCTCTCATTTCCAAAGAGTAAACAATGGGGACATATTTACATCCATAAGCAAACTGGCAGTCCTTTTAAATTCTTTATATCATTTTGAAGCTTGTTGCTATGGAAACCACGATTTCCATCAGAATATTATTGGGAATGTTCTGCCACCCTTCTAAAAATGTTAGGTAAGGTGTTAAGTTTATATATGTAAAATATGGAGTTATTGTAAAACAGGTAACAAAATCGGCCAAAATCAGGCTTTTTGTCCCCTACTATATTCATAATATGTCTTACTTCAATATTCGAGAAATGTATTAAACCACTAATACAAATTCAGGTTTACAGACCATTTCAGCCGGTTGCATAGCAGCAGAGCAATATATGATGGTACGTGGTCAAGAACTAAAATTGTCATTTCTCCACCAAACCCAATATTGTGACCACTCTTTAGAATCGTCTCTTCGAGACAATTCTAAAGAGTGGTCACAACATAGGGTTCTGTGGAGAAATAAAGGAGTTATTCTTAAAAATATTTTAACTGACGCATCTTATCTGGACCTGATAGCTCTATCGAATAATATAGAACACTTGTCTAACTGTCAGTGTGATGATGAATGGCGAAACCCGTGGAAATGTCATCTCTTGAATTGATGCAATGTATTAACCCGAAAACTGACTCTGGGTATAAATTTTACATAGAATGACGACCCCGCAGCAGGCGTAACTACATGTAATTGAGTAACAGTAAGCTGTCTGTGCAGTCGATCTTAATTAAAAAAATATTTGTAGCCCACATCTAAGTCTATGCTAGACTGTAAATCCCATATCGATATCCCATAATCCACATCTTAACCCTTTCCATGTTCTATTTTTATTCCAAGTTTTAATAGCTACTCAGTAGTCATGGACCAAATAGTTATACATGTACTGAAATGTGTACGGTGGAATATTGAAGACATTTTAGAAATTAAAGAAATATATTTATCAAATGCCGTTAGCAAACAGAGCAGACGTTTAATCAGACGGCTCCTATATGAGCCCTCTGATCTGGGTCTACTCTGTTTGCAAATGCATGGAAATGCGTTCATATGGGGGAAAGTAGTTTGGATCCAGATGAGACGCCGAGTAGCTTCACGTCTCACCAGGATCCAAGCTGTCTGACACTCGGTCAATAGTTTCTCAAAGGCTTGACCATATCGGATCAATTTTGACCAGACAAAGTGTTTTTACACAACGGGGGAAGTCTAATAGAGGCATACATGGCGTAGATAAAGTAGGTCAGTGTGTCGAAGACGGCGTTGTTTTAACCCTTTCCCTGTTTAATATTCATGTAAGAAGTAATGACATCATGGATATTCATTTGCTGAATTTTTATGATGACATGTGTATACAAGATGTTTTGGCTCGGACATAAACTGTAGAATCAGGTCTATTTTACACCAGCAAACAGCAGTGCCTGACCAGACGGCTCCTATAGGAACCATCTAATCTCGGCTTGCACATGCTTAAAAAGATGGGTTTTTCGTTAACCATTGCCTTCATGTAAATATTTTTCCTAAAGGAGCCGTCTGACAAGGGTCTACTCCGTTTTCTTGACATTAACATGGTTTCAACTCTACGGTTTCTACCCAAACCAAACGTTTATGTGTATATATGCTCATCAAAAAAATATATCCTCAAATAAACTATCAAATCATCGAAAACAACAGACAAGATGTGATACCACAAATAACACAAGCTTGAATACTTACTAAACATATTGTATTGGTTTGGCTGGGTCTATCTTCTGAAAGTGGGTGATCCTTCGAAAACAAAAGTAGCAATGCCAAAACAGAAAATTACAAACTCGGTTTTATTGAGTCTGTTAATAAGTAGTAATTAACAGTGCAACACTACTCAAGCCCCACTAGCACCGGCTTAAGCAGTATTCAAGTTTCAAAACTTATACCATCAACACTAATACCGGGTAGTGGTTTATTTTGTTTATTGTAAATTAGGATTTCTGACAATTATTGGCATACACTGTACATGCTCTTTTCATTACCATTACTACATCATAACATTAAGATGACAGTTTGTAATTTTTTTTAAAGAAAATGGGTTGACCGAAAAACGCTGAAAAAGGGCTCTTTAATGCAACCATGAACATACATTTCTATATTTGGGCCTTTGTGACGCATGGTAGCTGATAGTTCCATCAAATCTACATAGCACACATCGTCAGATACATTTTCTTGCATGATACAGAACAAGTCTTGACAATGAGGGTTTGAAGCGTCGAGAAAGATAATATTGCAGCCGAAATATTTGAATATTTGAACATGATTATGGCAAACTGAGGGCCAAATTTAATGATTGTATATACTCCAGCTATGCAAGAGCGACCACTTAATGAATAGAGATCGGTGTCCTTAAAATCACGGGATTGCTTAACCTCTTTAGTGCCATGAAAACGGATCTGTGATATTATATGCAACCAATTTTGATCCAGATCAGACGCCGAGTAACAGGGTCCAAACTGTTCGACACTGTATATATTTATATGAAGAAATGAAGAAACGCCACTACAGTATAACCTCTCTATAACGGCCACTAAATTGTGTTAATTAGTTGGTATTTAGGGCAGGTGGCTGCTTAAAGCAAGGTGAAAGTAAAACAGAACGCTCCTATAGGAGCGTTCTGTTTTACTTTCACCTTGCTTAAAGCAGCAACCTGCCTTTAACACAAACTATTTGATGTAATTTAGTGGCCGTTATAGAGAGGTTTTACTGTATAAAATTTGAATCTGACGAAAACATGTGTCCAGCAGACGAAGGTGCTGGCACCGAAAGGGTTAAAGGTCATGAAAGGGTTATCCACATAACTGTCGCCCTGATCAAGTTACAAAAAAATGTACCACCTAGCCTAAAGGCCCATACGTATGCCTCGTTTAGATGACCGTCTTATACGGGTTTTGTTGTACATGGTATTTGCAAACATAACCTGATGCAAACAGGGTCTTTGTTTTAGACTTCAGTTTCTGTCGTATGGAATATTGAAACCCAAGCAACATTTACCACTACTCCTAAGAGAGTTTTCTGCCTAAAGTTTATCCTGCATTAAGCTTCAGCCTGTGTTACAAAACCGATAATTACCAATCATTTTAGTGGCCGCTTTAGAGAACTATTGCTGTACACTGTCAGATGCTGACCTGTGTGATATCTGAAGAAGTCATTATCTTCACTGTATCAGAGCAGCATAATGAAGGTGTGCTCATATACTAAAATCATCCTTACTTCATCAAACTCTATGGTGTGACACTCTTTAGAATTGTCTCTAAGAGACGATTATAAAAAAATTGTACCATTGAGTTTGTTGGAGAGATAAATAAGTTATTCGTGATTTTTTTAAATTTACTCATCTTATCTGCACCTCTCTGTACAGTGTTCTGCTTAACTCTTTGGGCGCCAGTGTCGCCTGTTGGCACCATTGAAAACAGTGCAGTCCAAATGTCAAAGTTCGTTAGAAGTTGGTACTAGTAGCTCCCTTGTCTACACTCGATATTAAAAGGTGTAGTTCTAGGACTAGTCGGCCCGGTGTCAAGATAATGTGACTGGGCGGGATGCCCTTGCCATGTGCCCGCGGCAGGGGTATTTCAGTGAGGCAGCACTATAACTTGTCTCATGCGGATGCCGTCTGCAAATAACTGAAATACTGTTGGTCGGACGTTAAACCCAACTCATTAACTCACACTAATATATTTTTATTATTTAGTTTAGAATATGTTTAATATGAAATTATTATTGCAGACGACACTTTTAAATTTGGCGCCAAAAGAGTTAAAAGGTGTTTATTTCTAACATTTTGTGTTACAGAATTACTTGAGAATCAGAATCTATGTGACTTACCTACTTTTGCAAGGAATAATGTTTGTTAAGAACAAATTAGATAATTTTAATGCTACGGAAACCACAGAAAGCGCATCCTTTATTTACCAGATTATGTCGTAAAATATATAATGTGTTTGAAATTACACACTGTTGTAAATGCTTGCTTAAATTTTAATCTGACTGAAGCTGCCTTAAGCGTCATTCATATATTGATTATATGAGCTTTCTGCATTTCTTTTGACCTGCATTAAGCTACAACCTGCCTTACTGATATATAGTTGTGTCTCCCCCATTTATAGGGAGACATATTGTTTTTGCGAGAGTTGTCTGTATGTCCGTCTGTCCGTCCGTCTGTCCGTCTGCCCGTCACAAACTTGTGTCGCGTGTATTTCTGAAACCAGTTGAGCTAGAGTCACCAAACTTCATAGGAATGTTCACCAGCATGAGTTGTTGTGCACCTGGCGTTTTTGAATTGTCTCCCCTGATAACTTTGGAGTTATTGCCCCTGATGACTTAAAATTAAAAAAATATGTCGCGTGTATCTCTGAAACTGCTAGTACTAGAGTCACCAAACTTCACAGGAATGTTCACCAGCATGAGTTGATGTGCATCTATGTTTTTTGAATTGTCTCCCCCCCTGATAATTCTTGTGTTATTGCCCCTGATATGTAAATTTATACAAACTTTGTGTCGCGCGTATCTCTGAAACCAGTAAGGCTAGAGTCACCAAACTTCGCAGGATGGTTCACTAGCATGAGTTGTTGTGTACCTGGGATTTTTGAATTGTCTCCCCTGTTAATTTTGGAGTTACTGTCCCTGATGACTTAAAACTAGACAAACTTTACTTAGTGTGGTACATATCTCTTAAATCACTAGGGCTAGAGTCACCAAACCTCACAGGAATGTTGACCAGCATGAGTTCTTGTTCACCTAGGATATTTAAAATGTCTCCCCATGTTTCTTTTGGAGTTACTGCCCCTGATGACTTAAAATTGGACAAACTTTACTTAGTGTGGTGCATATCTCTGAAACCACTAGGGCTAGAATCACCAAACTTCACAGGAATGTTGACCAGCATGAGTTTTTGTGCACCTGGGATTTTTGGTTTGTCTCCCCTTGATAACTTTGGAGTTATAGCCCCTGATATGATTATTTAGAATTAGAGAAACTTTGTGTCATGCATATCTTTAAATCCATTAGGGTTAGAGTCATCAAACTTCACAGGAATATTGACCAGCATGAGTTGTTGTGCACCTGGTTTCGTTTAATTGTCTACCCCTGATAATTCTTGAGTGATTGCCCCTGATATGATTACTAAAAATTAGAGAAACTTTGTGCTGCACGTATCTCTGACACCAGTAGGGCTAGAGTCACCAAACTTCACAGGAATATTCACCTGCATGAGTTGTTGTGCATCTGGGTTTTTTTAATTGTCTCCCCCTGATAACTTTGAAGTTACTGCCCCTTTTGACTTAAGATAAGACAAAGTTTACTTTGTGTCGTGTGTATCTCCGAAACCACTAGTACTAGAGTCACCAACCTTCACAGGAATGTTGACCAGCATGTATTGTTGTGTACCCGGGTTTTTTGAATTGTCTCTCCCTGATAATGTTGGAGTTATTGTCCCTGATGACTTAAAATTAGACCCTGATAAGTTTGGAGTTAAAAACATTACACTTGTGTATTGGAAAGAGGATGGGGGGGGGGGAGACATCTGTTTTTGTGACAAAAGCAAACCTCTAGTTAGACCTCATTTTTGAGGTTCTACTGTACTTCTACAGTAAAACCTCTCTTAACCGGCCGTTAAATTTAGTATGAATTTCGGTCTTGGAGACAGATGGCAGCTTAATGCAGGGTGAAAGTCATGCAGAAAGCTCCTCTAGGAGCTTTCTGCATGACTTTCACTCTGCATTAAGCAGCCACCTGCCTAAAAGTATCTAAATTCTTATCTATTAGAATTCCGGTTAAGGGAGGTTATACTGTAGTTCGACCAAACGTTTAAGAAGCTATTTACCGAGGTTCAAACGGCTTGGATTTTGACGAGACGTCGAGTTGCTTGGCATCTCATGTGGATACAAGCTACATGTATTGACATATGTGCGGTCATTTCGCGGTTAGTGGGATAAGGGTAAAGGTATAATGTACTTTAGAAAACACATCCATCGAAGCGTGGCAAAGGACCTTTCAAATTCTCCTTTTAAATACAACTTTTAGGATTGAATTTTGCCAAATGCAGAATTAATTGTACTTGTCTGTCTACTGGCATGAATTATTCAGTTGAGCAAAGTTGTCTGGGCAACCAATCTTCTTCTTTAACGCATTTTGTTGGCTACGTCTAAGGCTACGTAAGACTATCAATAACAGTAAAACCCTCTGAAGCGACTACCAAAAAGAGGTATACTTTTGGATGTTTAAGGTAGGAGGTGGTGGCTAAATTCAAGACGAAACTAATGCAGAAAACTCCGTTGCATGGGCTTTCTGCATTGCTTTTGTCCTACATTAACCTTTCCCTTAATATAACCGTGTTTTCACAAATTTGCAAACAGAGTAGACTCAGATCAGACGGATCCTATAGGAGCCGTCTGATCTGGGTCTACCCTGTTGGTTTTTCACATTATATAAATCTGATTTTAAGGTTTTTATCAAAGCAAAACGTTTTCTTGAAATGTTTTCTTTTTGAAAACTAAGCTAATGAATGACGGCATTATTTCTTAAATGAGTAACGAACAGGGAAAGGGTTATACAACCTCCTGCTTTTAAAGACATCTATGTTATACATAAACTGGTCGCATAAAAGGGGTTTTATTGTATTGGTACGCGTGAGGTTAATACAGCAGGGGTAGCCCTTTGGAATCGAGAAACGACTGTACTGGCGAATACAAACAGTGTGACGTATATTAGAATGCTTCTAGTGGAACCCTCTTGTAATAGTATGCACTGTTTGCCATTCATAAATTACCCCTGTTAATACTGAATAGATTGGCCTTTCTGACGTCTGTGGTTAACTCATTTATTCCCATTTATAGGAAACTCCCTCAGATCCTTTTTTTTGAATCCATCCATGTTTCAATTTGAGGGGGTACAGCAAACAAATATGCCCTAGTATCGTTACGGATGGCCTCAGCAAGCAGTGCATACCTGATCAGACTGCTCCTTAGGGTCCATTTGATCTGGGTCTACACTGTTCTTTAGCCTGTGTCCTTTTTACGACACACTGGTCACAAAATGGGTTAAAGTCTCTTCCATAGAAATGTACTTACAGTACAGTAAAACCTCTTTATAACGGTCACTAAATTGCAACAAATATTTTGTGTTAAAGGCAGGTGGCTGCTTAAAGCAAGGTGAAAGTACATGTAAAACAGAACGCTCTTATAGGAGCGTTCTGTTTTACTTTCACCTTGCTTTAAGCAGCCACCTGTCCTAAATACCAACTAATTAACACAATTAAGTGGTCGTTATAGAGAGGTTTTACTGTATTGCAAACACACATGTGATAATATTAGCCCTGGACATTGCATGGTGTTCAATGCCTCATAAGTTCTGTTCCTTCGACTATTTTGACGTTCACATAATATCCTGTCGATCATGGCCAGACTGGCATTTACAGTGAAACCTCTCTATAACGGCCACTAAATTGTGTTAATTAGTTGGTATTTAGGACAGGCGGATGCTTAAAGCAAGGTGAAAGTAAAACAGAACGCTCCTATTGGAGCGTTCTGTTTTACTTTCACATTGCTTTAAGCAGCCACCTGCCTCTGACACAAAATACTTGATATAATTTAATGGCCGTTATAGAGAGGTTTTACTGTACACATACCCTAAATGCAGGTGAGACAAGTACCTCTAAGACAAGCTAGGTACTCGGACAATTGTTTCTAAAAGTTTTAAAGAGTCAAAAGTATCATATACAGTAAAATCCCTCTAAACCGGAACTTTACCATAGGAACAAATGCTCCATTTATAACAATGGTTTCATAAACCTAGTTTTACAGAGGCGGCAAAAGGCGTCAATCTGATGGAATAGGTTAAGCAATATTACAGGACACAACATTGCGCACAAATGTTTCCTAATGGCTTAATTATGAGATATCCCCCAAACTGTCAGACAGTGACATGAGGGAATTACTCTAAATCACATAATATTAATCAACGAACATAAATACGCGTCTTATGGGAAACAAACCTGAAGCATTGTATTTAAAGTCATTTACTGTTGTTGTTCATTTTGTTTATTAATGTTGCTATATATATATTGTTGTTAAAGATTTTCTGTTATCTAAAGAAGTCTCAATGTTGACATTTTATTTACGTTACTGTTACTATTGGAGGAGTGGAATGAGAGGGTAAAGGAAGGGAATGGGTAGGGGAGGCGGGGAATGGGAATGGCTAAGTGAGGGATGGGGCATGGGGAGGGGGACTTGAAGTTAATGGCTATATTTAAACCGTTACTTGATAGGAACACTTTTTATCCCTTTGCAAACAGTGTAGCTCAGTTAAGACGACTCTTTCTCTCAATATCGACATGCATTCTAATCATTTATCGTCTATGTGGATGGACGTCTCTTATTGGTGGTGGGGGGGGGGGGGGATTCTTCACACGTGTTTCAATGGTCTTTTTGACATCTGCCGTTTGTCGAATATCGTATAAGAACACCTTCTTGTTTAACCGTTTACTCCATTTCTACTCCTTTGCAAACAGAGAAGACCTAGATTAGATTGAGCAGGGTCTGTTCCGATTGCTCATTAAACAATATATGTACGACTGTACATTTTCTGCCATTTTCAGTATGTCCTGTGTTCATGTGACATTATATAAAATAATCATATTGATATTTGGCATGTATATGTACATGTATCTCATAAAGCCGCACGGTTTGTCAAGGTCAATGTCATCATTCAAGGTCAGAGGTCTAATATATAGGTCAAATCACCAACTTTACCATTGGCGATCACTTTTGAACCAGTAGAGCTAAGACTTGATATTTGACATGCGTGTGCATCACATGAAGCTGTACATTTTGAGGGGTGACATGTCAAGGTCATCCTTCAGGGTCAAAGGTCAAATTGGGCGGGAGTATAGTGTTTCACAAACACGTATTGTTGTATTTCCATTTAAATAAATGCGTTAACGGTAGAAAATAATTTTGTTTTTATAATAGGCTTCAGTCCAGTGCAGTATGGTCGCCCCTGTCCGTTTCTGAAGATTTTCCATTGAAGTACAGTAGGGTCTATTCATAGCGACCCAAAAAAGCTCTAATTCTGGGTAATACAGACAGGTGGTATCTGCTGATCGCCAGTGGAATTTTTCCACATAACTTTCGTCTTACATTAAGAAGTCAACTACTATTAGAGATGCCCACGTGTATTTATTACTTGATCGCTTTAGAGGGAGTCTACAGTATTGTAATATATGTAGTTTCTCACAAAAACGTAGTTAACCCATTCATTCCCATTGCCGCCTTTTGGCGCCACTGTAAAATTCAGTTTTTGAAACCACTGTGATGAATATCTGTTTTTATCACAGTGGTTTCAAAACAACACAATTCTAAAAGTTTTCTTTTCTATAGTTAATGCTCCTTTTCGGTAGACTTACTCAAAGGGACAGAGTCTATAGTCTACAAAGAATATAGTCTACAAAGGAATGAGTTAATAAATTTTGAAGAGAGGTGATTCCCCGACAGCAAAAATTGCAAAACAAAAGGAGAAAATTGCAGACTCGGTTTTATTGAGTCTATTCATGAACAGTAATAGAAAGTGCAACACTGTTCACGCTTCTAGCACCGGCTTAAGCGGTATTCAATTTTCAGAACAAAAAATACTGAATTTCATGATCTCGAAGGATCAGAAAGTATAACAACACTGAGAATAAAACCCCGACAATTGCATGCATGTCTTTTCCATAACCTTGACGTCGTCTAGGCCCATTTGTGACATGGAGAAATTGTATGATATTATTTTTAAAGGTGGTAATGCATTTGCAAAGATGAAATAACATGTTCCCCAACAATTATAATTGGATGGCTTATATACCGAATACTGTCGAACGTTTGTTACCGAACGGAGCTTAAATAGTAAGAACTAAACACGTTTGTCAAAATATTGTCAGGTTGAAGTCATTATGAAGACGCAATTGTGAACGAAGAATTAAGTATGAAGGAAGGAGTGATTGTGAAATAAGTAATTGTGAGGAGAGAAGTAATTGTGAGGAGAGAAGTAATTGTGAGGAGAGAAGTAATTGTGAGGGTAGAGGTAATTGTGAGGAGAGAAGTAATTGTGAGGGTAGAGGTAATTGTGAGGAGAGAAGTAATTGTGAGGGTAGAGGTAATTGTGAGGAGAGAAGTAATTGTGAGGGTAGAGGTAATTGTGAGGAGAGAAGTAATTGTGAGGGTAGAGGTAATTGTGAGGAGAGAAGTAATTGTGAGGGTAGAGGTAATTGTGAGGAGAGAAGTAATTGTGAGGGTAGAGGTAATTGTGAGGAGAGAAGTAATTGTGAGGGTAGAGGTAATTGTGAGTAATTGTGAGCGTAGAGGTAATTGTGAGGGTAGAGGTAATTGTGAGTAATTGTGAGCGTAGAGGTAATTGTGAGGGTAGAGGTAATTGTGAGTAATTGTGAGGGTAGAGGTAATTGTGAGGGTAGAGGTAATTGTGAGTAATTGTGAGGGTAGATGTAATTGTGAGGGTAGAGGTAATTGTGAAGGTTATTGGAGAGGTAGAAGTAATTTGGAAAGTAGAAATAATTGTGAAGAGAGGAAATAATTGTGAAGATAGAAGTATTTATGAAGGTAGAAGTAATTGTGATGATAGACAACATTGTAAAGATGGAGTAATTGTGAAGCTAGAAGTAATTGTGATAGTAAAAACAATTGTGGAGATAGAAGTAGTTGTGAAGATTTTATTTTAACAAAAACTCTAAACTGACTAGATTATGCAGACGTGATAATTGTCTTTTAAGTTCTAAATTAGTCGGTAATAAGCAAAGGAATTTTAGCTTGCATACAGCCATGGCACCGTCCATTTCCTCTCAAATGTTCCGTGATAGCTTTATGGGCAACCAGGTGCGGATCCAGGATTTCAGATTAGTGTGTGTGTGTGTGTGTGTGTGTGTGTGTGTGTGTGTTGGGGGGGGGGGTAGAAATGTTTTTTGGAGTGGGGGCGTAGATTTTTATGTTTGATGACATAAATAAATAGTGTGTTTGTAATACATGTTGAAAAAGAGCTTAATTAGGTGAGGGAAATAAAACACTGCTACTAAATCATTGTTTTATTGTCATTGTCCTATAGGAGCGTTCTGTTTTACTTTCATCTTGCTTTAAGCAGCCACCTGTTTTAAATACCAATTAATTCACACAATTTAGTGGTCGTTATAGGGAGGTTTTACTGTATATAGATCTAAAATATTACTAAAAAATTGTTTTGGCATATTTTATTTTTTTGGGGGGGGGGGGGCGCACGCCGGATCAGCCCCCTCTAAATCCGCGCCTGGCAACTCCGTAACGGGTAGATTAAAGTTCAATTCTCGCTGAGACCCAGTGCTTCATACATATTTAGTTTTAATTTTCAGATTTATATTAGGAATTCCATGCCAGCTGAATGTCTTTTCTACAGAATAAGAAAATTACAAAGTCTCTGCTAGGGACTGGGACCTTTCAATTTCCAATCGTATGATACAATCTAATCAGGAAACAGACTTAATAATACTTGTCTATTTACGGACTTGAATAATTAAGTTTACCCTTCTCATGCTAAAAATATAGTGTTTGCTCAATTTCTGAATCGCTGACATCCGATCTGTTCTATAATCGGAGAGAAACTACTGACCGAGCGTCAAACAGCTTAGATCCAGATGAGACGCCGAGTAACTCGGCGTCTCATCTGGATCTAAGCTGTTTGCATATGCCAGTCATGACGCCCATAGCATGGGAAGAGATTAAAAAAGTTGTCTGGACAATCAATCTTATTCTCAAAAGTATTTGTTGTCCGCGACCAATTCACAATTATCTTTTGTGTAACTACAGTTAAGTGTGTATGTTGAACACTATGCATTTACCAGACATCGGTAGATCATTTAAAATATTTTCCTTCAGGTGCATTAAACGAGTTTCTTGGCATTAAAAATAATGTACACACATATCACATTGCTCCTGTTTGAGCTGTCTGTATAAGTCAGCGAAGTCAGAGGTCCAAATAAGATGCTTAAATTAAACATTTTCAAGAATAACTCTTTTATGTCTTCACCAAACCCAGTGTTGTGATCACTCTTGCAACAAAAGGCATCATAGTCATATCTATATGATTTTACAAGTAAATAGAACAGATCCTGATCAAACAGCCCCAATAGGAGCTGTCTAATCTAGGTCTCTTTTTGCAACACAATTCAAACGTCTTAATGAGGGAAAGGGTTAAGAAATAAATAACCGGACCTTCACTCCAAGGTCAAACAAAGTATTGGGGAAATGATAATTATTATTTATAGAACGAATACAGTAAAAATAAAACCACCTCTAAACCGGAATTCTGCAGAGGAGAATTTACATACTGTTGGGCAGGTGGCTGCTTAATGCAGGGTGAAAGTCATGCAGAAAGCTCCCAGAGGAGCTTTCTGCATGACTTTCATCCAACATTAAGCTTTCACTTGTCTCCAAGACCGATATTTATACTAAATTGAACGCCCGATTAGAGGGTTTTTTACTGTATAGGACAATGTAGTAAAAATGGAAACTTAACTTCGATGAATCAATGCTATAAAGACTTGTACCATGGACATTACCGACAGGTGTGATTTAACGACTGTCTCTAAATCAGCTTTTAATTCTTTGGCGTTAGGCAATGTTCGTAACCAATCAATGCCACCTGCTCTACATTTTACACAAAACTTTCTTCCTAGTTCTTCTCTAAAACGCAAGTGACGTGTCGAACAGTTTGACTCCTTATATGACGCCGAATAACTCGGCATCTTACCTGGATCCATACTATTTGCAGGGGCCTCTGTGGCCGAGTGGTTATGGTCTTCGACTGACAATCGCTTAGCCCCTCACCGATGTGGGTTCGAACCCCGGTCTGAGCATTTAGATTTTTCAATACAAACCCAAACCATATTACTTGCAAAGGTAGCCACTGAATGATTCGCCCATTGCATCATGCTCTGTGAGTCGATTTCTGGAGACTAAGGCAATTAATCCATTCCCTTCTACTGTTGTCTTACCGGCCGCGTGGCTCAGTGGTAGAGCGTCCGCCTGCGGTACGGAAGGTCGTGGGTTCGATCCCCGGCCGTGACAGACCAAAAGTCGTTAAAAGTTGGTACTAGTAGCTCCCTTGTCTACGCTCGACATTAAAGGTGTAGTTCTAGGACTGGTCGGCCCGGTGTCAGGATAATGTGACTGGGTGGGGTGCCCTTGAGATGTACCTGCGGCAGGGGTATTCCAGTGAGGCAGCACTATAACTTGTCTCATGCGGGTGCCGTCTGCAAATAACTGAAATACTGTTGGTCGGACGTAAAATCCACCTCACTCACTCTACTGTTGTCTTTTGACGCTTCTGTAAAGGCCATTTTTGAAAGCACCGTATAAATAGGGCACTTGCTCTTACTTATTATATTGATTTCAAAACTATTTAATTCTAAAAATATCATTGTTTCTATCAAATGTTCCTTTTCAGTAGATTTATTCAGAGGTTGAGTCTAAAAAATAGCCTAGGAGGAAATATAAATACATTAATAAACTGACCGAAGAATGTTAAAACAAGAATCATAGTTAAGGTGGGATGGGGGACTATGTCAAATACAAATACTTAACTCGCCATTTGTCCTTAACCCTTTCCTTCATATAAACGCCATTTAACGCATTTGCAAACAGAGCAGACCCATATCAGACGGTTCCAAATCGTCATTTGCTCTTCAATATATCATTTTGACCATTCTTTAGAATTATCTTAAATAAACGATTCTAAAGAGTGATCATGGTACTTATTTTAAGAGAGAGAAATCACGAGTTTATCATTGGTATTTCTCCCCTTTATCTATATATTGCTTGATGTTTTCCTTCCTATTGAAATGCGAACACAATTATTCCTTTGAAAACATACATGTAATATCAAACATTGATACAAGCACACTGAAAAAGTGGTCACAACATAGTATAGCTATTCTAGAAAAGAAGAGTTTACCCCTTTACACCTTAAATACGCCTGTCTATACACGCCTTTGCAAACAGAGTAGACCTAGATCAAACGGCTCCAATAGTAGCCGTTTGATCAGGGTCTGCACTGTTTGCTGATGACGTAATATAAATATGATTCAACAGAATATGCCATGGCTGAAACTTTTTCTGTGTTACTATACCATTAGAAGAATGCATCTAATTCGTATCCCTGGTATCATTAAGTCATACATAAATATTCATGGAGAAAAGGGGTAATATGCATATCTTCTGTATATTTCTGAAAACAAACATTTTAATTCTAAGAAACGCATACCAGCTTACTTTTCTAAAGAACCATGCAGTGTCAGACTGTTCAGGTATTAGATTACACCATTGTCACGCCAACCTTGGCATTATCTTGCGCAATCTTGGCCATCGATTTTCGTGTAAGTGCTTGACAAAACATTGCAATTATTTTCAGATTAAACTAATCCATCAGGACTTTGACAAGAGGTTATCTGAATAGCATCGAATCTTATTAACCCTTATATCGCGCTTTTCGCGACCTGACTCGCATTTGCAAACAGCTTGGATCCAGATGAGACGCCGAGTAACTCGGCGTCTCATCAGGATCCAAGCTGTTTGGCACCCGATCTATAGTTTCTGAAAAGCTTGATCCAATAAAAAATAGTCAAAATTGCACAAATCCAAATTTAAAGAGATAGTTTGTGTTTCTCAACGTGACAAAAGTTTATGCGAAGCCAACGTTACTGGGTGATATATAGTGCAATAAGTATACTTACCAGCTGAGTCGTTAAAGGCTGGCCTCGGAGTTTGGTTATGCAAACTTACTTAACCCTTCTCTTGCTGAATTTTAAAATACATTTCTCCTTCTTTACCCATGCCCTGTTGTATAATTACATATATCTTCACTCTGTACAAGTATTTCGCTGTGCAATCACTGTTGTGAGGTGCACTGGTTGCACAATCAACTTGTAAATAGTGCAGACCCTGATGAAACAGTTCCTACAGGAGCTGTCTCATCTGGGTCTTCACTATTTACATGTAGGTATATTGACGTGAATAGCATGCGAAGGGTTAATAATTCAGATTCACGAAATGCATAAGCAAACAAAAATATTACTAATAAGACTTTTAACACTTTCCTTCATATTAACGTGTTTTCATGCATTTGCAGAGTAGACCTATAAGACCAGTCTGATCTGGATCTGCTCTGTTTACTAATGAAACTTGAAAGATCTGTTTCTTTACTTTCCAATATGGCTATAATGTTCCACTTTCCTTAAAAATATAGAATTTATAATTATCTACATTTTACTGTTTATTTATTTTGTCTCCACTAAATACTGATACGCGGAGAAATCTGGCGCGAAACTAGTTATTTCCTGTACAGTCAGCGTCGAAATTCCTACCCGATCTGCCCGGCCTTTCATCTGATGGCAAAGACAAAAACGACAGAGTCAAACATTAATTTATAATTTCTAATGTATATATTTTATGAAGCATTGACGTTAATAATTATTATGGTGATAGTAACGTTTTACCATTCTTAGGTGCTTCGTGAATGTAATGTTTTAATTAATGTTGCAGTCAAACTCCAGTGTGTGCCTTTAACTCTTTTGGCGCCAAATTCAAAAGTGTCATCTGCAATAATAATTTCATATTAAATATAATTCTCAACTAAATAATTAAGATATATTATTAAAACAATTGTTTTTAAAAACCTGTATGCTTGCGCTAAAATAATACAGAAAACAGTGAAAAGACGGCATCTGACCTGGGACTGCACTGTTTTCAATGGTGCCAACAGGCGACATTAGCGCCGAAAGAGTTAAAGTTAACCCATTCGCTCATATTGACGCCTTTTGACGCCTCTGTTGTAAACGTCACCATTGTGGTAGATAGAGCATTTGCTCCAAAGCAGCAAATGCGCTATTTATCACAATTGTTTCAAAACTACACAGTTATAAATTTGTCCTTTTCGTTAGTAAATGCTCCTTTCCAGTTTGGTTTGGTTTGACTTTTATCCGGTTTTACGTCGTTTTAATAGTTTGCTCCTTTTCAGTGTATCTATTCAAAGAGGTTGGGTCTAAAATAGCCTATGAGGTATTGGGTCTAAAAATAGCCTATGATGTAATTGGTTATTGTAAAGTTATGAATAACAGGCGTATTTAGAAAATCTACAACAACTTATAAAAACAACTAGACAATTTGTATTACTATTCAACGAAATGGGATCTTAAAGTAAATGAAAATAATACAAAAACGTTTTTTGCTTTTTTAAAAACGCGCAAATGTCAAAGTGGGTGTTAGTTTTCTATAAATGGTCACAAACTCGAAATAGTTTAACTTCTGTTACCTAAGTATACGTTTCTCGTATAACAGAAATTTAATCCATGCGGTTAAGATCTTGTCCGACCAATCTCTTAAAGCGTGCACTAGTTTACCTTCTATTTTTACGAGAATAAAACTGGATGTTAAGACTAAATTGTCATTATTTGATTCACTGGTGGTACCGGGTTTGCTATATGGTTCTGAAATTTGGGATATCTATGGATTTAATGAATTAGATAAAGGGCATTTGAATTTCTGTAAACGAATTCTAGGAGTACGTAAGCAGACACCAAATCAAGCAGATTTCCTCTCTCTCAGTTCTTTGCAAAGAACGAGCAATAAGATATTGGCTGAAAAATAACCTATAGCCTGCTGAGCAAATTATATTTACATAATTTTTCACCTACTACATTTTCAAAACTCAAGCTATAATCAATTTGTCTACCAAAATACAACCAAAGTGTCAAACAGTTTGGATCCTGATGAGACGCCGAGTTACTCGGCGTCTCATCTGGATCCAAACTGTTTGCATGAATATTCACTCATCCGCCCATAGCAGGCTAAATATTAAATACAATGAAGATTCTTAATTTCCAGAATTTATCACGAACTTCTCCAAAATAATGTCTCAGAGAATGAGATCGATTCATTCAAATATGGAAAGCGTCATTCAATAACACACAAAAAACTATAATACTTTTGTAATTTTAAACAGGTTTTTCAATTTGAAGATTATTTGAGCTTTGATACAAAATCGAAAGAGCTAAGGAGATTTCGTCTCAGTTCAAATAACTTGAATTGAACGGTTGAACGAGACAGATATAAAAATGATAATCGAGAAAATCGTCTCAGCGAAGTACACCCCATGAAAGCAATGTACAAATAATTGCGAGTGAATACATTTAACATTTTTATTTAATAAGATATTCACTTCATTTTTATATAATATCAACTTAATATGAAGATCAAGATCTGAAGCAAATTTAGAAAATGTCAACACTTATAAGGCATATTGAATCAGAGACGTTTTGCAAGTGGGCGTAGCATGTACCGTACGCGGTACTCTTGGTGTAATATTCTGTTGTATAGGAATGTGTTATATATTTGTATGTGCATAATTGTATATGTTTGCTTAATTATACAATTATACAAATGCATATGATAATCATAATTATGCGCTTGCCTCGTGTGGAATTAACCCTTCGCTTGCTGTTCACGTCAATATACCTATATGTAAATAGTGAAGACCCAGATGAGACAGCTCCTGCAGGAGCTGTCTCATCAGGGTCTGCACTATTTACAAATTGATTGTGCACAGCAGTGATTGCACAGAGAAATAATTGTAGACAGTGAAGATATATGTAAGTATACCACAGGGCATGGGTAAAGAAGAAGAAATGCATTTCAAAATTCAGCAAGAGAAGGGTTAAAGCATGGATCTTGACGTAGTTTGTGTTATACTTGTATATGCTGTATGTCTGCGCCATAGTTTGACCTTTTAAAGTCAATTGTAAATGGTCAAAGGCAATTGTATTGCCGAGTTACAACTGCCGAGTTGCTAAATAAAACTGTAAAAAATTAACTGTTATTTCTCCGGCAGCTCCAATCTTGCTGCAACTCATTAGAATCTCTTCGAAGAGAAGCAGAAAGTTACTAGTGGTTTGTAGCACGCTAGGATTTAAGCGGAGAATTACCAGATATTGATAGACCAGCACACATCTCATCTAGAACACTGTAATCTCTTCTGTGGATTTGTTGAAGAGACATTTACGTACGTTGTTCGTTCGTCGACTAATTGGTTTACAAACTATTATCCAGATATAGGTCAGTCTATTCCTGGTTTTTGTGCATTTGTTCTCAATTCAGAAAAAAGACTTAAAATGCATCTCTGCAAACAATATTATACAAAACCAGTGTGAATTGTGTATATAGTTCTAAGCTATAAAAGTAACTTTGATATTGTAAAGCGCAACAGAATATTGTGTTGCGCTGTATAAATATCCGTGACGATTTGATAAAATGCTCGGAGTGTATGCAGAAAAATGAAATAGGTTAACTTTTATTACCGTTGTTGATATAGCAGTGACCTGTCACATTTTTCTCTTAGTTTTTTGCAAATACCCGATTTTATTAGTGTCTTTCTGATGGGGGACGCTACTTCTAGAAGTTTACATGTCCATATATTTGGAGGATAATGATTAATTAAACAAAACATGTATTGTGAAAAATAAAGTGAATACATTATACAGTTTTCATAGTGAGGTCGAAATTAATGTCCAAATATTTTGAGTCAGTATAATGATTAATTAACAAAAAAGTAATGTGAAAAATAGTGAGCGGCTTTTGTAAGCCTTGGCCATTTTATCGAGGGTTTTTGATTGAGGGGTTTTTGTAGTGAGGGTTTTTTGTATGAGGAGCTTTTGTAGTGAGGGGCTTTTGATTGTATCCCGATCTAACAGATCCTGCCGGAGCCGTATGATCTGTATTTGCACTGTTTAATTATTGAATAATATAGCCATGATTGTACAGTTTCTGACATGGCCGAACAGTCAGGTGCCCGTTTGACACTTTAACCCTTCTCTTGCTGAATTTTAAAACACATTTCGCCTTCTTTACCCATGCCCTGTAGTATAATTACATATATCTTCACTGTCTACAAGTATTTCGCTGTGCACTGGTTGCACAATCAACTTGTAAATAGTGCAGACCCAGATGAGACAGCTCCTACAGGAGCTGTCTCATCTGGGTCTTCACTATTTACAGGTAGGTATATTGACGTGAATAGCAAGCGAAGGGTTAACCCATTCCCTCACAATGACGACTTTTGACGACCCTGTAAAAGTCACTTTGTTGAACTACAAAATTCTAAAAGTTTCATTTTCTCTAGTTTATGCTCCTTTTTGGTAGATTTATTCAAAGAGGTTGTATCTAAAAATAGCCTTTGAGGTAATGGGTTAAAAAAGACCCCATCTAATCAATGTTCAGGAAGGCACTGTTTCCTTATGGAATATGTTTAGATTAACAGTTCCTATCAAGGCCACTTATTCCAATGTCCATGTTATATATAATTTAATTAATAGTGATGATATCATTATGTCTTAAATGAATATTCATAAAGTAAAGGGATATGAGGGAATTTAGAGAATAGGCTTTCCACGTCGCTAAGTGTGGCTAATTTCACTGTTACAAGTTAATCTTAAACAATTCGTTTGTTCGGAAATGACGGCTGGTACAATGTATACACTTAACGGTACTTCTAACGCTACCATTAGTCTTTATTTATTATTTAAAAAACCACTGTAGGATTTTTTTTTGAAAGTTCATAAGAATAATAAATATTATAGTAGACACATTCTGTATAAAGTGTATTACAAACGACCCATCGGTTATTAAATGACACTCGATCAAAGATAATAATCCCCAAATCGAAAGTTGCAAAACGTGCCGTGTACGCAATGTGGAATGGGACGGAATGCGCGTATTCACGAAAGTCATTGCTTTTTGGCCTTGCGTGCGGCCGCCTTTCATTTTTTCTTGAACTTTAAAGTTTCCTTATACATTGACTGAATATACGTTAAGGTGACAACATTGTATATGTTTGGAAAACGATGTCGCTGGGAAGACGATTACCTTCAATTAGAGCGCCTGGTAATCCTATCTAAGGGTACCGTTACCCTGTCCGAATTCCCAAATATGTGATATTTCTGCAACTTTCTTTGGTTTGGGTTTTGTGATATTGTTGCTGTTGTTTAACCCATTCCTTCATAGGCTATATTTAAACCCAGCCTTTTTTGCATAATTCAACCGAAAAGGAGTATTCACTAGAGAAAATGATATGTTAGATGTGTGTAATTTTGAAACCATTGTGATACATATATGACATTTGCTCCATATTAGCAAATGCTCTATGTATCACAATAGTTCAAAACATGACTTTATAGAGGCGCAGAAAGGCGTATCGATTGAGGAGAGGGTCAGGGAATTCAAGTTTGTGATTTTATTTTTAAAATGTTATGGATTTACTATTGTTAAACAATGTAGAGATGGAATAACATATTAAAATACTGACTGTGATTTGTGTTGTCCATTTTTGTGACTTTCGAGTTCATGGGTAACTTATATTACACATGCAGTGAATGAGTATTTACGCCACAAATAAATAATGTCTTAGTTCACTAGTGGTGCAATACAACAGACCACATGTTATGAACATTGGGTTAAGATATCTGGTACAGTTTTTGAGATATTTAAAAATATTGAAATGTAGCGTTAGAAGTTCCGCTAAGTGTATGTCTAGTATAGAAGGTTTGACTTGGCTTCCTTTGCGCCTCGAGTCCAACTGAGATTTCAGTTTTCTGAGCTTAAATGTCGGAAATGTAACTTCAAAATTGATAATCAAATTATATGTAGTACAAAGAGAGCTTTGATAATGTCACTGACCTCTGTGGTCTGTTTTGAGATCTTTTGATTTTTGGCCGGATTGCTCGCAATCCAGGCTTATAGATTGGCGAATGCCGTCCGGCCGTCCGTCCGTCCGTCCGGCCGTCCGTCCGGTTGACCTTTTTGTTTAAGTTAGTTATAGCCAAAGTATAATACCTACAGTAACCAAACTTGGCATGTGGGTTCAGAATGAGGGTCCCATTACATGTCATACGTTAGCAGGTTACTATGACCCCTTTTTGACCTAGTTTTTACGCTTCATTGACTTAGAGAATTTCCAGGTTGACCTTTTTGTTTGTGTTAGTTATAGCCAAAGTATAACACCTACAGTAACCAAACCTGGCATGTGGGTTCATAATGAGGGTCACATTACATGTCATAGGTTAGTAGGTTATTATGACCCTTTTTTGACCTAGTTTTTACACTTCATTGACTTAGAGAATTTCCAGGTTGACCTTTTTGTTTCCGATCGATAACTAATAAACGACTTGGCCTAGAATCTTCAAACTTGCTGTGGTGGTTGGTCATGACAACTGGATGACCCTTATTGTTTTTGAGGTCACTAGGTCAAAGATCAAGGTCACAATGACCTTAACTGGTGAATTAGTTTCCGATCAATAACTGCTCAAGGGTTTGGCTTGGGATCTTCAAACGTGCTGTGATGGTTCGTCATGACCACTAGATGACCCCTATAGTTTTTGAGGTCAAAGGTCAAGGTCACCATGACCTTAACTAGTAAAATAGTTTTTGATCAATAACTGCTCAAGGGTTTGGCTTAGGATCTTCAAATTTGCTGTGGTGGTTGGTCATGATAACTAGATGAACCCTCTTGTTTTTGAGGTCACTAGGTCAAAGGTCAAGGTCACCATGACCTTAACTAGTGAAATGGGTTTCCGATCAATAACTGCTCAAGGGTTTAGCGTAGGATCTTCAAACTTGCTGTGGTGGTTGTTCATGACCACTAGATGACCCCTAATGTTTTTGAGGTCACTAGGTCAAAGGCCAAGGTCACCATGACCTTAACTGGTGAAATGGTTTCCGATCAATAACTGCTCAAGGGTTTGGCTTAGAATCTTCAAACTTACTGTGGTAGTTGGTCATGACCACTGGATGACTCCTATTGTTTTTGAAATCACTAGGTCAAAGGTCAAGGTCACCATGACCGTAACTGGTAAAATTGTTTCTGATCACTAACTGCTCAAGGGTTTGGCTTAGGATCTTCAAATTTGCTGTGGTGGTTGGTCATGACATCTAAATGAGCCATCTTGTTTTTGAGGTCACTAGGTCTAAGGTCAAGGTCACCATGACCTTAACTGGTGAAATGGTTTCCAGTCAATAACTGCTCAAGGGTTTGGCTTAGGATCTTCAAACTTGCTGTGGTGGTTTGTCATGACCACTAGATGGCCTCTAATGTTTTTAGGTCACTAGGTCAAAGGTCAAGGTCATCATGACATTAACAGGTGAAATGGTTCCCAATCAATAACTGCTCAAGGGTTTGGCTTAGGATCTTCAAACTTACTGTGGTGGTTGGTCATGACAACTAGATGACCCCTATTGTTATTGAGGTCACTAGGTCAAAGATTCAGGTCACCATGACCTTAACTGATGAAATGGTTTCCGAGACCTCATTACATGCAATTGGAATATGTTTAACTATTTATTATGCCTTCAGCATCTGCTGATGCAGAAATGTATAATGAATGACTGTTCATCTATATCACTTTAATCGGCAATCCGGCCATACCGACATTGGCGGTTTCTTGTTCAATATGATTCTCTCTTCAGACGATTCAATTGAAGAGTAAAAATAGTGTCTATGTTATTTCTGAGCATTTGTATTGTAGGGTAATCACTTTGTGAATAGGCAATACGTTATATTGGAAGTATTGGAGACTTTAAAGGAAGACATCGGAGTTTAATTTCACAAAATTACTTAATTACATTTTCGCGAAACTCCTAATTATTATGTTAAAACATTACTAATGCCTCAATATTTTTTACTATAATTTTTAGAGTTTTAAAATATATATAGTTATTAACTCATTCTCTCCTATAGACGCCTTTTTGCGAAACTGTAAAACTCATTTATTGAAACCATTGTGATAAACAGAGCATTTGCTCCATAGGAACAAATGCTCTATTTATCACAATGATTTCAAAACTAGACAATTTTAAAATTCTTCTTTTCTTTAGTTAATGTTCCTTTTCGGTAGATTAATTCAAAGAGGTTGGGTCTAAACAGTAGTCCAGGAGAGAATGCGTTAATGTTTGACTCTTTTAGTTCTGCATCGGTCATACATTCAAGCGCGGGAAAGTCTGACTATATATAGGAAATGAACTGGTTTCGCGGCAGATCTTCCGCCCTTAAATGTTTGGACAGACAGAAATTATATTGATATATAGATAATTATGAAGTGTTATATATCATTATCAATGTAGAGTGGTGATAATACTAATGTTCAGTGTGCTTATACAGTAAAACCTCTCTATAACGTCCACTAAATTACATGAAGTATTTTGTGTCAAAGGCAGGTGGCTGCTTAAAGCAAGGTGAAAGTAAAACAGAACGCTCCTATAGGAGCGTTCTGTTTTACTTTCTCCTTGCTTTAAGCAGCCACTTGCCCTAAGTACCAACTATTTAACACACTTTAGTGGCCGTTATAGAGAGGTTTTACTGTACGTTCTGTGAATATAACTCATTGAGTAATATTACAACACTCCGACGTCTGCCTTTAACGCTTTATTTACATATATAATGGGCAGAGCTCCATAAAAGACGCCTAAATTAAAACATTTTCAAGAATAACTCCTTTATTTCTACACCAACCCCTATACGAAGAGACGATTCTAAAGAGTGATCACAGTATAGGATTTGGTGGAGAAATGACGATTTTAGTATTTGGGTACGCACCCTTATCTGTAGCTCTGAATTAATAGGTGTAAGACATAACGACATCATGGATAAGAATTAGCTGAAGTTTTATAATGGCATGTGGACACGCGTTGTTTTGGTCATGGCAGAAACTATGGAATCAAATCTATATCACATAAATACTTGAACTGCTCTGGTCTAATATTTCGACCACTAAGGGCCTTTTTCAAAGATTATCATGTCAAAATACACGTCACATTTTTGTTACATGCATTCAGCCATAAAATCAAAGAGAATAATGGTGAATGCATGTAACAAAAATGTGACGTGTATTTTAACATGGTAATCTTTGAAAAAGGCCCTTAGTGGTCAAAATATTAGATCAGAGCAGTTCAAGTATTTATGTATTATATTAATTCCCTATTTTGGAATATTTTCTTCATTGTAAATCTATATCATTCAATGCGAAAATAGGGCAAACAGAAGCCTTCTAATCTAGGTCTACTCTGTTTGAAAAGGAGTAAAAATGTGTGTGGTTGATTCATGTAGAACTGAAGAAATACGGAAAATATTATGGCATTTTTCTGCTTTTATGCTACCGCCTATCTTAAAAGCTGACAATCAATCAATTAACCCTTTACTCCAAATATACGCCTTTTAAAGCGTTTACAGACATAGAAGACCCAGATCACACGGATCCTGTAGGAACCCTCTGGTCAGGTTCTGCTCTGTTTGTTTATGGAATACTATAAATCTGATTCTACTGTCTCTACCAGAGTAAATCATTCCGATGTTCATATACCTCTATAAAAACATCTACAGTAAAACCTCTCTATAACAGCCACTAAATTACATCAAATAGTTTGTGTTAAATGCAGGTGGCTGCTTAAAGCAAAGTGAAAGTAAAACAGAACACTCCTATAGGATATATTTTCTCTGTTTTGTGTATATAATGGCTCGAGTGGTATTTGGGTTGGTTCAGTTTGCCGCCCATTGCCATAGAGGGAATCATATGGTTCCCTCCGGCTAGTGATTTTATTTATATTGTATATCTATTGTATATCTTTTATTGTCCGGATAGATAATCATGCGGTTCGTTCCGGTGATTTCATCCATGTGAAGCGCTTTTGAACGCACATATCCTGTGTGAAAAGAGCGCTATATAAATGTGGTATAATAATAATAATAATAATAATAATAATAATAATAATAGAAGCGTTCTGTTTTACTTTCGCTTTGCTTTAACCAACCACCTGCCCTAAATACCAACTAATTAACACAATTTAGTGGCTGTTATAGAGAGGCTTTACTGTAGTTAATATTGAATCCATGATGTCAATATTTCTTACATGAATAATCATGGAGTAAACTATTGCATATGTTGAAATGTATGAAATATAACGGTGGTACTTACTTTCGTTACAAGGACCATGCTTGTTCCCACAGAAAAGTGTCGTTGTTTTGAAAACATTGTTGTTATGAACATTAAAGTATGCAGTAACACCCCTCTAAACCGGCTAGCATCATACTAGCATCAATAATAATTTGTAAGAAATAATAATGATTATAATAATAATAATAATAATAATAATAATAATAATAATAATAATATAATAATAATAATAATAATGATGATGATGATGATAATAATAATGATAATGATAATGATAATAATGATAATAATAATAGTAATATTGATAATATGATAATGATAATTATAATAATAATAATAATAATAATAATAATAATAATAATAATAATAATAATATTATTAATATAACAACAATATTAATAAAAATAATAATAATATTATCCTCCCAATTTGACCTGAGACTCGATTAATTTTCGGCGTGTTTATCGGGATTGTTCGTAAAACTCTGTGATAAAAACTAGCAAACCAAAAGCCGGTAATAATCATGTTCCACGAGAATTGTATTCTTATAGCGCATTCTTATACATGAACCTTCGGAAATTTATCCGAAGATTACTGACGATAATAAACGGAATATGCTTGAGTCTCAGGTCAAATTAGGAGGATAATAACAATGATAATGATAATAATAATAATTAGTAAGACGGACTAAAGCTTAATGCGGGGTGAAAGTCATGCAAAAAGCTCTTCTGGTAGCTTTCTGCGTGACTTATATCCTGCATTAAACAACTATCTGCCTTAAAAGGTTAAAATTATGTTCTAAAATTTCGGTTTAGATTGGTTATACTGTATACGTTTTCTAAATTCGTGTCAGTATAATATAATGAATATTTCGATATATCGAATGTCGTTATAACGAGTGTACATGAAAACTGTACCAAGTCTATCCAAGACTGTTACACATTGGCAGATAGTCAAAGCAATTATGGTTTACGTGTCGGTCAACATTGAATCTTCCAGCATTGGTATACAAGATGCGTGTATTTATGTCTCATATACGCCCTTTACCTTCTGATGCTTTTGCTTCTGCTAACTATGGGCTAATTGGACGCCCCAGAGAAAGGGTTCTTTCAGATGTCTAGTTTAAGGCACTGATACATCGGACCTTGGTTTATGTCTCATCCGAATGACTTGGTCCGGTAACGGATCGAACCCGGGATCCCTAGTATTGTATAGCTCGAAATGTTTGACATGGACCCTGACCTATATGCAGAATACATAATGAGAGAGATGACGCTGTATAAATAAAACTCCGCCGGTAAATCGTGAAGTCTATTCTCGCTGAAATTACCGGCGAGCGATTACCCGTGCATATGTAAACCATACAAGCCCGAGTGTGTCCGTGCATAGTTGCTTACCGGAACACGTGCCGAGGATACCCCTTGCAATGCCGATGATAAAAATGGAAAAGTTACGAATTCTGATTTATGCAAAATAAGTAGGTTAGGGTCCAGGTCAATTTGACCGAGCTATAGTCGGGCGAGTTGACCACTCGACAATATCCACCATCTGCCCAATTTGCTCGTGGAATAACATAGCAACAGTTCTGTTATTTCTGGCATGCCCAAAACTCCATGCCTTCGTCGTTTACCTAATAAATATTCATGACTATAAGCAATAATAAAATCATGAAAAATTACTAGTTAACATTTAGCCTGCTGTGGGCGCATAAGTAATTACCTATGCAAATAGTTTGGATCCAGATGAGACACCGAATAACTCGGCGTCTCATCAGGATCCAAACTTTTGGATAACCTGATTGCATTTTGGTAGACAAATTGATTATATATTGAATTTTGAAAAATGATGTAGGTGAAAACTTCTGTAAAAGTAATTTGCTCAGCACACTAAAGGTTAGTGTTTAACCCGTTACTCTATAAATAAACATTTAATTTATAAACAACATCGATCCAGATCAGACGCTGAGTTGGTCGGTGTCTCAACAGGGGCCTCCTATGCTCGGTCAATATTTTCTCAAACGTCTCTAAAATTGCAACAGCTAAGAGATTAACCCATTACCTCATAGTCTAGTTTTAGATCCAACCTCTTTGAATAAATCTAATGAAAGGAACATTTACTAGAAACACAGAAAAAAAATGAAACCAATGTGATAAATAGAGCATTTGCTCCTTTGGAGCAAATGCTCTATTTATCACAATGGTTAAAAATGTGATATTTAGAGGGGCGTCAAAAGGCGTCAATATGAGGGAATGGGTTGAGCGGATATTATGTTTCATATCAGGATCAGCTAACAATTTACTTCATATAACCATGTGTTCACGCAGTTTAACCCTTTCCCTGTTCTATGCTTATTACAAATTTCAATACCTACTAAATATTCATGGACAGAACAGTTATAATCGAAGGTTGAACATTGTAGCCATTTTAGAAAGTAAAGAAACCGATCTATCCAATTACATAAGCAAACAGAGCAGACCCTGATCAGACGGCTCCTATAGGAGCCGTCTGATCTGGGTCTACTCTGTTTGCAAATGCGTGAAAACACGTTTACATGAGGGAAAGGGTTAAACAGGGCTCCTTTTGCTTATGCTATTATAATTTAGGCCCGACTCTACGGTTTCTATCATTACCAAAACAACCCCGTCTACAAATGCCATTATACAGAATCAGCTAATAAATATTCATGATGTCATTATTTCTTACATGAATATTGGACAGGAAAAGGTTTGTTAACCCTCTTCTTCAAAAACAAAATCATTTCATGTCTTTGCAAATAGAGTAGACCCAGATTAAACGGCTCCTATAGGAGACGTCTGACCAGGGTCTGCTCTGGTTGCTTATGAAATAATATAGATCGGATTATAAAGTTTCTGCAATTACCAAAATGTCTGTTTTATATTGCCATTATAAGTCTTCAACTCATTTTTATTCATTATCATATTTCTTACATGAATACTGAACAGGGAACGGGTTAACCCTTTTCTCCATAAATACGCATTTATGTGCCATTGCAAACAGAGTAGACCCAGATCAGACGGTTCCTATAGGAGCCGTCTGATCAGGGTCTTCTCTGTTTGCTTATAAATAATATAGATCTGATTCTAAAGTTTCTGCAACTCAGTTTTATTCACTATTATATTTCTTACATGAATACTGAACAGGGAAAGGGTTAGGACGTAATTGATTGCTCACTAATTGCTTCTATTGACGAACCGTTCTGACAGATTATCATGCGTAGGTGGCGGCCAGAGAACTCGCGTGTTTGCTTTGGCAGGTAATCGCATGTTATGTCTTGATTTAAGAAGGTATGGACAGACTGATCAGATTGAGGGTCTGACCGATAAACAACCTTGGGGTTTTGTTTGCCCTCCTCTGTTCCAGTTCTCAGATATAGAGGATCTGTTGCGAGTTGTCTCGCCAAGGCTCGCTTAATAACATTTCCTAAGGCTCGTTTAGGAACATGTTATCTTAAAAGACAACTAGCAACATATTCTTTTTCTCACATAACAAAAATGTGCATTTTCGCCGTTTAATTGCCATTGTAAACATCGTTTTCCATGGCATGACGTTTGACATCATATAATTATGTTCTAAAGTTACAGACCAGGGAATCTTAACCCGTTGTTCTAACCAAAAGGGAATGTATGTGAGAAATGAATGTTCCGTGTTGCAGGCGCTACTGTTTGATAATTATCCGTTTTTCCATAGATGCGCCTTTTGACGCATTTGCAAGAAGGGTCGACTCAGATCAGACGGCTCCCATGGGAGCCGTTTAATGAGGGTCTGCTCTGTTTGTATATTGAATAATAAAGCTATGATTCTCAAGGTTTCTCTACATGTTCTCTGTTCACATTCCATTATGAAATGCAATCAAATTAATATTTCTGAAGTCGTTATTTTTTACATGAATATTTATGGAGTAACTAGTTAAAGGATTGTGATTGCATGTAGGATATGAACGTTTTAACCCATTCCCTCATAGGCTAGTTTTAGATCCAACTTCTTTAAATAAATCTACCGAAAATGATCATTAACTAGAGAAAGGGGACATTCTAGAATTGTGTAGTTTAAAACCATTGTGATAGATAGAGCATTTGCTCCTGTAGGAGCAAATGCTCTATTTATCAGAATGGTTTCAACAGGTGAATTTTGTAGAGGGGTCAAAAGGCGTCATTTTGCGGGAATGAGTTAATGTGTTATTCATACGATCACTTAACCCCTTACCTGATGAATATTTATGTAAGAAGTAATGACATCATACATTATTTGTTAGACGAATTGTTGTAATAGCATTACCACCAAGAGACGTTTTTGCCATGATGTTTGGACATGGCAGAAAGTGTAAATGAGATCTGTATAATTCCGTATGCAAAAAAAGCGCATCTATGACGTAACGGTTTAGCTGCCATTTATTAACCCATTACCTCATAGGCTATTTTTAGATACAGCCTCAGCATAAATCTACCGACAAGGAGCATTAACTAGAGAAACGGAAACTTTTGTAGTTTAAAACTATTGTACTGATTTGAGCATTTGATCCTATAGGAGCAAATGCTCTATTAATCACAATTGTCTCACAAAGTGACTTTTACAGAGTCGTCAAAAATGATGGAATGGGTTCATCCCGAGCGACCAATGTAATGTAGTAGGAATTTGACTGCTTGTTTTCAGTCATAATAGACATGACTGCAAGAGTCGGCAACAACGTCCGAACAAGCTGAAAATAGCCCAATCCAACATTTAGCACGTTGTATGTAATTTCATAACGATTTATAGAAATATTCTGGTCATTGTTCGGAGTTTTCTTGGCGTTTCGCTTCCAAAATGTTTGACCTAAACGGTCGATGGTTAGAGACGATAGGAAGACACCATAGAATTGACGCTAACGATGATATGTTAGCTGGCGACAATGGCCAGTGGTGCTAAAAGGTAATGACATAAAGCTGACCTAGACTAATAACAGACCTTAGGCAATCAGTAGGATAAACAAAATGGCCACTGCCCTTTAGCTAGAGAGCGAATCTGCAGCCTACTCAGGTCACGTGATTATTGACAGGAGAATGTGAGAGATTGGTCTGAGGGTTACCCGTCGTTAGTAAAACAAATGTGGCAAGTGTGCAAAGGATTTATCGGATATAATAATACCACTCGTCTGATCGAACACCTCTGTGGTTTAGTACTGTATCTTTCAGATACATCTACGATTTGCTTGCATAGTAAGTATTTATTGGCGTTAATGATATCGCATTTGTGTCTACTTTCCCTTAACATTGTACCTTGTAGACCGAGAGCAGATGGCTCCTGTAATACATCTGAGTCTACAATTACTTTTGTTCTACAATCAATCACACGAATCAATGACACGCATTTAACACTCTCTAGATATGCCTGTGTAAACAGAGTAGACCCAGATCAGATGGCTCCTGTGTATGCCGTATGATCAGCGTTTGCTTATGGAATTATATGAATATGTTTCTATAGTAATTCAGTATTCATGTTAATAGTAAAGAATAATCATCTAATAGGTACTCAATATGCCAGTATGTCTAACATGAATACAGTAAAACCTCTCTATAACGGCCATTAAAATAAATCAAGTATTTTGTGTTAAAGGCAGGTTGCTGCTTAATGCAAGGGGAAAGTAAAACAGAACGCTCCAATATAAAACAGAACGCTCCTATAGGAGCGTTATGTTTTACTTTCACCGTGCTTTAAGCAGCCACCTGCCTTAAATACCAACTAATTAACACAATGTAGTGGCCGTTACAGAGAAGTTTTACTGCATTTATGATTAGATAAGGGTCCATTAGCTAAATGGACAAGCTAGGTAGAATCAGACAAGAGGAACGCCCTGATCGGGATCAGAATGATTTGCTAAACGTTTACATTGGCCAAATTATTGCTGGGAAGCACCCCATATAATGATTTGATTATTCAAAATGCATATTTGAAGTTCATGAAGAAATGCAAGATAAGTGGGCCAAAAGATCGCATGGCAGGTATCGAGGACCCCCAGTCATTACAGACAGTTTAGATCTAGATCAGTCGCCTTATTTAGAAATGGAGCCCCTTAGTATTTGATGCGTAAAAGTAAAGCATTTTTCAAGAGTAACTTTCTCCACCAAACCCTATGATGTGACCACTATTTAGGATCGTCTTGAAGAAACGGTTCTAAAGAGTGGTCGCAACACAGGGTTTGGTGGAGAAATGGCGATTTTAGTATTTGAGTCCTCACCTTAATCTATAGCTCTGCTCTGTCCGTCTTGTACTTGTGCTTTATTCACAAATACTTTGTCTATGTTCAAAGCATTACAGTTCAAACTCGCTTGTCAGAAGTTTTAGTATCGACGAATTTAGCACTTTTAGGCAGGGAGCTATCTGCATGACCTTCACTAGGTGTATTAAGCAGTCACCTTACTATACAATTTGATAATTTGTTTATAATCAAGTGATTCTATCTATTGAATACTGTAATTAAACATACAGTTCTTGTGGAAATTTATAATTATGATACCACAACATACATTAACACATTACCCCCTAGTGACGCATTTGTGCGCTTCTATAAAATTCACATTGTCTTACCATTGTGATAAATAGAGCATTAGCTCCATAGGAGCAAATGCTCTATCTATAACAATGGTTTCAATACTACACAATTCTAAAATTCTCCGTTTCTATAGTTAATGCACCTTTTCGGTAGATTAATTCAAAAAGGTTGGATGACTAAAATAGCCTAGGAGAGAATGAGTAAAGTATAAACAGAATATATACAGAAGCTCGGATAAGATGCGTAAAATTAAACACTTTCAATAATAGCTTCTGTATTTCTTCATCAAACCGTATACTGTAACCACTGTTTAGAATCGTCTCGCCCGAAAGGCACAGGGATCAAACATAAAAGTTGCATAATTAAATATTTCATACAAGCGCGCAGTTTCAGTTTGGTGTTGGGATAGAATTCCGTTTGTCGTTTTCCGTCAAAATATAGCGGCCACTAAATTGTGTTAATTAGTTGGTATTTTGGGCAGGTGGCTGCTTAAAGCAAGGCGAAAGTAAAACAGAACGTTCCTATAGGAGCGTTCTGTTTTACGTTCACCTTGCTTTAAGCAGCCACCTACCTTTAAAACAAAATACTTGATGTAATTTAGTGGCCGTTATAGAGAGGTTTTACTGTATACCCCAATCTTAGCTATACGGTAGACAATTTTCTAAGCAACATTTATTTATTGAACATAGGAGCCTTTAAAAGCATGTGGTTGCTTAATGCAGGGCAAAGGTAATGCAGAAAGCTCCTATAGGAGATGTCTGCATTACTGTTGACCTGCTTTAAGCTTTCACCTCTTACAGACCCATAATTAAACCTCTTTATGATGGCCGCTTAAGACCGGTTCTACTGCATTGCAACGCCTGTTTCACTCAACAGCAACATACCACTGCCATACCACTTGACAGTTTAGCATACGTAATGTTTCTGTTCGATCTGTTTATAAATTGCATTGACTTCCTTGGCCCTTCTCACGTTCATCGCGTCTTAAATGAACTTTGTAAGTACAATAAAACCTCTATAACGGCCACTAAATTACATCAAGCATTTTGTGTAAAAGGCAGGTGGCTGCTTAAAGCAAGGTGAAAGTAAAACAGAACGCTCCTATGGGAGCGTTCTGTTTTACTTTCGCCTTGCTTTATGCAGCCACCTGCCCTAAATACCAACTAATTAGCCCATTTTAGTGGCTGTTATAGAGAGGTATTTCTTTACATTGGGTTAGATAGATAGGTTTAACTATCGGAAGTCAGAAAAAATAATTCAACTAATCAGAGATTGAGCAGACCTTATTTTTTCAGCATTGAGAGGGTTAAGATTACTCGCAAAATGGAACTATGATCGTACTGGTTGTTTGGTTTTGTTGATTAACGATTAACGTCCGTTTCTGCTAATTATGGGCTAATTGGACGCCCCAGAGAGACAGGGGAATGGATACAGAGAAACACGGGCGCGATGGCTTACTCTTATTATCGATATAGTTTATTTACATACCCAGTGTAAAGCATTGATACATCGGACCTCGGTTTATTAAACACCCACAAACGAAGTTTCGGAGGGTATACTGGAGTCACCATATCCGTCGGTCCGTCCCTTCGTTCGTTCGTCCGTCCGGCCGTCTGGCTTGTCTGGATCATAACTTCCAAAGTTTAAAAGTTATTGGTTTCAAACTTCAAATACAGATATATCACATTGACCGCAAGTGCAGTGCATACGATTCGTAACTCTGTCGTCATTATTTTTGGAGTAATTGCCCTTTGTTATATTTGTCAAAATCTGGTTTGTCCGGATCATACCTTCAACCGTATAAAAGCTATTGACTTCAAAATTCATATACAGGTAGATCACATTGACCACAAGTGCAGTGCACAAGGTTCGTAATTCTGTCCTCAGTAGATTTGGAGTTATTATCACAAATCCAAACTATCAAGAAGGATTTTGACAAATTGGGCAGCTCTTCCTTGGGGACGCTGCTGTGCATAATCTGAGTTTCTCAGGGTTTCATTACTGCGTCAGGGATTCAGGAATCTGCATTAACGGAAACTTTGCAGTATATTTGTATTTTAAACACTCAATTAGTTGTCTCTAATATCAATTAGTTATTTACCTATTTAGTAATACTCCATTAGTTATTTTTCTACCAAACACTGCGATGCGTCTACTCTTTTGAGTCGTCTCCTTGAGACGATGCTGTTTAAAGAGTTGTCACATCATATGCTTTGAATAAGGAGTAAAATAATATTTGCACCATACCTATGGTCTTTGAAGATAAATGTTGCATTGTCTGAATGAATAGACCTTGGTGTCTTTTAACACTTTTGGCGCCAAATATTTTTGGTCTGCAAAAGTTTCGTCTGTATTAAATTTCCGATTGGACTTTCACATTTCTTCTCCAAAACAAGTTGCGTGTCAAATAGTTTGGATCCTGATGAGACGCAGAGATACTTGACATCTTATCTGCATTCCGTGTTTAACCCTTTCGCTGCCAAAGTCTGTCGTCTGCTAACTTTGTCGTCAGCTGCAAATTTTTATTTGTTTGATTTTCTTCATTTTTGTTTCAAAAATATAGTAACAGTAACAAACAGTTTGTATCCGGATGAGACGCCGAGTTACTCGGCGTCTCATCTGGATCCAAACTATTTGCATAGGTACATTTGTAATCACAGATCCGGCATTGGCAGCGAAAGGGTTAAAAGGGTAATCACATATTCGCCTATTGCAACAAGCCCCCGCGCGTCGCTTTCCGGTGACTTCCGCGGGGAAAGAGTTAAAAGCGGGTGGTTGCTCAATGCAGAACTAAGATAATGAAGAAAGCTCCAGGGAGCGTTCTGCATAACCATTGTCCTGTATTAGCCCTTTGCTCCATCAATACGCTTGCTTTTCTATGCCTTTGCAAACAGAGTGGTCCAATATCAGACGGCTCCTGTAGGAGACTTCTGATCAGGGTATGTTCTGTTTGCATAAATATTAACATAGATATCACTCAACAGTGTCTACTACAGTAAAACCTCTCTATAACAGCCACTAAATTGTGTTAATTAGTTGGTATTTAGGGCAGGTGGTTGCCTAAATCAATGTGAAAGTCAATCAGAACGATCCTATAGAAGCGTTCTGTTTTACTTTCACATTGCTTTAGGCAGCCGCCTGCCTTTAACACAAAATACTCAATGTAATTTAGTGGACGTTGTAGAGAGGTTTTACTGTATTACAAAAAGTCACTGTGTTGATGTGCCATTATAAGAAATAATCTAATATACATGATGTCATTATTTCTTACAAGAGTATTCATGGAGTAAAGGGTTAAACTACCACGTGACGTCATTGTCCGTAATGACGTATATCCTAGATAGTCGCCATGGAGAGGTTTTACTGTAACTAAATCGATTTCGATCACTAAATTAGAATGATTTCCCTAATCACTGACCAACTAGCCGTTGAATTGAAATAATCTCATTTAACGAAAGTTTCCTGTCTAATATCAACATGAGTAATGATTTCACGATTCATGAAGCTAACAAGACATTTGGCCATTATTAGCTGATTCAGTTAACCCCATGAATGCAGGGAACGAGTGTAATGGCATTTGCAAACAGTGTAGACCCAGATCAGAGGGCTCCTCTAGGAGCCGTCTGATCAGGATCTGCGCTGTTTGCCACTGAAGGTCCTCCTCGCAAAGTATACTCGTTCACGCTGAATAGACTCTTCGTTAAACAATGACGGATGATTCCATTTTGAATTCAAAAGGTTTAACATCATCTAGGTCAACTTCCTCTGGACCAGAAGATTCAGTTTATCATGATTGCTGTCCCTATATATGGACATTTACTGCTAACAGTATGGACACGTGTTTTGTTTGTTTTACGTTGCTTTAACAGTATTTCAAACATACTGCGACGTCCAGTCAGTTGAAGGTAGAGGACGACTCTAGCATGTTTTATATGCATGGAATAAATTGCATTGTTTCGTGTGCAAATGGAAATCTGGGGTAGAACCAATGATCTACCGCAAGTCCTCACATGAACAATCTAAATGTACATGTCGGGATTCCAACCACAGCGGAGTGGGATGGGGGCGGATGGGGTGGGGGTTGGGCTAAAGGATTTTTAGTCATGGATTCATGTGGACAATATAGATAAAAAAAACTACACGTAAAAAATAACCATTATCTCACTAACCGCTACCTATCTCGCATGTGCGAACAGTTTGGATCCAGATGAGACACGGAGTAACTCTGCATCTCTACTGGACACATGGGTCCAAGGTTGTAAAACTTCTGAGCCTGAGTCTGAAATCATTCCCAAGTATCTGATTGGTCAGATTCTGAGCTTGCTCAGAATCTGACCAATCAGATGCTTGAGAATGATCTCAGACTCAAGGAAAAAGTTTTATAACCTCGGGGCCTGGACACATGATGTTTTGCACTTGGTCAATACTTTCTCGAAAGCTTGATCAAATGGGACATAGTAAAACTTTTACAGAACCAAATATGCAGCAAACATTATTTCTTTTATAGCGAGTTAAGGGTTAATCTTAAGACATATTTCGGAATGGAACTTGTTGCGGTACGGGCAGACTCATCTTTTAAAATAGTTTTTGCAAAGTGTAACCATAACAAATCAGCTCAAAATTGACCCAGCATGTCCGATTGGCCGCATTATAGTTAGTTCGCATTTAGCTTGCTGAATAAGTTATTCGGCGTTTCCATCTCATCTCATCCAAACTTTTGCAGAGGTAATCTCGGATCCACCCACAGCAGGCTTAAGATTAAACAAGATCTCTGTCCTTAATAGTTGTTACGGTCACCCGGCCATGTAAATTGCTGGACACAATTATTGATATTCTGTTATCTTGTTATTTCTAATTGTCTTACACATCAACGACTTACATGGGGTTTAGTGATGCTTCTACGTGTGGATGAACCTTTTCCTGCTGAACAAAAATGTTTCGGCTCAAATTTTGATCTACAACATTTTTCACTTACTGTTGAACTTCGATATCTCTAACTAGTATAACTCGAACTCGGGATAACTCGAAGTCAAAGTTCGATCCTTCCAAAATTTACAATTTAGAATTGTTCTAAAATGTATCACAACGCATATCTAGAAACATATGTGACAGCTTGACCCTTCTCTTGCTGAATTTTGAAATTCATTTCTCATTCTTTACCCATGCACTGTTGTATAATTACATATATCTTCACTGTGTACAAGTATATCGCTGAGCAATCACTGCTGTGGAGTGCACTGGTTGCACAATCAATTTGTAAATAGTGCAGACCCTGATGAGACAGCTCCTGCAGGAGCTGTCTCATCTGGGTCTTCACTATTTACATGTAGGTATATTGACGTGAATAGCAAGCGAAGGGTTAATGCAGGTCGAACGTAACGCTGAAAGTCATTTGTATGGTCCCGTGACTTTCGAGATACTGAACAAGGTGTTTGTAGTATAGATGTTATCGGAAGTAGTGTTAGTTGCTTTTTTCTAAAACACACTGTCTGCCAGTTTGTAAACTGATCCGAAACTTCATCCGATCCCTAGTTTAACGAATATTCTTAGCTAAGTCTTTTATTTAACCCTTTTCTCTGTAAAAGTCACTAATTAAAACCATTGTGATAAATAGAGCGTTTGCTCCTTAGGAGCAAATGCTCTATTTATCACAATTGTTTCAAACTACAAAATTCTAAAAGTTTCCTTTTCTCTAGTTAATGCCCCTTTTCGGTCGATTTATTCAAAGAGGTTGGGTCTAAAATAGCATATAAGGGAATGGGTTAAAACACGCAAGAGCAAAAATTTTTATAGGCCTAAACTAGTGTTTATTTCCAACATAACGGTAATTCGTTCTGGGAACACATATTGTATTTGATAATAACTGAAAGTGAAAAAGATTTAAGAATTTTGTAATCAAATCAAATCTATCAAATTCATCTGGGGTTTAACTGGATGTTATATGCAAAACTCCGCCATTTTCTGTTTAAACAGAATGTTTAGAACTACGGATTCTGTTTAGATACAATTAGCTCTTTTATCTTATCTAGATGTAAATTTAATACCCCTAATAAGGTATAAAGCCTGATATTAAGTTATTAAACTGGGCCAAGTTGCAATGTAAATCATGAATGTGTTAATTGGAGTGTCAAAGTAATAATTAGTTTTTATAGGCTTGCAATGTATACAATATATCTCTCAAACGTCTAATGTTGATCAGTTTAATTCCAGAATTGATGTGAAAGGCCGGAGTGCCATGCTAATTGCGAAATGCTATGCGAAATCCTTCTTTTCTGGTACCATTATTTGAAATGCTATGCGAAATCCTTCTTTTCCTATTTTGGTACCATTATTTGAAATGCTGTGCGAAATCCTTCTTTTCCTATTTTGGTACCATTTTTTGAAATGCGAAATGCTAAATGCGAAATGCGAAATGCTAAATGCGAAATGCTTCTTTTCTTGTTCTTGTACCCTTTTTGGTAACATGCTTTGTACTGTATCATAGGAACCAAGCGAACCCAAAATAGTTTCTCCTCTAGTTTTATCAGCTCGCCTATTCGAAGAATAGGGGGGCTTATGGAATCACTCCGGCGTCTGCGTCGGCGTCGGTGTCTGCGTCGGCTTTTGGCTTTTGGTTAAAGTTTTGGGGTAAGTGTTGAAATGCACTAATACTACATGAAATATTTGGCCTAGGAAGCTGATACTTGAAATGGAGGTTCCCTGTGTATTGAACATTGATGTAGTGTAGTTAAAATTTAAAATAAAATTGAATTTTAGTCAAAATTTCACCTGTTTTGGACTTAGCCTTTTGGACTGAAATAGGAAGGTTAAAGTTTTGGGGTAAGTGTTGAAATGCACGAATATTACATGAAATATTTGGCCTAGAAAGCTGATATTTGGAATGAAGGTTCTTTGTGTGTTGAACATGGATGTAGTGTA
Organism: Azorinus chamasolen; assembly: GCA_963576725.1. Classification (NCBI taxonomy): domain Eukaryota; kingdom Metazoa; phylum Mollusca; class Bivalvia; order Cardiida; family Solecurtidae; genus Azorinus; species Azorinus chamasolen. The sequence continues at coordinate 11,608,170 of OY755252.1, forward strand.
GTTAAAATGTAAAACAAAACTGAGTTTTAGTCAAATTTCACCTGTTTTGGACTTAGCTTTTTGGGCTGAAATCTCAATGTTAAAGTTTTGGGGTAAGTGTTAAGATGCACTAATAGACATTTTTCGCTGCTGCTGATTGCGAGTAGCGGGTGACTGTGCACGACTTATTCGAGGGGGCTTTCTCAAACCATTCGGACGTAATGCTGTTTGAAATTTAATTACTGTCTGCTTTCTTGTCGTCTGCTTATTTTCCAAATACAAATACAGTAAAACCCTTCTAATGCAACCACTTTATGAATGGAAATAAATGTCTTTAAAGTAGGTGGTTGCTTAATGCAGGTCGAAAGTTGTGCAGAAAGCTCCTGCATTCGGCCTGCATTAAGCTACCACCTATATTTAAGACCCAGAATTATACATCGTTTTGGTTGTCGCATTAGATGGGGTTTACTGTAGTTTGATTTCATTACTTCTGCACTAATGAAAAGCTTTGTCAAACATCTTGGGCCTCAGATTAGCCATTTTGGTTTGGTGGGATATGTACTGTTTAATATTCCACCTACTACGGGTGAATTTGGATCCAGACGAAACGCCGCATGACGCGGCGTCTCATCTTGATCCAAACTGTTTGACACACTGCTGATATTTTTCGGTAAAAAAACGCAGAAATTGTTGCAGACGGCAAAGTGTCGCAGACGACAACTACATACCAAGTAGAAGGTTAACCAAACTTCGCAAGGCAACACAATAATCGTATGCGTACGACGTTTGGTGAAAAGGTACCCAATTCTGGATCCAAGATGTATGGGTCTCCAAATCGGTAACTAAAAAGATGAATAAGTTCAAAACAAAATAAGTATTATGTCAATCATTTAATCCAACATGCTTCCGTCTGCAGATACGACCGGCACGTATTTTCACAATTCGTCCTGAAAGGGACATTGAATGTCTCCACACATAGTTCACTGCTCTGTAAGACTTGAGCTTGGCAATGGCATGCTCGACACTCACTCGATATGCTGAATGAACCCTATTATACTTTCTGGCCAGCTGTGCAGAGGTGAAGTGGATATCTGTTAGGATATATCTTGTCTGCTAACAAAATTAATTCTGGAAAGGGAGATAATTTGAAACATATCGTCTTTGTCAACGGACGATTGTACACAAACTGCTTAAGACTTATTCTCCAAAATTCCAGGTTTTTGTCACTGGCTACTTTTCAACATTATTGCTAACTTTCATGTGAAAAACATGATTCTATCTCGTTTATGACTTGTTAAGCAGTTACAATAAAAGGGGAGTTACTTCCCTTTATGCAAATGGTTAAAGCACGGTGGACATCTCTTTCCGTTTTCGGACGTTTTATTGTTTATGCCAGTATGCATTTTGAGTGATAAAATGTACTAAGCAAGCGTAGTTTGCATCTTTAATGTATGACTAAACTTATTTTGTTCAGTAACTTAAATTGCATGAAAATATTCAATATTTTTAGATGGATGAGCTGGGTTTTACCACACTGCCACACTGAATAGGCCACATAGCGCCGAATTTGGTATCCAAAGCCTGTTTCATGACATATCATAACTGTTCTTTTGTTCATGTTGTCATTAATTAAGTTACAGCAAAACAATATCAAATGAATCCCTTCTTTAAAGGCACATTATCCGCCCTTGTTATACAGGTACACATTTAATACCTTATCATACGTTTTGAGAAGACCCCCATATTTAGTCCGCCACTCGCTTCTCGAGAGCCGTGTTCAGCAGCAGCGAAAAATGTCTAATACAACATGAAATACTGGTATTTGGAATAGAGTTTGCCAGTAGGTTTAACATTGATGTAGTTCAGTTAAAATAGAAAAATATTTTGACTTCATCTTTGTAGAGAAGGTCTATAATAGGCGAGCTTTGCTGTCCTGCGACAGTTTAGTTAATACTGAGCTCTCTTAGATTTGTCTTTGTTCTTTGAATGAAAAAAATGAATATATCTTATTATTATTTTATTATTGTACCACATTTATATAGCGCTCTTTTCACACAGGATATTTGCGTTCAAAAGCGCTGCACATGAATGAAATCAATAATCGGAACGAACCGCTTGATTATTTATCCAGACAATGAAAGGTTTACAATAGATATACAATAAATATAAAATCACTAGCCGGAAGGAACGCATAATCGTCCATCCGGTCAATGAAGGATATACAAAACATATACAATAGATATGAAAATCATAACCGGAAGGAACCGCATGATCGTCCATCCAGTCAATGAAAGATATGCAATAGATATACAATAAATATAAAAAACCACTAACCGGTAGGAACCACATGATTAATCTACCCAGTCAATGAATGATAAGCAATAGATATACAATAAATATGGTATGCAATAAATATAAAATCACTAACCGATAGGAACCACATGATTAATCTACCCAGTCAATGAATGATAAGCAATAGATATACAATATATATGATATACAATAAATATAAAATCACTAACCGGTAGGAACCACATGATTAATCTACCCAGTCAATGAATGATAAGCAATAGATATACAATAAATATGGTATGCAATAAATATAAAATCACTAACCGGTAGGAACCACATGATTAATCTACCCAGTCAATGAATGATAAGCAATAGATATACAATATATATGATATACAATAAATATAAAATCACTAACCGGTAGGAACCACATGATTCTTTGTGTGTTGAACATTGATGTAGTGTAGTTAAAATGTAAAACATTGATTAGTGTAAAATTAATTACATTAAATTTAACATGAGCCTATGACAAATTAAGATTGCTTTGAAACTCAACATCGAAAATGAATCTAAAGTATTACAGGTACTGGCAATTTGTATTGCCAAAACAAAAACTAATCTTTCTGAATGGACTTGTCCCCTTTCCCTGATCTATTTGTATTCATAATTAATTTTAAACTACACAAAATATAATATATATCTAATTGGGCTCAATAATAGTAAAACTAGAGGATAAACTATTTTTAGGAAGAATATGGTATGTTTGGTGCTCATGATACAGTACATGATACAGTACAAATAGAGTACCAAGGGGGTACCTAAATAGGAAAAGAAGCATTTCCCATATCGCATTTAACATTTCTCATTTATCATGGCGCACCGGCACATATGCATGATGAAGAACAGTAGCATTTTACTTCAAATGTCCTGGCGATATTGGAATGGTGAATCTAATAATTACTCAGTGGTTCTTATTGTACATGTAATTGGGTTTAACCGCATCCTCCAAGAATATTTATTTAACCATTTATTACTACGTTAATGTTCATAGCTTGAAGGTGTATAGGTACATAATTATTAACAATGGATACTTTTGCCTCGACATAAACAGAATTATATCTATATTATTCTGTAAGCAAACAGAGCAGACCCTGATCAGACATCTCCTACAGGAGCTGTCTTATCTGGGTTTACTCCGAGTGCAATGGTGTAAAAAGTTGTTTGTACCGGGGAAAGAGCTAGAGTACATGTAAACTCTTACAAAGCAAGTATGCAAGAGGTTGTGTATCTGCTAATTTTAATCACGGTGTCAATTATAACTGTCTTTCAATTCTGAATTTTTAAAGTGTAATGATCCATCAGTGTTTAACAAATTCCCTGATATTGACGACCTTTGACGACTCTGTAAAAGTCACTTTGTGAAACCATTGTGATAAATAGAGCATTTGCTCCTACAGGAGCAAATGCTCTTTTTATCATAATGGTTTCAAACTACAAAATTCTAAATGTTTCCTTTTCTCTAGTTACATGTAATGCTCCTTTTCGGTAGATTTATTCAAAGAGGTTGTATCTCTAAAAATAGCCTATGAGATAATGGGTTAACAGCAGAATACAGTCAGTATGAAAGGTGTAAATGTTTTAGATGATTACCAATACCAAACAGAGCAGACCTCCACTAGGTGGCCCTCTGACCAGGTCCTACGCTGTTGTCAAATGCCCGTGCAATCCTTTTGTGAATTTAAAGGGTTAAAGCGCTTTGAATTAATTTAAGAAAATGGTTTTATAATTTATTTGATCCATGAGGTATTGACTTCATTGTGCACTTTTATTGGACTTACACACATTAAAGGCTATGCACTTAAGGCAATGTTGTATAATATAATATAAATTAAGGTAATCTTGTTTAATATACCATACTGAACAATATGACGTAAGGTTGAGTTGTATAAAAGATCGTATACACAATATAACTTAGGTAAATTTGTATAACATATCGCATGTACAATATGACTTAAGGTAAATTTGTATAATATATCGCATGAGCAATATGACTTAAGGTAAATTTGTATAAAATATCGTATGCACAATATGACTTAAGGTAAACGTGTGTATCATATCGCATGTACAATATGAGTTATGATAAATTTGTATAACATATCGTATATACAATATGACTTAAGGTAAATGTGTGTATCATATCGCATGTACAATACGACTTAAGATAAGTTTGTATAAAATACTGTATGTATACTATGACTTACGGTATACATGTATTACATTATGTACAACATTTGCTTAATACATCGTATGAACAATATGACTTAAGGTAGATTTGTATAACACATATGACTTAAGGTAAATGCATAACATATCGCATGTACAATATGACTTAAGGTATCGCATGTACAATATGACTAAAATTTTATAATAAACATATGTATAATATGACTTATGGTAATCTTGTATAATATACCGGTAGTATGCACAATATTACCGATATAAATAAACTATTTATCGCTAGATGTTAAACGTGATATGATAAATACCGCGTGATTTGGACTGAGACATGCTGGTTCAGCAATATCAGTTTCTATCCCCATTATTCTTGTTTATGTGTGTTCTCACTTTGTACCTGACTGGTTATTCTGGGGGGGGGGGGGGTCAATCAATTGTCGGAATAACAGGAGAAATATAGTGCTGATGAGTAGATATCGGTAATTCCATTTAGTTTGGCGTTGATGGTAAAGATACATATCTGTATCTAAATTGCTTAATACGGGCATTGACACAGAATGAAGAATTATCATTTGTCACAGTTTTATCCGCAATCATGAAATATTGTTGAAATGTTGTTTTTTATATCTACCATGGTTTGGCATTACACTTACGCGCATGCGAGTTATTCTTATATGAAAATGAGTTTTATTAACCCTTTCCTTTATTTGAACACCTTTTCACGTACATGTTATTTGCAAACAGAGTTGACCCAGATCAGAGGGCTCCTAAAGGAGCCGTCTGATCAGGTTCTGCTCTGTTTGCTTATGATTTAATATATATCAAATTCTACAGTTTCTACCAAAGCCAAAACATCCTGTGTATATATGCTATAGTAAAAATCAGCTAATAAATATTCATGATGTCATTATTTCTTACATGAATATTAAACAGGGAAATGTTTTATAGCGACAATTATCCAGAGCTCCATGTACAGATAAACGTGCGTACTCAAGTACTAAAATCGTCATTTCTCCACCAAACCTTATATAGTAACCACTCTTGAGAGTGGTCACAACATAGGGTTTGGTGAAGAAATAAAAGAATTATTCTTAAAAATGTTTTAATTTACGCATCTTATCTAGACCTCTGAATTATCTTAGAATGTATAACACTGCCTGGGGAGTTTTCGACCTAGCAATATCTTACGCCCATGTCTGAAAGTTTTCACTATTTACTCCATATTAAATACATCTGTTACCGCCTTTTCTGCCACGACCAACACTTCATGGGCTCATATGTCATTTTTAAAGTCAGCTGATTAATATTCATGATTTAATTTTATCCTACATTAATATTCATGGAGTAAAGGATTAAGCAAAACATCATTTAAAGTAGCACGTTTAGTATAACAGCAAGGTATTCTAATCCAAGTAAGCAAAGAAACCATTGAACTTAATTCATTCTCCCCTAGGACTATTTTAGACCCAACCCTTTGAATAAATCTACCGAAAAGGAGCATTAACTAGAGGAAAGGAAAAAAATCAGAATTGTGTAGTTTTGAAACCATTTGCTCCACAGGAGCAAATGCTCTATTTATCACAATGGTTTCAAAACATGACTTTTACAGAGGGCGTCAAAATGCGTCACCATGAGAGAATGGGTTAAACAGATGTTAACTATTTAGGCGTCAAATAACTTTCGTCTGCAAACAATGCCGTCTGCTTTAAGGTTCAGAGTAGACTTTCCTACAATTTCTTCTTTTAACGTAAGAGATGTTTCAAACAGTGTCGATGAATCCTAAATGAGGCATCAGTCACTCAGCGTGTCATCTTGGTCAAAGTAGTTTGCAAAGGTAAATCACAGATGCTCCCATTATAGACAGCCGCTTTCCGGCGACTTCGGCAGTGACATAATTACAGAAGAACCCCTCTAATGCGACCACTTAATAGATAAACATACCTGTCTTTATAAGCAGGTGATTGCTTAATGCAGGACAAAAGAAATACAGAAAGCTAACATAGGAGCTTTCTGCATTACTTTTGTCCTGCATTAAGCTATCACCTGTATCTAGAACCCATAATTATATCCCTTTTAGGTGGTCGCATTAACTGGGTGTTACTGTAGTTACAGTAGTACCTGTCCTAAGAGGCCAATCAAATACAGTAAAACCCCTCTAATGCGACCACCAAACAGGGGCATACTTCTGGGTGACAGAGGCAGGTGGTAACTTAATGCAGGACGAAAGTTATGCAGAAAGCTCCTATAGGAGCTTTCTGCATAACTTTCGTCCTGCATTAAGCAACCACCTGCTTTAAACGGCGCCAGTGGCTGTTTATTAAGTGGTCGCATTAGCGGGGTTTCACTGTTCTAAATACAAGAGTGTTTTAAATCAGGTGGATGCTTAATGCAGGAATGTTGACCATGAAACAAACTGTAGTATCATATCTATATTATTCTATAACCAAACGGAGCATATCCTGATCAGATGCCTCCTACGGGACCCGTATGTTTGCAAACCCACTAAAAGGCTTCTGTCTGATGTGTGTGGTTACATGTGCTGCATCCTCATCGAATGTTTGTACAATTAGTATGTAGATAGACCCACACTTAGTCATTAAATATCTGGTGTTAGATTCTAACGATCCATAAATTGTCAATTCGTTGCAACATACTTGTATATTATACTTTAAATGAGAACTTCATGCACATAATGTAATAATGTACAAGTAATCGAGCTTAAAACATAACGAATTGCAGTCAACTGTAAGGTAATTATCGAACTCGCGAGGTTTGAAATGCGACACGATGATTCAGCAATATCCGATATCTATCCTCATTACTTTTGTTTAAGTGCGTTGTCACTTTGTATGCGACACATTTTGCAGGGAACCAGTCAATAATCGGTATAACAGGAACAAAGTAAATCGTATTTATTATTGCTGATGGGTATTATCCTACCAATTTGACCTGAGACTCATGCATATTCCGTGTATTATCGTCGGTAATCTTCGAATACATTTCCGAAGGTATAAGAATGCGCTAAAAGAATACAGTAAAACCCTTCTAGTGCGACAAGCAAATGGAGGCATAATTCATAATGGCAAAGGCAGGTGGTAGCTTAATACGGGTCGAAAGTTATGCAGGAAGCTCCTGTAGGAGCTTTCTGCATAACTTTGGTCATGTATTAAGGAACCACCTGCTTATAAAGACAGCCATGTTTATTCATTCAGTGGTCGCATTAGATGGGGTTTTACTGTACAATCATCGTGGAACATGATTATTACCGGCTCTTGGTTTGCTATTTTTTTGTCACAGTGTATTACGAACAATCCCGATAATCACGCCGAAATTTAATCGAGTCTCAGGTCAAATTAGGAGGATAATAGATATCAGTATTATCCTCCCAATTTGACCTGAGACTCGATTAAATTTCGGCGTGTTTCTCGAGAGTGTTCGTAATACTCTGTGACAAAACACAGCAAACCAAAAGTCGGTAATAATCATGTTCCTCGAGGATTGTACAGTAAACCCCCTCTAATGCGACCACTTAATAAATAAAAATGGACGTCTTTATAAGCAGGTGGTTGCTTAATGCAGGACCAAAGTTATGCAGAAAGCTCCTACAGGAGCTTTCTGCATAACTTTGGTCCTGTATTAAGCTACAACACCTGCCTTTACCACTGTGAATTATGCCCCTTTTTTGCTGGTCGCATTAGAGGGGGTTTACTGTATTCTTAAAGCGCATTCTTATACCTTCGGAAGTTTATTCGAAGATTACCGACGATAACACACGGAATATGCATGAGTCTCAGGTCAAATTGGTACATGTAGGATAATACTACTTGTTTAACTCTTCCCCTATTCTATGTTTATAACAAATTTCAATATCTAAATATTCATGGACAAATTAGTTATAATGAAATATGAACGGTGGAACACTGTAGCAAGTTTAGAAGGTATAGAAACAGATCTATCACATTTCATTAGCAAACAGACCAACTCCTGATCAGACGGTTCCTATAGGAATCGTCTGGTCTAGGTCTACTCTGTTTGCAGATGCGTGAAATACGTTTATATGAAGGAAATGGTTAATGTTGATAGTAAAGATACATGTTTAACACATTACTCGATAAATACATCTTTCTACCCATTTGCGTACAGAGTAGACCCAGACCAGACTGCTCCTGTAGGAGCCATCTGATAATGGTCTGCTCTGTTTGCTTATGATATAATATAGATATGATTCTACGATTTCTGCCACGGCCAATGTGCTGTTATAACAACTATTTCAATTACTATTCATGATGTCATTATTTCTTACATGAATATTCATGGAGTAAAGGGTTACTACATATGTACGCACAATGCAATATTTAAATCTGCAGTTGTGAAATCTTGCTGAAATGTATGTACACCGGTCGTTCTTAACCGGACGTTCAATCTAGTATAAATATCGGTCTTGGAGACAGGTGACAGCTTAATGCAGGGTGAAAGTCTTTCTGTATAACTTTCACCCTGTATTAAGCAGCCACGTTAAGTATTTAATTTCTTCTCTGCTAGAATTCCTGTACAGAGGGGTTTTAGTTTAATAACGCCTAGCTTGCTGGTGGTGATGTTACTTATTTACTATATATATATATTGGTCACATAATCTGCCGTGATAGTGTCCATTGCAAACAGCTTGAACCCAGATGAGACGCCGAGTAACTCAACTACTAAACTCGTCATTTCTCCACCAAACCCTCTGTTGTTACCACGCTTTAGAATCATCGGAGAATCGTCTAAAGAGTGGTCACAACATAGGGTTTGATGGAGAAATAAAGGAGTTATTGCTGAACATGTTTTAATTTACGCATCTTATCTGGACGTCTGGTTATGGTTTAATGGGAATCGGCAATATCTCATAATGAAGAAGGTATACAAATGAACTTGAGAAATTATCCAGACTGGAAATCGGATAACATGAACCTTTGTTATCTTGAAGTAAGTTATATTGTCTTTTGAAGTTCGAGATATTGAAGTGCAGCTGTATATTATATGTGTCGATAGGTTAGTACATAACAGTGTTGCGTCAATCCCAACTAGCTATATGCCGTTTGTAGTGCGCAATCAACGATGTCCTGTGCTTTATTATATCGTTGTGTATTTTTTCATGATTCAGCAGTATTTGTGTCATCTTTACGATCCCCGTAGGGTATAGAATTGCACCTATCCTATCTGTCGTTAACCTTCAGAATACAAAACAAATTTTCAGAATACAAGCCAATTGGCATCGGGTTTAATTTTGTAGAAAGACGTTTCCTCCTTGTTAGTTTGTAAAAGAAAACTAAGCAGAATACGGCATTGATCATATCTAGGGGGCATATTATTATTCTACACTACATTCAAAGATTGGCAGTCTTTTCAAAGGAAAGCACGTGTTTGCGCATATGACGATAAAGCCGACTTCCAGATACAATGCGTAAAATCAAAACATTTTCAAGAATTACTTTATTTCTCCACCAAATCCTATGCTTTGACCACTCTTTAGAATCGTCTCTTCTGTAACCATATTTTTGAATCGCCTCGAAGAGACGATTCTAAAGAGTGGTCACAATTTGTGGAGAAATTATTATTTTAGTATTTTAATCCTTTCCGCCATAAATACGCCTTTCTACGCCTATGTAAAAGTCACTTTATGAAACCATTATGATAATAGGAGTAAATTCTCTATTTATCAAAATGGTTTCAAAACTATACAATTCTAACATTTTCCTTTTCTCTAGTAAATGCTCCTTTTCGGTAGATTTATTCATAAAGGTTGGGTCTAAAAATAGCCTATGCGGGAATGATACGCACCTGTATCTGTTGTTCTGGTATAGGTGTATCAATTTTTCAAACCAGTCTGAAACAAAGGTTCTTACGACAGGTCGTTGTATATTAGAATTTATAATAATTTCTGTCTTACGCAGTTAGCCAGCGTTGTTGCACAATAGATGAAATGAAATTGGTAATGACAATAGAAGCGATTGCCGTAAGGTAGGACACGATAGGTTCGGGCGCAAGACATTATGTAAGACGGGTCCTTGATTTCAAAAACAGAGCCTCCAATCAGAGGTCCAAATAAGATGTGTAAATTAAAACATTTCTTTATTTCTCCACCAAACCCTATGTTGTGACCACTCTATAGACTTCATGTGTCCATATATCATTATAAAAATAAATGATCTAATAAATACGCCATCATTACGCCATTAATTGGTACAGGAAGTTCTTGAAGTAAAGGGTTAACTGAGATAAGTATTCGTGATACTTAATTCAGCAATCAAATATTTAAAACTGAAACAATATGGACAGATTTTAATGTCATTTAATTTGATCCTGTTATTCCGAGAAGGAATTGAACCCTTTATAAAGAGTCAGAAATAAAGTGACAATGGACTTAAAATACCATTACATTTTAGCATCAATTTTCCTTGTGGAACATTGACGAGATCGGTGTTTTTGTCGACGGTTGGCTTTTAAATCCTGGCAAACAAGTCGCGATGCTCAAGAAGTGTTTCATTTTTATGAAATGAACGAAATGTACCACTTGAATCCCAAGGTGTCTTGTCATCCGTGTAATGCGAATATGGTACTGTCATCGTCACATGACGTCCGTTCACAAAGAAGGTGAACAAAAAAGGCTGAGTCCGCAACCAAAGTTGATATGAGAGGAGAATAGAATGTAACTTAAGAGGCAGTGGTGCAAGTCGATACACATCGTCCACTTAAACCAAGAAAGATGGGGAATATGGCATCAATTGCTCGCATTTCTGTTTTGTTGTTTGATTGCAGTAATCGATAGATTAAAAAAAGAACATAATTTCTATATAAATTACAGTCCATCGTCACGTGATTCAATGACATCATGTATATGTTCTGCTTGTTCAACGATTTTTTTAAGCAAACAAAACGTTACATGGTGTTATTTCTATACAAACCCTCATGTTTAGGTCATTTGAGAGCTAATTGAAGGCGGAAATTAATTCGCATGAACAAATATATTGGGACTTTAAGCCTTTACACCATACGCCTTTTCATTTGCAAACAGGGTAGACCCAAACCATACAGCTGCTAAAGGAACCGTCCGATCAGGGTCTGCTCTGATTACATATGGTATAATATAGATATGATTCTGCAGTTTCTGTCAATGTTAAAAGATCACGTGTCCATATGATATTTATAACAATTAAACTACTTAATATTCAGCATGTCATTATTTCTTAATATGAATATTCATCGAGTAAAGGGTTAAACGAGAATACCCTAAAGAGGTCATGTACTGATATTACTGAATAATCATGTGACATACGAAATCTGGTAAAATCAATACAGTGCTCCCTCTCTACAACGACACCCTTTGGGATACGAAGATTGTATGTGTTGTTCAGAGGGAGTTGTTATAGGGAGGGAAAACCAAACATAATTAGCTTGTTTGCAGATCCCCAGATAAAGTTATTTCGAGAACTAAAACCGTTATGTCTCTAATAAACCCTATGTTGTGACCACTCTTTAGAATCGTCACAAACATAGGGTTTGATGGAGGCATAAAAAAATACGAAGGAAAAAAATGTTTCTGGAGCCTCGTTGTTTTGGAAGCAGTGACATGCGTTGTTGTAAGGAGGGAATCGTTATTGGGAGGGTCGTTATAGGGAGGGAGCACTGTAGTTACCTTTGCTAGGATTGGTACATATTTGTACAGTTGAACTTCGATATCTCGAACTTCAAGGGTCAATACAAATTAGTTCGAGATAACAGAGGTTCGAGTCATCCGATTTATAAATTGACCAATATCTCAAGTTCACAGCTTAATGCATGTCTAAAGTGTTTCTAGATATGTGTAGTAATACATGTATTATCTAAAACAATTCTGTATTGTAGATTTTGGAAGAATCGGACTTTTAATTTGAATTATCCCGAAGATCGAGTTATCCGATTTCGAGATATCGAAAATCAGCTGTAATTAGTAGCCGCTGTCACTTGTACATTGTCGTAACCTTTCACCTCGTACAGACGTATTTTCATGCTTTTGCAAACACAGTAGACCCTGATCAGACCCTATAGGCGCCGTCTGATCAGTCTGCCATACTGGCCTATGGGCTTATATAATAGATCGACATGGTTCTTCAGTTTCTGTCAGAGATAAACCATCATTCTCCATTATAAACATTCAAGATATCGCAATTTCTTACATAAATATTCATGAGGAATCAGGTTAATAGCGGTACATTCTTATATTAATTTATTAATGTGCAAATATATAGAAGTGGATCAATAATTAATGAGCCCTCGGTTTCTAAAAGCAAATATGTCATGTCTGAGTGTTGACCTAATCTGTATACTAATAATACAAACATGCAATATATCAGGGGCATCATTGACCCTTTGCCTGCTAAGCGCAATCTACTTGACATTTGCAAACAGATTGGATCCTGACGAGGCGGCGTCTCATCAGGATCCATGCTGTTTGGCACTCGGTCAAGAGTTTCTTAAAAGCTTGAATGTGAAGGAAGTGAAATATGTTAACAGGTCGTAGGTTAAGCAGATAACATTCTCACAACCAACATGCTAAGGGTAAAGATTAATGATATAATATATAGCATGCTAAGGGTTATCCTTGGCTTGAATGGTATTTATAAACAGTTCAAATCATCATGAGACGCCGTGACACTCGGGCAATAATTTCTGGAAGGCTTGATCATATCTAATGTAGTCAAATTGAACCAGGTCCAAATTTGAGCAGCCATTATTTTTTACAGCTGGATAATGGTTAAGATCGATACTTAACGGTTTACTCTGTGGATATTTATGTAAGAAATGATGACGTCGTGAATATTAATTAGACTAATTCGTTTTAGTAGCAAATTGACACATAAATGAAGTTTTACTAATGGCAGAATCTGTATAATCATATCTATTTTATATCATAAGCAAACAGGGTAGACCCTGATCAGACGGCTCCGATAGGAGCCGTCTGATCTAGGTCTACTCTGTTTGCAAAGGCGTAGAAAGTTGTATTTATGGAAGAAAGGGTTAAGTTGAATAACCAGACAGACAAATAAAAACACAGACAGATTTATATTGCGTGAGTGTGGCTAGGAAATAACAGGAGCCTGTGAAACTGCTCTCTGGGTAGATATTTTGATATGATATCGAGTGATGACTGGACAGACCGCACCTGTGACATAATGAAGCAAACTCAACATTTAATAGACCGAACTGTTATACGTAATACTAGTTTCAGATTAATTTCAGATTTTGCTAGAATATCAGAAAGTGCAAAAAGGCCATCTAAATGGATTCCAATAATCATTAATACCGTATTTGATGTTATTGCAGGGGTGCATTTAACCAGACCCTGTACTATATAGCATGCTTTTATAAGTCAACATAGGGGTAATATTTGACTCAGCAACAGATAAAATGCGTACTCAAATACTATAATCGCCATTTCTCCACCAAACCCTATGCCGTGACCACTGTTTAGAACCGTCTCGAGGAGACGATTCTAAAGAGAGGTCACAGTATTGGGTTTGGTGGAGAAATGATGGTTTTAGTATTTGAGTACGGTTCTGTAGCTCTGTATAAACATTTTCAAAGGCGTCTGATCAGGATCCAACCTGATTGATAATCGGACAGTAGTTTGTTGTTAAAACCATGACTGAATCTGAAGAAGTCATAAATAAACCTGATACAAATTTTCGTTCACAGTTCGGTAGTGGTTAATGCCATTTTCCTTCAACCCAGTGTCTGCTTTTGAGCAGAAATGTCATTCAAATTTCAGAAGACATTTTGTTTGTTCGCAGCTCGGTTATAGTTTATGACACTTTCCTTCAACTTACTTAGTCTGTGTTACATTTCACTGGCCATGGGTCAACAAGTTTCAGTTCCGAAATAATAATGATATTTCAACTAAATTATCTCACTGCTTTTATTTCTTTCCATGCTTATGCATGCATCTGTATGATCAATCATACAACTGCCAAACACTGTTTGTCGTTATAAACGTGTTTCCCGTTGTGCAGCCCGTTTTCAATGCCGTCCCAGTAAAGTAGGACATTCCGTTCTGATTTGATTGTACTGAAAAATCTTGATTATTCGAACAGTCAAACACGTATCATTATAGATCTTTAAGGCGGTGATAGTTTAATGCAGGGTGGAAGTGCTGCAGAAAGCTCCTTTAGGAGCTTTCTGCAGCACTTTCACCCTGCATTAAGCAGCCATCTGTCAAAAATGTGTCTAAATTAATTCTTCTCTATTCAAATTTCGAACTATCGAAATTTTACTGTATTTACTATTATATAGATCTAAATGTCTGTATGACGTCAACTAATATCCATACAGAATTGATATCACCTAGAACATTACCAAGAGGATGTTGCTTCTTCGATCATTGCTACAGCAAAACAGGCGTGTCATTTGCAGGACATAGTAATTGATTTTCTATTATCTTGGAATGTATTATTTCATGATTGAACAGTATCTATGCCATATTGACGATCCACGTGGGGTCCGCAGTCGCATCTAGCCGTTGTTGACCTTTAAAATCCAGAGAAAAGCAATATATATTTGTTTTACCCATTTTTCCATTTCTTTTACAAGGACACGGTGTGACAAACATAATTTGACCTGACGAATAGTCCTATTATTTGGTATCGGACCCAGATTCAGACTCATCGCAAACAAATATAAGGCACTTGTCCCAAATATGATAAAGATGTATAGTAACTTTGCAAGGAAATATCTTAAAAAAAAGAACATCCATGTGTATGAGTTCAACCTTACTAAAGCATGCAACATAATTGATAACGAGTATTTGTTTTAGCTAAATATACATTACCGAAGACCCTTTAACCCATTACATCATAGGCTATTTTTAGATACAACCGAAAAGGAGGTTTAACTAGAGAAAAGGAACATTTTAGAATTTTGTAGTTTGAAACAATCGTGATAAATGGAGCATTTGCTCCTATAGGAGCAAATGCTCTATTTATCACAATGGTTTCACAAAGTGACTTCTACAGAGTCGTCAAAAGTCGTCAATATCAGGGAATGGGTTAATACATAAATACGCCTTTCCACGCCGTGGCAAACAGAACAGGCCCCGATTAGAATCGTATCTATATTATTTCATAATCAAACAGTTTAAACAATCTCTACCCGGCTACATATAGATGTGAATCTACAGGTTCTGCGAATGCCAAAATATTCTGTTACAGTATTTATGTACCATTGTAAAACGATGTTCATGATGTCACTATTTCTTACATGCATATCAATGAGATAATGAGTGAGAACTTGATATGATCGAGTCTGTAAAATGGCTTTCCAATATGCAATAGTACACTTACAGTTAAGCCTAGTGCACTGAGGTATATGGAATTAAAAGCAACATTGACGACCGATATTGCGAATCTCAGCAAAGGTAATTATCGACCTGAATACGATGATCTAATCTACTCCCATAATTCCTTGAGAGGGACTAGAAAATGGTATATGACGGATTAGTTGTATTGTTTTTGAATTATGCTTTTTGTATGTTTAAAAAAACATAAACAAAACAAAAGTCATGATGATTTGAAAAGGGATTGTTGAGTTACGTCAACAATTAAAATATTTTTAGAAACCAGTTACATTATATATTTGTAAACAGACAATGGTTTCTCCTCCAACGGACATTTCAAGAAACAATTAAAACTAAAGGGTCGCTGTGAACGGTGGCCCGTTGACCTTGAATAGCTTAACCCTTCTCGTGCCGTTCAAAATAATGTCTGCACAATATCTGATTTGCTGAAATGTTCAATGACATCTGATTCGTTCAGTTCTATAAGAAACTATTTACCGAATGTCTCATCTGATTCCAAGTTTTTTGCAAATGCAAGGCATTTCGGGCTTAGCACGAGAATGGTTAATCCTTTTACTGTTCTATATATGGTCCAAATTCCAATACCTATTGAATGTTCATTGACAAAATAATTATAATGACATATGGAAGGAGGAACATTGTAACGATTTTAGAAACTAAAGAAACAGACCTATCAAATTCAATTTAATTTAGCAAACAGAGTAGACCCTGATCAGACGGCTCCATTAGGAGCCGTCTGATCTGGGTCTACTCTGTTTGCAAATCCATGAACAAGCGTTTATATGATGGAAAGGAGTAGTTTAGGAAATGGCCTAGTATGGGGACAAATCACTTCGATGCGCAGATAATGTGTGCCAATGAAACATTTGATTACCTTACATATAAAGCAGAATTACCGAGTAATCAGTTAAGACTAAATCCCTGTACATATTAAATTTCTTTATCGGTGTGCTGTGCTTAATGTTTTTGCTTATTTATACTGCTGATTGTCTTCACGGTGGCACAGGGACTCGATTAAAATATATAAAAAGTCTGAATTGTTTTATAAAATGAAACCTTACTAATCTAAACTTTATTGCGAGTTCTTCGGCAGTAGGCAGCTTAACGTGATGTGCGATGGTCTAGTTGCAACGCGTATGACTACCAGTCCGGTGGTCCGGGGTTCAAATCCCGGTCCCTCCCTGAAATTTCAGAGACGCTGTTCAGTGTCTCCAACCCGCACCTCCTCTCCGCCCAGGGAATAAAATGAGTACCTGTGAGGGTCACTAGCCGGTAGAACTGCGGATGCATGATTGCGCCATATGTTAGCAGTGCTTAATATTGTAGGCGAATGAATCAATGACCAGGGAAATAAAATTTGATGTACTGTCGGCTGAGCGGTCCTTCGGACTGAATGTAGGCTTTAACTGGGTGGGTTTTTTAATGCATGATGAAAGTCACTCAGAATGCGCTCATATGTCTTACATACCGATAATGATATTTGAAGTATTGTTGAGACCTGTGTCCGTATTTGTCAAGCTTTAGAATTTCAATATAACGCATTGGTGTGTGTTTCTTTCTCATATTATGTCATTGCTAATTTGTCAATGATGTAATAATGTGTAATTGCTAATTAGTAAAATTGTTTCCCGAGACATGGGCCAACAGGTCTGCCATTTTGTATTTCATCTAAATTATTGGAGCTCATTTAGTTCATCTTGAATTGTCAACAGCTGATAACAATTAGGGGCCAGTCTGCAATGCAATTAATACTGCTTAAACCAACACTAGGTGGCGTGAGTAGTATTGGACTTTTAATAACTATTTATGAACAGACTCAGTTAACCCTTTCCCTTTTGTATATTCATGTAAGAAATAATGACGTCATGAATATTAATAAGATTATTTTTATAATGGCATATGAATACAGGACATTTTGGCTCAGACAGAAGCTGTAGAATCAGATCTATATTACACCATAAGCAAACAGAGCAGACCCTGATCAGACGGCTCCTATAGGAGCCGTCTGATCTGGGTCTACTCTGGTTGCAGATGCGCGAAAATGCGCTTACATAAGGGAAAGAGTTAACTCGAGTCTGCAGTTTCTCTTTTCGCATTTCTGCTTTTGCTTTCGAAGGATCTCCTACTTTCAAATGTTTACCGAAATTGTCGTAAATCTTAATTGAAGCCACTCGCTGCTGCTTCGATAGCCAAAATTACCGCACATTAGTGTATGACAGTGTATTCAAGTAAGGCTAATTTTTGTACGAATGAAATTAACTAGAAATTGCGATCCCCTAAGTTAAAACTTACGAAAATAAATCAGAGGTGCAGATAAGATGCGTATATTCAAACATTTTCAAGCATAGCTCCTTTATTTCTCCACCACACCCTATACTGTGACCACTCTTTAGAATCGTCTCGAAGAGACAATTCTAAAGATTGGTCACAGTATAAGGTTTGGTGGAGAAATGACAATTTTAGTATTTGGGTACGCATCGTTATCTGTAGCTCTGGATAATTTCATTTGTATAATCTTCAGTTCAGACACTGGTGGTTTCCAATGCCTTTTTTTAATGTCAACCAAGTACACCCAAACATTATCAAATGTCCCAGGACACTAGATCAGTAATTACTCGTATTAGAATAAGATAAGAGTTCTACGTCCATAACTTTAGCCACTCAGACATGCAGGGCATATTCATTGATTTTCGATTATCTTGGAAGTGTCATTTTCATGATTCAATTACAGTTGAACTTCAATATCTCGAACTTCAAGGAACCATACAAATTACAACGAGATATAGAGGATCTGTTGCGAGTTGTCTTTTAAGATCACATGTTCCTAAACGAACCTTAGAAAATGTCATTAAGCGAGCCTTGGCGAGCTTAATTACATTTTCTTGGTGAGTTTAGGAACATGTGATCTTAAAAGACAACGAGCATCAGATTCTTTTTCTCACATATCAAAAAAATGTATTTTCGCCGTTTAAATGACATGTAAACATAGGTTTCCATGGCTTGACGTCATATATGACGTCATACGTTCTAAAGTGATCTTACACGTGTTACAGATAAGGAAATCTTAACCTGTTGCTCTAACTCGGAGATAAGGGAAGGTATGTGAGAAAACAGAAGTTCGTTTCATCCGATTTCTAATCTGGACACTGCCATGTTCACAGCTTAATACTGAACGCTCCTGTGGGAGTTTTAAGCATTGCTATTGACCTACATTAAACTGTCACATGTGTTTTTTAATATGCGTAGTGATACATATTAGAACTACATGCATTCTGTATTGTAAAGTTTTGAAAGCACAACGTTTTACTTCGAGTTATCCGAAATTCGACTTAACCGAGTTCGAGATATCGAGAGTGAACTGTATGTATATTAGTTTAACCCATTCCTCCATAAATACGCATTTCTACGCCTCTGTAAAAGTCACTTTATGAAACAATTGTGATAAATAGAGCATTTGCTCCAATGGAGCAAATGCTCTATTTATCACAATGGTTTCAAAACAACACAATTCTAACATTTTTCGTTTCTCCAGTAAATGCTACATTTTGGTAGATTTATTCAAAGAGGTTGAGTCTAAAATAGTCTATGAGGTAATGGGTTAAACTGTTGAAACTTTTGCGTAGTGCGACCATTTACTCAATAGATATAACTTTTTGCGTCATTGCACACCATGTATATCCAGACCATACGGCTCCTGTATGCAGACATTCATACAGCTAACTACATGTAATTGTTACTAGCACATTCAATGTGACATTTAGGATTGGCCACGTGTCTTAGCAAACTCTGCTACCCCATCCCCATTTGTTTTGTATTCAATATCACAAACAATATCGGGAACACATTACCTTAAGAATAAATTTTCGCGAAACTGTATGTTTATAGGACAATACATTCGTTATTTCTTGTCGAGATTTCAACGTCAAGCTTAATCAGGAAATCAGCCATGTCATTTGCAGTTCTCAATCAATGAGTTTCTGTGTTCTGTTATCTTCGGATGTCCTTTGTTTCATGTTTATGATCCCTGTGGGGTATAGAATTGCATCTATCTGTCGTTAACCTTCATAATGTTAATACAGCTATGTACAGATAAAGGTGCGTACACAAATACTAAAATCGTTATTTCTCCACCAAACCCTATACTATGACCACTCTTTAGAATCGTCTCGAAGAGACGATTCAAAAGAGTGGTCACAGTATAGCATTTGGCGGAGAAATAGAGGAGATATTCTGGAAAGTGTTTAAATGTACGCACCTTAACTGGACTGTCACCGCCAAAGGCACCGGAAAGCGACCCACAAGGTATGTTGCAATGAGCAAATCTGTGATTACTTTGCAAACAGATTGAATCCAGATCAGACGCAGTGGAGTTCGATACCTGATGAGACATCAGGATTGAAACTAATTCACACACTGCTTACGTTCAATATAATAAATTGAAGGAATATCCATTCTGAAACTTAAGGCAGATGACATTGTTTAGAAACGAATATTTATTGGCACCGAAGGAGTTAATATCTGCTATCATCAAAGACATTTCCTTGTTTCTTTTCTGGATGTAAAACGACATGAATCCTAATTTGGTGACCTTGTTTTTATCACCACAGCTAGATTCAAAATAGTTCCAAAGCACATGAATGTGATGCTAACAGTGAAACAAATTTTCAGTCAGATGGAATCGGAACTTTTTACATGCAATTTGCCACTGTATTTGAAACAATATAAAAACAATGAAAGTTTTGCCACAACATATTGTATTTTTCCATAAGCAAACGGAGCAGACCCTGATCAGACTGCTCCTATATTAGCCATCTGATATTGTTCTACTCTGTTTGCAAATGCATAGAAAGGCGTATTCATTAATTAAAGGGTAAATGGTATTAACTACTGTTGAATCTATTTATATGTAGATGGCTCCTATAGGAGCCGTCTGATCAGGGTCTGCTTTTTGCTTATTATATAATATAGATATCATTTTAGAGTTTTCTATCATGATCAAAATGCCCGTGTCCATGTGCTATAGTAATAAATAATTTAGTTAATATTAATGACGTCATTTTAACATGAATATTCATGGGGTAAAGGGATACTTACTATACAGATACATGTAGGTCAACAATCGGTCATGATCTAATTGGTTTTTAGAAACATTGGATCCATTCTCTGCAATATTTTCTCTGAATATGCACACTATAATTTAATATGAGAACCTCGTGCATTTAAAGTGATAATCCGTGCATTTAAGGTCCTAATCTACAAGTGATCGTGATTAAAACATAACCGATTTCAGCTAAAGCAATAATCGATCTCACGAGACTTGAAATGAGACATGCTGATTCAGCAATATCAGCATATATCCTGATTACTCTCGGTTCAGTTTGTTGTCACTTTGTACGTGACTCGTTATGCTAGAATCAATGAATAGTTGGAATAACTGGAGCAACGTAAATCGCATCTATTAGTAGACATCAGTCATCCAATTTCGTTTGGCGTTGATCGTAAAGATACATATGTGCGTTTAAAGTGCTTAATACTGAGAATGGCTCCGAATGAAGAATTATCATTTCACAGTTTTATCGGCAATTGTTTTTTTTTAAGTGTTGTACATACAGTAGAACCTGTATTAACCCATTTGCTCCCACGATCCCTTATATGGGACGTAGGCAAACAGTGTAGACTCTGATCAGACGCCGCATAATGCGGCGTCTGATCAGAGTCTACACTGTTTGCTGATAGGAATTTCAATATATAAAAAAAATGAAAATTTAGGCCAGGCGTCCCTTAGATAAAAATGAACTAATCCAACATATAATCATGGAAGAATCCACTGGGTGCAAATGGGTTAAGCTGCCATTGATTTATTGAACATGGGAGTCTTACAAAACCGTTTGTTTCTTTATGCCGAACAAAAAGATGTCTAATTATGGGTCTGTAAGGCAGATGCTACATGTAGCTGCGTGTCAAAAGTAATGCAGAAAACTCCTATAGGAGCTTTTTGCAATACATTTGTCCTGTATTAAGCAACCACCTGCTGTTTAAGTCTCCTATGTTCAATAAATGAAAAGGCCACTTAGAACAGATTCAACTGAATATCTCACCAAATATATCTCACTGATACATAAATAAACACCCTCCATTACATGAAAATATTTACATTATAATTTGATATCAATGCCGATGGATGTGACATTGGATATCACCTTGCAAATAAAAACTATTAGTTTTGTCTGGACTTTATTTTACATATGTGACATACTGCTGGTGTATGAGTGCGATTCAATAAAACATGAAACTTAACCCTTTCACCGCCAATGTCGCATAAATGCTCCACGACAAATAGTGCAGTCCCAGATCAGACGCCGCCTTTTCAAGGCGGCGTCTGATCAGGGACTTCGCTTTTTGTCTCAGTCTCTACTGTGTGTTTCACCCAGCTCTGTCAATCGATTTCAATCGAGATTTTTTTTTATTCCATATTTTTCTGTTTTTAAACTTACCTCAATCAATGTATTTATTTTTTATGTAGTCAGATCCTGAATAAAAGTTTGATCCCTGCTTATCTGACGTGACAATCAGCAAAAAATCATTTTTCACCTTGTAGCATTAGTCATTTTGACAGTTAAAATGGCCGCCGATAGACGTAATTTTTCTGGAATAGTCCATGTGTAAATAATGTAGGGAGATCTAGTGTTCAAACAAGTAATTGGTTTAGGCTAGTGGCCTAGTAGTGGGTATGTTGCTTAAACTTTCAAACACTGTCATTGCATTCTATACACGGTGCATTAAATTTTATTCTGTTTTATTGAAATAAATAACTAAAATGTGGAAGAATGCTTTAACATGATAATCGATAAACCCTTCAGCATTTTTCAACTAAACTTTCAGTATGACGTAATTTTACACCCAATAATGACGGTAAATTTTACGTCATGTTTTCCTAGTAAGTCCATTAATCTGTTTGGGTATTTCAGTCCATGATAACATTTGCAGACAGTTTGGATCACGATGCGATACAGAGTAACTTGATATGTCACAGGATCAACGCCATTTGAAACGTAAATACGGGGATACTATATAGTAGATCTAGATCCCTCCAATTCGAAATTGAATCTAGCACACCAAAAATATTAATGGCGAAAGTGTTTCGATATACAGATTGATTGTACCTAACTCGGGACATATACGACTATAACTGTATATAATAACTGGTAATGAACGTAATCAATCCATATAATTATGGGGAAAAGGGTTGTAATGGAAACAAACGAAAATATAAATGCTTGCTAATTCAAATAGATCGTGAATATGATTTTTTTTACTCAGATGGTTCATTCTCATTCTTTGTAAGCGAGCATTTTATAACAAATATATATAGAGAGGGGTTTGCAGTAAATATAAACAATAAGCATATGAAACAAAACATAATAAACTACGATGAATATTCCCATCTCTCTCTCTCTCTCTCTCTCTCTCTCTCTCTCTCTCTCCCTCCCCCACTCTCTCTCCCTCCCTCCCTCCCTCTCTCTCTCTCTCTCTCTCTCTCTCTCTCTCTCTCTCTCTCCAGATCTACACGTTCTCTTCAATACAGACCACAGCTTACATGAAAAACATTTAGACCTTTCTATTTATTTCAAATCAAACGTCTTTCCTAAAGAACACTCCAAATGTATGTGCCCAGCACTCGCACAAATCACACTCTGCCCGAGAGAAACTTTTTCTTTGCATTTTCTTCTGATGGGTGCAAAATGCGATACATTGTCTGCAAATTCAAGTGTAAATTAGCATTTGAAACTCTTCAAAATCATAGGTATATAAACTGGTGTTCCGGCCCTGCTTCAGCTCCTGTTGAAAACATTTTGATAAATTTAATACACATTTTATTACTTCAGGTGTTATTCTATTTTTATCTTTTGAAGGCGGCATTCATTTTTTTGCTGAATTGTATAAGATATAAAAAATAGCGTTAGATCTGAGAGAACGATAATCGAAAATTTGAAAATAGCCGCGCAGGTGCGTTTTAATATTCCCCTTTTGACGTCATATTGCAGTCATTTGGTCATTTCAAACTGGTATGATAAATACGAACACTGTAAAGTTGTATTCATTTGGCTTTTATTTTCTCTTAGGTACTGAACAAAAGATAATATGACTGCAATGTGACTTATATACACCACAAAGTATTAAAAATTACCAGGATGTTTTACATTGATCACGTTTTCAATTAATTATTACCTGTCGCCCCTGTTGGAAAATGGTACGCTCCATGGTTATTTACGTACATGCGCACAACGTCATTCGGCGGCCATTTGCAAAGAAACAGCTGATCGAATTAGCATGCAGAAAATGTATTTTTGTTGTTTTCTTCCTTGTTATAGCATAGATTAGTGGAAAATTCAGGGTGAGAGTTCATAAAAAATGATGCGATCGAATGATATATATTTAATTTCAATGTGTAGCGGAATAAAAAAAAATCTCGATTGAAATCGATTGACAGAGCTGGGTGAAACACACAGTAGTTGTATATCTGCAGTTTATTCCTTTGGAAATTAAATTTAGTTATCTCATTTCTTTAATTTACCGAATAATGTTTTAACAAAACTGGGTCGCAGACAACAATTAGAAATTTGGCACCGAAAGGGTTAAAGCGATAGAACGGCTAAACATTCTTATGTACATGCATTGTATGTCATAATGAACATGTAGCTAAGTACAATAGTTCACGTGTGAATGTTAATGCCGTAAAGGATTACTGATATCAAAATAGATTCTAGAAAAATACAAATATTACATTCGTCAGTAGCAAGTGACACTCCTGTATCAAACTCAATCAGATATGGTGTTTGTAACACACTCAATTATGCTCTGTGTTCTGTTTTCCTGGAAGGTCTTTCTTCACGATTCAGCTGTATTTATGTCATCTTTACAATCCCCGTAGGGTCTAGAATTGCACATACCAGTCGTTAACCTTCAGAAAACAAAGACAACTGGTATCGGGTTTAAATCATTCCCTCATAGGCTATTCTTAGACCCAACCTATTTGAATATATCTACCGTAAAGGAGCATTTACTAGAGAAACGAAAAATGTTAGAATTTTGTAGTATTGAAACCATTGTGATAAAAAGAGCATTTGCTCCTAAAGAGCAAATGCTTTTTTATCACAATGGTTTCAAGAAGTGACTATTACAGAGGCGTAGAAAGGCGTAATTATGGAGTGAAGGATTAATCATCAAGAATGACATTTCTTTCATTTTATTTTGAAGAAATAAAACAGAATTATAAGGCATTGCTCTTAACTAGGGGACACATTCTTATTTAGATTCAATATAATTGCAAAGAATAACACTTGTTAAATCATAGGATTCTAAACATGTATCGAAAACAGGAGACTGTCTTACATGTAACCCATTCCCACATATTTACGCCTTTTGACGCTTCTGAAAAAGTCATTATGTGAAACCATTATGATAAATAGAGCATTTGCTCCTGTGGAGCAAATGCTCTATTTATAATAATGGTTTCAAAACTACACACTTCTGAAAAAATATTTTCTTTAGGAAATGCTCCTTTTTGGTAGATTGAATCAGAGGTTGGGTCTAAAAATAACCTATGCGGGAATGGGTTAAAAACGATAGTACGATTTAAATTATCGTTATTTCTGATATACGATGATTAAAACACTCATCCAACGAAATGCAATACTTTTCAGTAAGCTGTTTTGTGACGGTATGTCCTATTTTACTCTTAAGTAAGTTATGTTATCACATCTTGTCACTGCGACTCGTTTTGGTCATGTAGCGCAGCTATGCTCTCGGTGGTCAACAGGCAAGGTACAGTTATTTGAAGGTCTGTGCGTGTTGTGTATATCTGTACATATGCACGGACTT
Organism: Azorinus chamasolen; assembly: GCA_963576725.1. NCBI lineage: Eukaryota > Metazoa > Mollusca > Bivalvia > Cardiida > Solecurtidae > Azorinus > Azorinus chamasolen. The sequence continues at coordinate 11,633,926 of OY755252.1, forward strand.
CATTTATGCTTCTGGGCCTGTTGTGGACTTTCATGTTTTTACGATCAACAGTTTGGTCAGTCTAATCCGTCTCGTGCTGACTTTTAAAATACATTTCTCCTTCTTTACCCATGTCCTGTTGTGTAATTACATATATCTTAATTGTCTATAATTATTTCTCTGTGCACTGATGTGATGTGGAGTGCACTGGTTGCACAACCAACTTGTAAATAGTGCAAACCCTGCATTAAGCAACCATCTGCCCAAAAGTATTTAAATTCTTCTCTATTAGAATCCCGGTTTAGAGGGGGTTAGCTGTATGTAAGTTCATATCTACTAGAATTCCGGTTTAGAGGGGTTTTTACTGTATGTAAATTCTTCTCTATTAGAATTCCGGTTTAGAGGGATTTTACTGTATGTAAATTCTTCTCTATTAGAATTCCGGTTTAGTGGGGCTTTACTTTATCTAAATTCCTCTGTAATATAATTCTAGTTTAGAGGCATATTCTTCTGTATTAGAATTCCGGTTTAGAGGGGTTTAACTGTTAAACTGTTCCGATACGTTCGTATTTATTTTACAGATCAAACTGTCTGTATGACGTCAGCTAGTATCAACACAAAAATGATATTACCTAGCATATTACACCCGTCGTCACGAGATATTGTTTCTGCATTTATAACTGTAATAGCCACTCAGGCATGGGATTTGCAGGACACAGTAATGGATTTTCTATTATCTTGGAATGTCTCGTTTCATGTTTCAACTGTATCTATGCCATATTGACTATCCACATTGGGTCCACAGTCGCATCTATCCGTCCTTGACCTTAACCCTTATGGGGTCATTTCACCGAGTACGATCTGGAAAAGTCGCACGCGACCACGCGCGACCTTAATCGCAGCTCGGTTTTCCCATGGTCGCGGGCAAAAACCGTGCGACCTACCCCATTATTTTCTGTACACGCTCTATGTTCGATGTTAGCTCGTTTGACCTTCGATGTGTACGCTCTATATACGTCCTATACGCTCTACACACGCTCTGTATACGTTCTACCTACGTCTATTCACTCGATCTGAAGCGATCTTGACACAACCAAGGTTCGTTCTGTTCGACTAATCTGCGACATTGCCTCGATCTCTCGGCGATCTATCTTCGCAAGCGCGCGACCTCGGCCGACCAAGACTCGTTCCCGACCGATCTAGCTACGTACCAGTTGCAATGTACCCTCGATCAATACGATTTAGATGCGATCTCGAACGTTCTAGTCTCGCTAAGACGACAAATTCTCGATCTTTTCTCGACAGAGTCTCGCCCGAGCTACGCGCACATTGGTTTTGGTTGCACGGATTTGCGCGCGACCCACTGCGATCGTTATACAATACCCGGCGATCGTTGGCCGACAATCAGTTTTTGACCAGTCTCCGAAGGGATAACATGGACCCAATCGCTCTGCATCATGCTAGTGTACATTTGTACATGTATTACATGTACAGCACCATGCCCTGAAATTGCAGCAAGACTCCCTGGTTATGCTAACCATGCTGAAAAGGAGCCTCGTGAACACCAGAGTGAACATTATGGTCAGTACTCCTCTCTCATAACAGAACTGAGGCTGGGAGATGAAGCTACCTACCGGACCTATCTCCGTATGCCCCGGAGATGTTTGACGTACTTTTGGCCAGGGTGGGGCCTAGAATTGCAAAGATGGATACTAACTACAGAAGATCTATAGAACCGCAAGTTAAGCGAGGGTCGATCTTATTTGGTTGAAGCCTAAGCGCACAGAGGTCGCCAATGGAAATAATATGGAACGTACGGGTCTAGGGAAGGTCTGGGACAGGTCTCGCGGAGCGAGGCTTAATCGCAAAAGAGCGAAGATAGATCGCACGGATCGAGCGGGGATCGAGCAGGGGTCGAGCAGCACGACCATTCGCGCGACCAATTCTCGCTCGAGAAGACTGAGCCTAGCTCATCCCCGCTCTATTTTCGATCGTCCCACGACCAATGCGTTCTTTCCTCGATCTTGCTCGCTCTTTCGACGCTCTCCGTGCGACTTTTAGGTCGAGGCTCGGTTTTTTGACATGTCAAAAAACCGAGCTACGATCTGTTTTTCCGGGAGACCAATCCCCGACCATGTGCGACCACGGGAGACCAAGGCACGACCAACCCTCGGTCACCTGTCGACTACGTGCGACCTGCGGCGATCAAGCCACGCTCTGAAATCGCAGCTCAGTCTTCCGGGAAGATTTCTCGGTGAAATGACCCCTTTACAGTGCGGGACACGAGTCACTAATACCGATTGCAAACAGTGTGGACCCAGTTACACTTTTCTTTAGAAAAATCCCTAAATACTCACAGTAAGCATGACCTGTTTGAAGTTTGGAATAGTCCATTTAAAAATTCAGTATTATAAGGGTTACGAATGCCGAGAAAAACTGTATCTACAGTAAAATATCGATTATTCGAACAAACACTAAAATACTACGTATTACTATCGATCTTTCAGACAGGTGGCAGCTTAATGCATGGTGAAAGTCATGCAGAAAGCTCCTCTGGGAGGACTTTCACCGTGCATTAAGCAGTCACCTGCCTAAAAGGGTCTAAATTACTCCATACAGAAAATTCGAATAGTCGAGATTTTACTGTATTTATATTAGAAGTTTCCCTATTTCTTTTACAAGGAAACGATGTGTCAAACATAATTGGACCCGCTGATGAATCCTATAATTTGGTATCGAACCCAGATTCAGACTCATCGCAAACAAATATCACGAATGTGACCCAGCTATACTAACGATTAATCGAAATATCAATAGGAAATATCAACTTGTATGCGTTCAATTCTATCTATGCATGCAGCATAATTGATGAAATGTACAGAGGTCAAGATAAGATGCGTAAATTAAAACATTTTCATAGAATAACTTCTTTATTTCTCCACCTATGTGGTGACCAGTTTTTAGAATCGTCTCAAAGAGACGATTCTAAAAATTGGTCATAACATATAGTTTGGTGGAGAAATGACGATTTTAGTATTTGAGTACGCACCCTTATCTGTTGCTTTATATAGAGTGCCTTTAAACTAAAACCATGTTTAACCAAATAACATACATTGAATATCGGTAGGTTGTTTTTCGAAGTCCATGTAAATAGATGTTAGGCTTTATTCTATAGATAGAGTAAAACCCCTCTAATGCGACCACCAAAAAGGGGCATAATTCTGTCTGGCAGAGGCAGGTGGTAGCTTAATGCAGGACGAAAGTTATGCAGAAAGCTCCTATACTTTCGTCCTGCATTAAGCAACCACCTGCATTTAAAGACAGCTATGGTTATGCTTTAAGTGGTCGCATTAGAGGGGTTCTACTGTACCCTCTTTACGCTTTTGGAAAACAGAATAAACTCAAACTAGACGGCTTCTATAGGAGTCGTCTCATCAGGGTTGGCTGTGTGTGTTTATGCAACACTATAAAGTAAAACCTCTCTAATACGGCCATTAAAATACATCAATTATTTTGTGTTAGAGGCAGGTGGCTGCTGAAAGCAAGGTGACAGTAAAACAGAATGCTCCTATAGGAACGTTCTGTTTTACTTTCACCTTGCTTTAACCAGCCATTTGTCATAAATACCAACTAATTATCACAATTTAGTGGCCGTTATAGAGAGGTTTTACTGTAGATCCGATTCTCAAGTTTATCCCATGGCCAAACAAATATGCGTCCATACACCATTATAAAATTTCAACTTATAAATATGCATGATGTCATTATGTCTTATATGAATATTCATGAAGTGAAAGCATAAATTGTTATTGTTGGGCTATCTCATAATTTGATTTCTAGATAGGGTCCTAGAGGCTCGGATTAAATATCAGCAGTATAATGTCGCAATACTATCAGATAATGTATATACAATAGAGCTTGTCTTAAAGTCCATCAAAAAGAGGTCTAAGTATGGGTCTGTAAGGCAGGTGGTAGCTTAATGCAGGTCAAATGTAATGCTATATGTGCTTTCTGCATTGCATGTGCCCTGTATTAAGCAACCACCTGCGTTTTAAGACTCCTGTGATCAATAAATGAACGGCCGCTTTGGACAGGGTCTACTGTAAAACGCTCGCAGACAAAGTCATTAAATAGGCAACCATTAATTAGATTTAACACTTTACTTGATACAATCGGCTTTTCACACATTTTAACCCATTTGCTACCAGTGGATTCTTCCATGTTTATATATTGGATTAGTCTATCTTTTATCTAAGGGATTTCTGGTCTAAATTTTCATTTTTGTTTTGTTTTATATTGAATTATGCGGCGTCTGATCAGAGTCTACACTGTTTGCCTACGTCACATATATGGGATCGTGGGAACACATGGATTAAGCAGAGTAAACTCAGATCGGGGATTGGCCTGTTTGTATATGGAATCATAAAGATGTGATTCTGCATTCTAATTCTTGTGGCCCAACCCCTTTCAATATTTATTGAAATAAAATATGTTTAATTAAACTATGTGATTCTGCAGATTATAAAAAGTCAGCTTATATATACATCTATATAAATATGCATAATTACATAATTTCTTTCATTTTGTATTTTAATAAGGTAAAGGATTAAAATACTGATATATTCGATTCTGTAACGTGTATTGATCAGCAATATGTAATACTTGAGTTTACATTTAAGTCCGCTGCACTTAGAGCTATGATTTAAAATATACAGCAGCGACCATCATTGCCAATCTCAGCAAAGGTAATTATCGATTTCACACGTGACCTGAATTGTGGCATGGTGATATAGCAAGTTTAGTATATGTCCTTAGTAGGATGTTCACGGCTTATGCTTGGAACCAATCAGCACTGGGAATAAGAGGAACTACGTAAATCTCATTAATACTGGTGGATAGTGCAGACGAGTACAGTAAAAAAAATCTCTAAACCGGAGTTCTAGTAGAGAATAATTCAGGTATCGCTAGCAGCTTTCTGCATGACTTTCAGTATGCTATAAGCTGCAATTTGTCTCAAAGACCGATATTTATACTAAATTGAACGTCCGGTTTAGAGACTATACTGTAGTTTCGTTTTCTTTAAATTGCAAAGATACGTTTTGACACTTTAGATGTTCGACGTAAGTCGTATTTACAAACAGCTTGGATCCAGATGGGATGCCGACTAACTCGGGTTTTATCCGGATCCAATCTTCTTTACACTAACAGCAGAATATGTCTTAACCCTTCGCTTGCTACTCACGTCATTATACCTACCTGTAAAGAGTGAAGACCCAGATGAGACAGCTCCTGCATGAGCTGTCTCATCAGGGTCTGCACTATTTACAAGTCGATTGTGCAACCAGTGTACTCCACAGCAGTGATTGCACAGCGAAATACTTGTACACAGTGACGATATATGTAATTATACAACAGGGCATGGGTAAAGAATGAGATATGTATTTTAAAATTCAGCAAGCGAAGGGTTAAGTAGCCATCGAAAAGGGTGTCTAATTTTGGGTCTGTAAGGCAAGTTGTAGCTTAATGGAGTTCAAAAGTAACGCAGAAAGCTCACAAAGAATGAGATATGTATTTCAAAAGTAACACAGAAAGCTTTCTGTATCACGTCTGCCCTACATTACGCAACCACATGCTTTTTAGTACTGAATTCCGCAATAAATGAGTTGCCACTGAGGAGATGTTCTACTGCAGTCAATAGTTCCCAAAAGTTGATAGATGTCATTGCACTTGGTCAATAGTTTTTCAAGGTCTGCTCTGTTTGCTTATGATATAATAAAAAACCTGATTCTACAGTTTCGGACATGGCCAAAAATAGTCCCGTGTCCATGTGCTATTATAACAATATAATTGATATTAATGGTGTCATTATTTCTCATATAAATATTCATGGGGTATTAGGTTAGGAATAGCTCCTTTATTTCTGCAACACACCCTATTGTTTAAAATGTCTCTTCGAGACAACCGCTATAACGAAAAGCAATTATCCTGAAGTAATGCTATTAACCCATTTGCTCCCAGTGGATTCTTCCATGATTATATATTGGATTAGTCTATCTTTTATCTAAGGGATCTCTGGTCTAAATTTTCATTTTTGTTCTGTTTTATATTGAATTTCCTATCAGCAAACAGTGTTGACTCTGATCAGACGCCGCATTATGCGGCGTCTGATCAGAGTCAACACTGTTTGCCTTCATCCCATATATGGGATCGTGATAGCAAAATGGGTTAATGCTCGAAATTTTGTTTAAGCTATATCAATGTGGAGACTAGCCATGCCACACGGTATACTCGGTACTTAAGCTCAATGGTGTTGGTTTTCATACGTGTATATTGGTGTTGAAACAAATGTAATTCAAGCGATGAGGTCAGTCGACTCAAAACTCAAGGAACTCTATCCATAACACCCATAGATAAATTGACGTACTTCAAATACAGTAGAACATGTCCTAAGCGGCTTTTCATTCCAAGAACATGAGTGTCTTAGAAAGCAGGTGGTTGTTTAATACAGGGCAAAAGTAATGCAGATAGTTCTCTCATAGGAACGCATACAATATTTAGACTTAAGTCTTAGTAGGTCTCGCCGAATTCAGGCTTTGGTTAACCCATTCTCTCTTATTGACGACTTATGACGACTCTGTAAAAGTCACTTTGTGAAACCATTGTGATAAATAGAGCATTTGCTCTTATAGGAGCAAATGCTCTATTTATCACAATGGTTTCAAACTACAATATTCTCAACATTTTCCTTTTCTCTAGTTAATGCTCCTTTTCGGTAGATTTCTTCAAAGAGGTTGTATCTAAAAATAGCCTATGAGGTAATGGTTTAAACAACTAAGTACATACGAATGAAAAGATGGGAGAATCATCAATAACGAAACCGCTAAATGAAAACTACTTCTGAAATATTTAACCCATTCCCTCCTATTGACGCCTTTTGACGCTTCTGCAAAAGTCATTTTTGAAATCATTGTAATAGAGCATTTGCACTGCTCTTTTAATCACAATGGTTTCAAAACTACATAATTCTACAATTTTCCTATTCTCTATAAAACATCCCTTTTCGGTAGATTTATTTAAAAAAGTTGGGTCTAAAAATAGTCTAGGAGGGAATAGGTTAACCCGTTTTATTCTACGTGCGACTTGATTCGCATTGCAATCAGCTTTGATATGGACGAGATTCATGCAGTAGGGGTTGTCTGGCCAGGTTATACCTTATGTCGTAACCCTTCTCTTGCTGAATTTTAAAATACATTTCTCCTTCTTTACCCATGCCCTGTTGTATAATTACATATATCTTCACTGTGTACAAGTATTTCGCTGTGCAATCACTGCTGTTGCGTGACCTGGTTGAACAATCAACTTATAAATAGTGCAGACCCTGATGAGACAGCTCCTGCAGGAGCTGTCTCATCTGGGTCTTCACTATTTACAGGTAGGTATATTGACGTGAATAGCAAGCGAAGGGTTAAGGAATAAGAATGATCTAATTGTACAGTTTCGGAAATGACCGAAATTCATTTTATCAATGGTCTATATAAAAAAATTTATTGCAAATAATGAATATTAATGAAATAATGAATCATTGTAAAAATATTCATGGAATGAATGGTTCAATACGTCGCTTGTGCCGACGGTAGTCCGCCTCGATATAGCCACCGTCGTAATTGTGTCTAACCTTTCTTTCTGGTGTGAATAAGTAAAACACTGTTCATAGACTCGTACGTCTTGCTTTGACAGATTTATTAATATATTGATCGCCTATTCCTCAGCTCATTGTAAGATATTTCAGATGCATCACGAGACAGAAAAGGCTTGCATCTTAACACATCAATTTCTATAGCTTTCTGTCCGCTATCTATAGAAAAGACGCTGACCTGACACGCTGTGTTAGAATCCTGAAGGCTGACCTATGTTTTACCAGAGACGTTAAGTTAAACCCTTTCAGTGCGCGAAACGAGTCACCGCTGTCCATTGCAAACCGTAAAGATCCTGATGAGAGGGGTTTTATGGGAGGATATTTTCTGTACAAATTTCGACCTGCATTAAGCTACCATCTGCATCCATGGTCTAGAATAATATCACGTTTTGGTTATGGCGGTAGGGGTGTTTTACATTAGTTTTAACAATAGCTCCAGTATCTCTCCACCAAGCTCTGTGTTGTGTACTCTTTAGAAATATCTTTTCGAGACAATTGTTACGACATATGATTTGATGGAGAAATAAGTTTGTATACATCCACTGTATTTGACGTCATTCTTGATCCATTAAGTTATATTTAAATACTCGTACGTTTTCATCTAAGAGGCCGCCTTTCGTTGTTGGGTTTTTAGTATGAGACATGTTCACCCTCTAATTAGTTTATGGTGAACACACATAGTTGAAACCTTTGACATTGATTGGAATAGCCAAAGTAGTGAACACCAAACATAGTGAACACCTTTGACATTGACTGAATTAAGAAACATGGTGAAAACCTTTGACATTAACTGGAATAAGCAACATAGTGACAAACTTCGACATTGACTGGAATAATCAACATGATGAAAGTCTTTCCCATTGACTGGAATAAACAACATAGTGAAAACCTTTGACATTGACTGGAAAAAGCAACATAGTGGAAACCTTTGACATTGACTGGAATAAGCAGCATTGTGAAAACCTTTGACATTGACTGGAAAAAGCAACATAGTGGAAACCTTTGACAATGACTGGAATTAGCAGCATTGTGAAAACCTTTGACATTGACCGACTGGAGTAAGCAAAATAGTGAAAGCCTTTGACATTTACTGGAGTAAGCAAAATAGTGAAAGCCTTTGAAATTGACTGGAATAAGCAACATAGTGAAAATCCTATAGATTGACCGGAATTTCAAACACCGTGAACACATTTGCCATTGACTGGAATTGCAAATAATGTGAAAGCATTTGCCATTGACAGGAATAATCAACATAATGAAACGCTTTGATATTGACTTAAATGAGCAACATAGTGAAAATTGGCTGGAATTGCAAAGCATGTGAAAACCGTTGACATTAACTGGAATCATCAACACAGTGTATAGTGAACACCTTTGACAATGACTGGAATACTCAACATAGTGAAAACCTTTGACGTTGACGGGAACAATCAACACAGTGAAAGCCTTTGCCATTGACTGCAATATTCAGCATAGTTAAAGCCTTTGGCATTGACTGGAATAAGCAACATAGTGAAATCCTTTGAAATTGGAATTGCAAACAAGATGAAAACCTTTGACAATGATTGGTAAAATAAATAGTACAGACCCCATCAGAGGACTCCCCACGAATCCATCTGATCTGCGTCTTATCTAGATCCAATTTGTTTGTAAATGCTAACCAGGACGCTTGTAGTGGGACAAGTGTAAATTAGGCCATGTGCTGAAAGTAAACAAATCTTGCAGAGAGGTCCAGATAAGATGCGTAAATAAACACATTTTCAAGGATAATATCTTTATTTCTCCACCAAACCCTATATTGTGACCACTCTTTAGAATCGTCTCTTCGAGACGATTCTAAAGAGTGGTCACAACATAGGGTTTGGTGGAGAAATGGCGATTTTAGTATTTTTAGAACGCACCTTTATTCCGTTCCGTTCCAAACTTTTCTCGTTGATCTTTTATTTCAAATCGTTGTTAAATACGTATTGATTGAAATGTGTCGAAACGCACTGTTGCGTCTTTTGTTGTCTGAGTTGTTTTGGAATTGGAACACTGTATATATATTTTAATTGACTTTTAATTACAATTGACCTTCGGAACGTATGTCACAATGCCCTGAAAGTTTACATATAAACTTTGACAACATATTTTGTAATGACACAGTTGAACTTCATTAGCTCGAATTTCAGGAGACCCTACAAATTAATCGAGATAACAGAAATTCGAGTGATCCGATTTCTAAGTTGAAAAAATACTCAAGTTGGCAGCTTAACCCATGTCTAAAGAATTGCTGAAAGCTCATGTAGGAGGAGTTCACAACATTACTTTCGAACTGCATTAAGCTTGTCACACAATGTTTCAATTTACGCATCCTATTTACACCTGTACAGTAGATCCCCTCTAATGCGACCACTTGATGAATAAATATGAGTGTCGTTATAAGCAGGTGGTTGCTTAATGCAGGACGAAAGTAATGCAGAAAGCTCCTCTATGAGTTTTCTGCTTTACTTTTGTCCTGCATTAGGCTACCATCTCCCTTTATCATGCATAATTATGTCTCCCCCATTTATGGAGTTGTCTATCTGTCCGTCCGTCCGTCCGTCCGTCCGTCTGTCTGTCCATCCGTCACAAACTTGTGTCGCGCGTATCTCTGAAACCAGTAGGGATTGAGTCCCCAAACTTCACCATGTTCACCAGCATGAGTTGTTGTGCACCTGGGGTTTTTGAATTGTCTACCCCTGATAACTCTGGAGTTATTGCCCCTGGTGACTTAAAATTAGTATTTACTTAGTGTCGTGCATATCTCTCAAACCGCTAGGGCTAGAGTAACCAAACGTCACAGGTACGTTGACCAGCATGAGTTGCTGTGCACCTGGGATTTTTTAATCGTCCCCCTGAGTTATTGCCCCTGATATGATTACTTAGAGAAACTTTGTGTCATGCATATCTTTAAAACCACTAGGGCTAGAGTCACCTAACTTTACAGGAATGCTAACCAGCATGAGTTGTTGTGTATGTGGGTTGTGAATGTGAATTGTCTCCCGTTGATAACTTGATAACTTTGGAGTTACTGCCCCTTATGACTGAAAATAAGAGAAACTTTACTTTGTGTCGCTCATATCTCTGACACCAATAGTACTAGAGTCACCAAACTTTACAGGAATGTTGACCAGCATGTGTTGTTGTGCACCTTGGGTTTTTGAATTGTTGAGTTACTGCCCCTGATATGAACGCTTAAATTTACACAAACTTTGTGTCATGCATATCTCTGAAACCAGTAGGTCTAGAGTCACCAAACTTCACAGGATTGTTCACTAGCATGAGTTGGCGTGCACCTGTGGTTTTTAATGGTCTCACTCTGATAACTGTTGAGTTAATGCCCCTGATATGATTACTTAAAATTAGAAAACAAACTTGGTGTCATGCGTACATGTATCTCTGAAACCACTGGGGCTAGAGTCACCAAACTTCACAAGCATGTTGACCAGCATGTGTTGTTGTGCACCTGGGTTTTTTAATGGTCTCCCCTGATAACTGTTGAGTTATTGCCCCTGATATGATTACTTAAAATTAATAGAAAAACACACTGTGTCATGCGTATCTTTGAAACCTGTAGGGATAGGTTCACCAAACTTCACAGGAATGTTGACCAGCATGTGTTTTTGTGTATCTGGGTTTTTTGAATTGTCTCCTCCTGATCACTTTGCAGTTATTGACCCTGATGACTTAAATTTAGACAAACTTAGTGTCACGCACATCTCTGAAACCACTAGGGCTAGAGTCACCAAACTTCAAAGGAATGTTGAACAGCATGAGTTGTTGTGCGTCTGGGGTTTTTGGATTGTCCCCCCCCCCCTGATAATTGTTGAGGTTTCACCCCTGATATGATAACTTAAAATTAGAGAAACTTTATGTCTTGCATATCTCAGAAACTTAAAATTAGACCCTGATAACTTTAGAGTTACATACATTACACTTGTGTATTGGAAAGAGGATGGGAGGGGGAGACATCTGTTTTTGTGACAAAAACGAACCTCTAGTTATACCTCTTTTAGGTGGTCGCATTAAAGAGGTTTTACTATAATTGTTACGTTCAATCATTATTATGAAGATTGTCAACTTGTATCAAAAAATGCCCCTGTGATACAAAATAAACCGTTTTCTCAGATACTTATAATGTGTGTTGTACAACAAAACATCGACCCATATCTTAACAGTTACGAAACTAAAACGCCACCCGAATAAATACTAATACATTGGCGAATAACAACGGGTCTTCGATATCAAACATAAGCTAGTTTTGTTTTCTTTAAAATTTATTCGATTGATTTTCTTGCGGTATGATTCATTTTAGCATGTAAACAAATGGTTCATGCCAATTTGTAGGCATTTTAAAACGCGTTGCAATTAATACTAATGAATGTCACCTAAAACGATATTTTCTAATCACTTTCTGTATGTGATATTATGGACCAAGTAGCAAACAGCTTGAATCCCGAGAAGACTGCTCAACTACAATATACCTGGGGTCCTGGGTTTGATACCCCGCCTGACAAAGTCATTCAGATGAGGCTTTATAAAACCGAGGTCCGATATAACGGTCCTTTACACTGGGCAGCTAAAAGAAACGGATACACTCTATCGATAATTTGAGTAGGGCATCGCGCCCGGGTTTCTCTGCCTGTAATTAGCTGGACATCGTGATATGACCGCAATACTGTTTATGCGACGTAAAATCCGATAAACACCAAAACCAAATTCACTAAAACATTATTTCTTACATAAATATTCATGAAGTAAAGTGTTAAAGAATAGTAGATGAAATAGTTATATAAACAAAATGCTTCTGCAATCCTTGTTAGGCATTGCTTTTCTAGTGTAGCAGCTGATATGGATTTTTTAAACTCAGTCCAGATATAGACACAGTAGCACGTGCGGTCTTAACCCTTTCGCTGCCAAACTCTGTCGTCTGCTAACTTTGTCGTCTGCTAACTTTGTCGTCTGCTACAACTTTCCAGTTTTTTGATTTTCTTCATTTTTGTTTCAAAAACATGGTAACAGTAACAAACAGTTTGAATCCTGATGAGACGCCGAGTTACTCGACGTCTCATCTGGATCCAAACTGTTTGCATAGGTAATCACAGATGCGTCATTGGCAGCGAAAGGGGGTTAAGATTAAGCTCAGTGAAGTACTCAGCTGCTTCTGTTTGCACAAACCCGTAGCATTTCCAAAGTCCTTAGTTGTCTTTTTATCAATATCAATCTATTTCGTAATATATTGAAATACAAGGATGACGTAACCCATTACTCTATGAGTATTCAAGAAATTTTTTATGACATATTGAATATTAATTAGATGATACACGTATTTGATAATGGCATAATTGCTTTATGAACACAGAACATTTGGGCTCAGACAGATCCTGTAGAATTAGATATATATGTATAACATCGTAAGGAAACAGAGCAGACCCTGATCAGACGGTTCCTACAGGAGCCGTCTGGTTTGGGTCTACTCTATTTGCAAACGCGTAAAACAACCTGTTTATGGAGTTAAGGGGTAACATGATATATGTTTTTGAGCAAATCTTTATAACCATTAAGTGGGCTCAAATCATTTTTGTATTATTACTAATATGAATTGAGTATTGATAAACAAAATCCTTTACAAACTTTTAGTATACCAAGATATAAACTGATATCTGAAGTAATGAACACTAAATCTATATATGTGTAGCAAAACACACATTTAAAATACATATAATAGTTAACGTTTAGCCATTATTTGAGCTTGTTCTTAAAACCAGGACCGGAAGGTGAGTTGCCCATTTTTTATTAGTCACACCTTTGGCATAAACCATTGATTTTGTATACAAAGATCCAGATAAGATGCGTAAATTAAAACAATTTTCAAGAATAATTTCTTTATTTCTCCACCAAACACGATGTTGTGGCACACAACATATGGTTTGGTGGATAAATGACGATATTAGTACAGTAAAACCTCTCTATAACGGCCACTAAATTGTGTTAATTAGCTGGTAGTAATGGCAGGTGGTTGCTTACAGGCAAGGTGAATGTAAAACAGAACGCTCCTATAGAAGCATTCTGTTTTACGTTCGGCTTGCTTTAAACAGCCACCTGCCTTTAACACAAATTAATTGATGCAATTTAGTGTCTTTTATAGATAGGTTTTGCTATAGTCCGATTTACAGAACATTTTAATCGAGATATATACTGACCAAAATGGCAAAGTACAGGACAAGGCAGGATAAAATCAAAAGTCGATGCTATTAGAATCTGACGTCATCGATCAATTACAATGTATAAATACTGACATATATAGAGAATTATGAATGTACTTCAACATACCGACTTTAACCCTTTAACTGATGATATTTTATTTAAGTTAGCCCTTTCCTCCGTAAATACGCCCTTTTACGCCTATGTAAAAGTCACTTTTTGAAACCATTGTGATAAATAGAGCATTTGCTCCTGCGGAGCGAGCAAATGCTGTATTTATCACAATGGTTTCAATACTACACACTTCTAAACGTTTCCTTTTCCATAGTAAATACTCCTTTTCGGTAATTAATTAAAAGAGGTTGGGTTAAAAAATAGCCTATTGAAGAATGGGTTAAGAACTATGACATCATGAATATTTATTAGCTGAACGTTTGTAAATGATGTATGAGCAAATGACGTTTTAGCCATGTCAGAAACTGTAATACCAGATCTATAACGACCTATAATTTCAGAAGAAAACGGAACAGTTGCTGCAGGAGCCGTCTGAACTGGATCTACTCTCAGACTGCTTCAAAAGACATTGAGATGCTTTTTCTGTAAGGGAAGGGTTAAAGCGGCTACTTCGTGAATACCGGTAAACACATGAAGCTTTTAACACATTCCCTCATACTGACGCCTTTGGACAGGGTATACTGTAAAACGCTCGCAGACAAAGTCATTAAATAGGCAACCATTAATTAGATTTAACACTTTACTTGATACAATCGGCTTTTCACACATTTTTAACCCATTTGCTCCATGTTTATATATTTGATTAGTCCATTCTTTATCTAAGGGTTGCCTGGCCTTAATTTTCAATTTCGTTTTGTTTTATATTGAAATTCCTATCAGCAAACAGTGTAGACTCTGATCAGACGCCGCATTATGCGGCGTCTGATCAGAGTCTACACTGTTTGCCTACGTCCTATATATAGGATCGTGGGAACAAATGTATGAAGCTGAGTAAACTCAGTTCAGGGATTGACCTCTATATGGAATCATAAAGATGTGATTCTGCATTCTGATTCGATATTTATTGAAATAAAATATATTTAAACTGTGTGATTCTGCAGTCTATAAAAAGTCAGCTTATAGATATATAAATATGCATAATTACATAATTTCTTACATATTTTATATTCATAAGGCAATGGATTAAATACTGATGTGTTCGATTCCGTAGCGTGTATTGATCATCGATATGTAATACTAAAGTTTAGGTTTAAGTCCCCTGCACTTAGAGCTATGATTTAAAATATACCGCGGCGACCATCATTGCCAATCTCAGCAAAGGTAATTATCGATTTAACACGCGACCTAAGTTGTGAAATGATGATAAAGCAAGTTTAGTATATGTCCTCAGTAGGATGTCCACAGCTTATGCTTGGAACCAATCAGCACTGGGAATAAGAGGAACTATGTAAATCTCATTAATACTGGTGGATAGTGCAGACGAGTACAGTAAAAAAAAATCTAAACCGGAGTTCTAGTAGAGAATAATTCAGGTATCGCTAGCAGCTTTCTGCATGACTTTCAGCATGCTTTAAGCTGCAACTTGTCTCAAAGACCGATATTTATACTAAATTGAACGTCCGGTTTAGAGAGACTATACTGTAGTTTCGGGGTTTTTTTAAATTGCAAAGATACGTTTTGACACTTTAGATGCTCGACGTAAGTCGCGTTTACAAACAGCTTGGATCCAGATGGGACGCCGACTAACCCTGGGTTTTATCCGGATCCAATCTTCTTTACACTAACAGCAACAACCCTTCGCTCGCTACTCACGTCAATATACCTACCTGTAAATAGTGAAGACCCAGATGAGACAGCTCCTGCAGGAGCTGTCTCATCAGGGTCTGCACTATTTACAAGTCGATTGTGCAACCAGTGTACTCCACAGCAGTGATTGCACAGCGAAATACTTGTACACAGTGACGATATATGTAATTATACAACAGGGCATGGGTAAAGAATGAGATATGTATTTTAAAATTCAGCAAGCGAAGGGTTAAGTAGCCATCGAAAAGGGTGTCTAATTTTGGGTCTGTAAGGCAAGTGGTAGCTTAATGGAGATCAAAAGTAACGCAGAAAGCTCACAAAGAATGAGATATGTATTTCAAAAGTAACGCAGAAAGCTCACAAAGAGGCTTTCTGTATCACGTCTGCCCTACATTACGCAACCACATGCTTTTTAGGACTGAATTCCGCAATAAATGAGTTGCCACTGAGGAGATGTTCTACTGTAGTCAATAGTTCCCAAAAGCTTATAGATGTCACGGCACTTGGTCAATAGTTTTTCAAGGTCTGCTCTGTTTGCTTATGATATAATAAAAAACCTGATTCTACAGTTTCGGACATGGCCAAAAATAGTCCCGTGTCCATGTGCTATTATAACAATCTAATTGATATTAATGGTGTCATTATTTCTCATATAAATATTCATAGGGTATTAGGTTAGGAATAGCTCCTTTATTTCTGCAACACACCCTATTGTTTAAAATGTCTCTTCCAGACAACCGCTATAACTAAGAGCAATTATCCTGAAGTAATGTTATTAACCCATTTGCTCCCAGTGGATTCTTCCATACTTATATATTGGATTAGTCTATCTTTTATTCAAGGGATGTCTTGTTTTGTTTATATTGAAATTTCTATCAGCAAACAGTGTAGAATCAGATCAGACGCCACATCATGCGGCGTCTGATCAGAGTCTACACTGTTTTCCTACGTCCCATATATGGGATCGTGAGAGCAAATTGGATAATGTACGAACTTATGTTAAAGCTATATCAATGTGGAGACTAGCCATGCCACACGGTAAACTCAGTACTTAAGCTGAATAGTTGGTGTTCATACGTGTATATCGGTGTTGAAACAAATGTAATTCAAGCGATGAGTTCAGTCGATTCAAAACTCAAGGAACTATATCCATAACATCCCTAGATAAAACGACGTACTTCAAATACAGTAGAACATCTCCTACGCGGCTTTTCATTCCAAGAACATGAATGTCTTAGAATGCTGGTGGTTGTTTAATACAGGGCAAAAGTAATGCAGATATTTCCCATGGGAACAAAAACAGTATTTAGACTTAAATCTTAGTAGGTCTCGCTGAATGCAGGCTTTGGTTAACCCATTCCCTCATATTGACGACTTTTGACGACTCTGTAAAAGTCACTTTGTGAAACCATTGTGATAAATAGAACATTTGCTCCTATAGGAGCAAATGCTCTATTTATCACAATGGTTTCAAACTACAGTATTCTAAACATTTTCCTTTTCTCTAGTTCTTTCGGTAGATTTCTTCAAAGAGGTTGTATCTAAAAATAGCCTATGAGGTAATGGTTTAAACAACTAAGTACATACGAATAAAAATATTGGAGAATCATCAATAACGAAACCGCTAAATGAAAACTACTTCTGAAATATTTAACCGATTCCCTCCTATTGACGCCTTTTGACGCCTCTGCAAAAGTCATTTTTGAAATCATTGTAATGAGTAGAGCGTTTGCAATGCTCTATTCATCACAATGGTTTCAAAACTACATAATTCTACAATTGTCCTATTCTCTATAAAGTATCCCTTTTCGGTAGATTTATTTAAAAAAAGTTGGGTCTAAAAATAGTCTAGGAGGGAATAGGTTAACCCGTTTTATTCTACGTGCGACTTGATTCGCATTGCAAACATCTTTGTTATGGACGAGATTCATGCAGTAGGGGTTGTCTGGCCAGGGTGTGTTGTTGTGCACCTTGGGTTTTTGAATTGTTGAGTTATTGCCCCTGATATGAACACTTAAATTTACACAGACATTGTGTCATGCATATCTCTGAAACCAGTAGGTCTAGAGTCACCAAACTTCACAGGATTGTTCACTAGCATGAGTTGGCGTGCACCTGTGGTTTTTTAATGGTCTCCCCTGATAACTGTTGAGTTAATGCCCCTGATATGATTACTTAAAATTAGAGAAAAAAAACTTGGTGTCATGCGTATCTCTGAAACCACTGGGGCTAGAGTCACCAAACTTCACAGGAATGTTGACCAGCATGAGTTGTTGTGCACCTGGGTTTTTTAATGGTCTCCCCTGATAACTGTTGAGTTATTGCCCCTGATATGATTACTTAAAATTAATAGAAAAACACATTGTGTCATGCGTATCTTTGAAACCAGTAGGGATAGGTTCACCAAACTTCACAGGAATGTTGACCAGCATGTGTTTTTGTGTATCTGTGTTTTTTGAATTGTCTCCTCCTGATCACTTTGCAGTTATTGACCCTGATGACTTAAATTTAGACAAACTTAGTGTCACGCACATCTCTGAAACCACTAGGGCTAGAGTCACCAAACTTCAAAGGAATGTTGAACAGCATGAGTTGTTGTGCATCTGGGGTTTTTGAATTGTCTCCCCCTGATAATTGTTGAGGTTTCACCCCTGATATGATAACTTAAAATTAGAGAAACTTTATGTTTTTCATATCTCAGAAACTTAAAATTAGACCCTGATAACTTTGGAGTTACATACATTACACTTGTGTAATGGAAAGAGGATGGGAGGGGGAGACATCTGTTTTTGTGACAAAAACAAACCTCTAGTTATACCTCTTTTAGGTGGTCGCATTAGAGAGGTTTTACTGTAATTGTTACGTTCAATCATTATTATGAAGAGTGTCAACTTGTATCAAAAAATGCCCCTGTGATACAAAATAAACCGTTTTCTCAGATACTTATAATGTGTGTTGTACAACAAAACATTGACCCATATCTTAACAGTTACGAAACTAAAACTCCACCCGACTAAATAATAATACATTGGCGAATAACAACGGGTCTTCGATACCAAACATAAGCTAGTTTTGTCTTCTTTAAAATTCATTCGATTGATTTTCTTGCGGTACGATTCATTTTAACATATAAACAAATGGTTCATGCCAATTTGTAGGCATTTTAAAACGCGTTGCAATTAATACTAATGAATGTCACCTAAAAAGATATTTTCTAATCACTTTCTGTATGTGATATTATGGACCAAGTAGCAAACAGCTTGAATCCCGAGAAGACTGCTCAACTACAATATACCTGGGGTCCCGAGTTCGAACCCCCCCCCCCCCCGCCGGACCAAGTCATTCAGATGAGACTTTATAAAACCGAGGTCCGATATATCAGGGCTTTACACTGGGTAACTACAATATACCTGGGGTCCTGGGTCCGATACCCCGCCTGACAAAGTCATTCAGATGAGGCTTTATAAAACCGAGGTCCGATATAACGGTCCTTTACACTGGGCAGCTAAAAGAAACGGATACACTCTATCGATAATTTGAGTAGGGCATCGCGCCCGGGTTTCTCTGTCTGTAATTAGCTGGACATCGTGATATGACCGCAATACTGTTAATGCGACGTAAAACCCGATAAACACCAAAACCAAATTCACTAAAACATTATTTCTTACATGAATTCGGGAAGTAAAGTGTTAAAGAATAGTAGATGAAAATAGTTATATAAACAAAACGCTTCTGCAATTCTTGTTAGGCATTGCTTTTCTAGTGTAGCAGCTGATATGGATTTTTTAAACTCAGTCCAGATATAGACACAGTAGCACGTGCGGTCTTAACCCTTTCGCTGCCAAACTCTGTCGTCTGCTAACTTTGTCGTCTGCTAACTTTGTCGTCTGCTACAAGTTTTCATTCTTTTGATTTTCTTCATTTTTGTTTCAAAAACATAGTAACAGTAACAAACAGTTTGGATCCTGATGAGACGCCGAGTTACTCGGCGTCTCATCTGGATCCAAACTGGTTGCATAGGTAATCACAGATCCGGCATTGGCAGCGAAAGGGGTTAAGATTAAGCTCAGTGAAGTACTCAGCTGCTTCTGTTTGCACAAACCCGTAGCATTTCCAAAGTCCTTAGTTGTCTTTTTATCAATATCAATCTATTTCGTAATACATGTATATTGAAATGCAAGGATATTGTATAACCCATTACCCTATGAGTATTCATGTAAGAAATTATGACATATTGAATATTAATTAGATCATACACGTATTTGATAATGGCATAATTGCTTTATGAACACTTAACATTTGGGCTCAGACAGACCCTGTAGAATTAGATATATATATATGACATCATAAGGAAACAGAGCAGACCCTGATCAGACGGTTCCTACAGGAGCCGTCTGGTTTGGGTCTACTCTATTTGCAAACGCGTAAAACAACCTGTTTATGGAGTTAAGGGGTAACATAATATATGCTTTTGAGCAAATCTACCATTAAGTGGGCTCAAATCATTTTTGTATTATTACTAATATGAATTGAGTATTGATAAACAAAATCCTTTACAAACTTTTAGTATACCAAGATATAAACTGATATCTGAAGTAATGAACACTAAATCTATATATGTGTAGCAAAACACACATTTAAAATACATATAATAGTTAACGTTTAGCCATTATTTGAGCTTGTTCTTAAAACCAGGACCGGAAGGTGAGTTGCCCATTTTTTATTAGTCACACCTTTGGCATAAACCATTGATTTTGTATACAAAGATCCAGATAAGATGCGTAAATTAAAACAATTTTCAAGAATAATTTCTTTATTTCTCCACCAAACACGATGTTGTGGCACACAACATATGGTTTGGTGGATAAATGACGATATTAGTACAGTAAAACCTCTCTATAACGGCCACTAAATTGTGTTAATTAGCTGGTAGTAATGGCAGGTGGTTGCTTACAGGCAAGGTGAATGTAAAACAGAACGCTCCTATAGAAGCATTCTGTTTTACGTTCGGCTTGCTTTAAACAGCCACCTGCCTTTAACACAAATTAATTGATGCAATTTAGTGTCTTTTATAGATAGGTTTTGCTATAGTCCGATTTACAGATCATTTTAATCGAGATATATACTGACCAAAATGGCAAAGTACAGGACAAGGCAGGATAAAATCAAAAGTCGATGCTATTAGAATCTGACGTCATCGATCAATTACAATGTATAAATACTGACATATATAGAGAATTATGAATGTACTTCAACATACCGACTTTAACCCTTTAACTGATGATAGTTTATTTAAGTTAGCCCTTTCCTCCGTAAATACGCCCTTTTACGCCTATGTAAAAGTCACTTTTTGAAACCATTGTGATAAATAGAGCATTTGCTCCTGCGGAGCGAGCAAATGCTGTATTTATCACAATGGTTTCAATACTACACACTTCTAAACGTTTCCTTTTCCATAGTAAATACTCCTTTTCGGTAATTAATTAAAAGAGGTTGGGTTAAAAAATAGCCTATTGAAGAATGGGTTAAGAACTATGACATCATGAATATTTATTAGCTGAACGTTTGTAAATGATGTATGAGCAAATGACGTTTTAGCCATGTCAGAAACTGTAATACCAGATCTATAACGACCTATAATTTCAGAAGAAAACGGAACAGTTGCTGCAGGAGCCGTCTGAACTGGATCTACTCTCAGACTGCTTCAAAAGACATTGAGATGCTTTTTCTGTAAGGGAAGGGTTAAAGCGGCTACTTCGTGAATACCGGTAAACACATGAAGCTTTTAACACATTCCCTCATACTGACGCCTTTGGACAGGGTATACTGTAAAACGCTCGCAGACAAAGTCATTAAATAGGCAACCATTAATTAGATTTAACACTTTACTTGATACAATCGGCTTTTCACACATTTTTAACCCATTTGCTCCATGTTTATATATTTGATTAGTCCATTCTTTATCTAAGGGTTGCCTGGCCTTAATTTTCAATTTCGTTTTGTTTTATATTGAAATTCCTATCAGCAAACAGTGTAGACTCTGATCAGACGCCGCATTATGCGGCGTCTGATCAGAGTCTACACTGTTTGCCTACGTCCTATATATAGGATCGTGGGAACAAATGTATGAAGCTGAGTAAACTCAGTTCAGGGATTGACCTCTATATGGAATCATAAAGATGTGATTCTGCATTCTGATTCGATATTTATTGAAATAAAATATATTTAAACTGTGTGATTCTGCAGTCTATAAAAAGTCAGCTTATAGATATATAAATATGCATAATTACATAATTTCTTACATATTTTATATTCATAAGGCAATGGATTAAATACTGATGTGTTCGATTCCGTAGCGTGTATTGATCATCGATATGTAATACTAAAGTTTAGGTTTAAGTCCCCTGCACTTAGAGCTATGATTTAAAATATACCGCGGCGACCATCATTGCCAATCTCAGCAAAGGTAATTATCGATTTAACACGCGACCTAAGTTGTGAAATGATGATAAAGCAAGTTTAGTATATGTCCTCAGTAGGATGTCCACAGCTTATGCTTGGAACCAATCAGCACTGGGAATAAGAGGAACTATGTAAATCTCATTAATACTGGTGGATAGTGCAGACGAGTACAGTAAAAAAAAATCTAAACCGGAGTTCTAGTAGAGAATAATTCAGGTATCGCTAGCAGCTTTCTGCATGACTTTCAGCATGCTTTAAGCTGCAACTTGTCTCAAAGACCGATATTTATACTAAATTGAACGTCCGGTTTAGAGAGACTATACTGTAGTTTCGGGGGTTTTTTAAATTGCAAAGATACGTTTTGACACTTTAGATGCTCGACGTAAGTCGCGTTTACAAACAGCTTGGATCCAGATGGGACGCCGACTAACCCTGGGTTTTATCCGGATCCAATCTTCTTTACACTAACAGCAACAACCCTTCGCTCGCTACTCACGTCAATATACCTACCTGTAAATAGTGAAGACCCAGATGAGACAGCTCCTGCAGGAGCTGTCTCATCAGGGTCTGCACTATTTACAAGTCGATTGTGCAACCAGTGTACTCCACAGCAGTGATTGCACAGCGAAATACTTGTACACAGTGACGATATATGTAATTATACAACAGGGCATGGGTAAAGAATGAGATATGTATTTTAAAATT
The DNA here is from genome assembly GCA_963576725.1 of Azorinus chamasolen. Taxonomy (NCBI): domain Eukaryota; kingdom Metazoa; phylum Mollusca; class Bivalvia; order Cardiida; family Solecurtidae; genus Azorinus; species Azorinus chamasolen. The sequence goes on from OY755252.1 coordinate 11,656,814, forward strand.
CAGCAAGCGAAGGGTTAAGTAGCCATCGAAAAGGGTGTCTAATTTTGGGTCTGTAAGGCAAGTGGTAGCTTAATGGAGATCAAAAGTAACGCAGAAAGCTCACAAAGAATGAGATATGTATTTCAAAAGTAACGCAGAAAGCTCACAAAGAAGCTTTCTGTATCACGTCTGCCCTACATTACGCAACCACATGCTTTTTAGGACTGAATTCCGCAATAAATGAGTTGCCACTGAGGAGATGTTCTACTGTAGTCAATAGTTCCCAAAAGCTTATAGATGTCACGGCACTTGGTCAATAGTTTTTCAAGGTCTGCTCTGTTTGCTTATGATATAATAAAAAACCTGATTCTACAGTTTCGGACATGGCCAAAAATAGTCCCGTGTCCATGTGCTATTATAACAATCTAATTGATATTAATGGTGTCATTATTTCTCATATAAATATTCATAGGGTATTAGGTTAGGAATAGCTCCTTTATTTCTGCAACACACCCTATTGTTTAAAATGTCTCTTCCAGACAACCGCTATAACTAAGAGCAATTATCCTGAAGTAATGTTATTAACCCATTTGCTCCCAGTGGATTCTTCCATACTTATATATTGGATTAGTCTATCTTTTATTCAAGGGATGTCTTGTTTTGTTTATATTGAAATTTCTATCAGCAAACAGTGTAGAATCAGATCAGACGCCACATCATGCGGCGTCTGATCAGAGTCTACACTGTTTTCCTACGTCCCATATATGGGATCGTGAGAGCAAATTGGATAATGTACGAACTTATGTTAAAGCTATATCAATGTGGAGACTAGCCATGCCACACGGTAAACTCAGTACTTAAGCTGAATAGTTGGTGTTCATACGTGTATATCGGTGTTGAAACAAATGTAATTCAAGCGATGAGTTCAGTCGATTCAAAACTCAAGGAACTATATCCATAACATCCCTAGATAAAACGACGTACTTCAAATACAGTAGAACATCTCCTACGCGGCTTTTCATTCCAAGAACATGAATGTCTTAGAATGCTGGTGGTTGTTTAATACAGGGCAAAAGTAATGCAGATATTTCCCATGGGAACAAAAACAGTATTTAGACTTAAATCTTAGTAGGTCTCGCTGAATGCAGGCTTTGGTTAACCCATTCCCTCATATTGACGACTTTTGACGACTCTGTAAAAGTCACTTTGTGAAACCATTGTGATAAATAGAACATTTGCTCCTATAGGAGCAAATGCTCTATTTATCACAATGGTTTCAAACTACAGTATTCTAAACATTTTCCTTTTCTCTAGTTCTTTCGGTAGATTTCTTCAAAGAGGTTGTATCTAAAAATAGCCTATGAGGTAATGGTTTAAACAACTAAGTACATACGAATAAAAATATTGGAGAATCATCAATAACGAAACCGCTAAATGAAAACTACTTCTGAAATATTTAACCGATTCCCTCCTATTGACGCCTTTTGACGCCTCTGCAAAAGTCATTTTTGAAATCATTGTAATGAGTAGAGCGTTTGCAATGCTCTATTCATCACAATGGTTTCAAAACTACATAATTCTACAATTGTCCTATTCTCTATAAAGTATCCCTTTTCGGTAGATTTATTTAAAAAAAGTTGGGTCTAAAAATAGTCTAGGAGGGAATAGGTTAACCCGTTTTATTCTACGTGCGACTTGATTCGCATTGCAAACATCTTTGTTATGGACGAGATTCATGCAGTAGGGGTTGTCTGGCCAGGGTGTGTTGTTGTGCACCTTGGGTTTTTGAATTGTTGAGTTATTGCCCCTGATATGAACACTTAAATTTACACAGACATTGTGTCATGCATATCTCTGAAACCAGTAGGTCTAGAGTCACCAAACTTCACAGGATTGTTCACTAGCATGAGTTGGCGTGCACCTGTGGTTTTTTAATGGTCTCCCCTGATAACTGTTGAGTTAATGCCCCTGATATGATTACTTAAAATTAGAGGAAAAAAACTTGGTGTCATGCGTATCTCTGAAACCACTGGGGCTAGAGTAACCAAACTTCACAGGAATGTTGACCAGCATGAGTTGTTGTGCACCTGGGTTTTTTAATGGTCTCCCCTGATAACTGTTGAGTTATTGCCCCTGATATGATTACTTAAAATTAATAGAAAAACACATTGTGTCATGCGTATCTTTGAAACCAGTAGGGATAGGTTCACCAAACTTCACAGGAATGTTGACCAGCATGTGTTTTTGTGTATCTGTGTTTTTTGAATTGTCTCCTCCTGATCACTTTGCAGTTATTGACCCTGATGACTTAAATTTAGACAAACTTAGTGTCACGCACATCTCTGAAACCACTAGGGCTAGAGTCACCAAACTTCAAAGGAATGTTGAACAGCATGAGTTGTTGTGCATCTGGGGTTTTTGAATTGTCTCCCCCTGATAATTGTTGAGGTTTCACCCCTGATATGATAACTTAAAATTAGAGAAACTTTATGTTTTTCATATCTCAGAAACTTAAAATTAGACCCTGATAACTTTGGAGTTACATACATTACACTTGTGTAATGGAAAGAGGATGGGAGGGGGAGACATCTGTTTTTGTGACAAAAACAAACCTCTAGTTATACCTCTTTTAGGTGGTCGCATTAGAGAGGTTTTACTGTAATTGTTACGTTCAATCATTATTATGAAGAGTGTCAACTTGTATCAAAAAATGCCCCTGTGATACAAAATAAACCGTTTTCTCAGATACTTATAATGTGTGTTGTACAACAAAACATTGACCCATATCTTAACAGTTACGAAACTAAAACTCCACCCGACTAAATAATAATACATTGGCGAATAACAACGGGTCTTCGATACCAAACATAAGCTAGTTTTGTCTTCTTTAAAATTCATTCGATTGATTTTCTTGCGGTACGATTCATTTTAACATATAAACAAATGGTTCATGCCAATTTGTAGGCATTTTAAAACGCGTTGCAATTAATACTAATGAATGTCACCTAAAAAGATATTTTCTAATCACTTTCTGTATGTGATATTATGGACCAAGTAGCAAACAGCTTGAATCCCGAGAAGACTGCTCAACTACAATATACCTGGGGTCCCGAGTTCGAACCCCCCCCCCCCCGCCGGACCAAGTCATTCAGATGAGACTTTATAAAACCGAGGTCCGATATATCAGGGCTTTACACTGGGTAACTACAATATACCTGGGGTCCTGGGTCCGATACCCCGCCTGACAAAGTCATTCAGATGAGGCTTTATAAAACCGAGGTCCGATATAACGGTCCTTTACACTGGGCAGCTAAAAGAAACGGAGACACTCTATCGATAATTTGAGTAGGGCATCGCGCCCGGGTTTCTCTGTCTGTAATTAGCTGGACATCGTGATATGACCGCAATACTGTTAATGCGACGTAAAACCCGATAAACACCAAAACCAAATTCACTAAAACATTATTTCTTACATGAATTCGGGAAGTAAAGTGTTAAAGAATAGTAGATGAAAATAGTTATATAAACAAAACGCTTCTGCAATTCTTGTTAGGCATTGCTTTTCTAGTGTAGCAGCTGATATGGATTTTTTAAACTCAGTCCAGATATAGACACAGTAGCACGTGCGGTCTTAACCCTTTCGCTGCCAAACTCTGTCGTCTGCTAACTTTGTCGTCTGCTAACTTTGTCGTCTGCTACAAGTTTTCATTCTTTTGATTTTCTTCATTTTTGTTTCAAAAACATAGTAACAGTAACAAACAGTTTGGATCCTGATGAGACGCCGAGTTACTCGGCGTCTCATCTGGATCCAAACTGGTTGCATAGGTAATCACAGATCCGGCATTGGCAGCGAAAGGGGTTAAGATTAAGCTCAGTGAAGTACTCAGCTGCTTCTGTTTGCACAAACCCGTAGCATTTCCAAAGTCCTTAGTTGTCTTTTTATCAATATCAATCTATTTCGTAATACATGTATATTGAAATGCAAGGATATTGTATAACCCATTACCCTATGAGTATTCATGTAAGAAATTATGACATATTGAATATTAATTAGATCATACACGTATTTGATAATGGCATAATTGCTTTATGAACACTTAACATTTGGGCTCAGACAGACCCTGTAGAATTAGATATATATATATGACATCATAAGGAAACAGAGCAGACCCTGATCAGACGGTTCCTACAGGAGCCGTCTGGTTTGGGTCTACTCTATTTGCAAACGCGTAAAACAACCTGTTTATGGAGTTAAGGGGTAACATAATATATGCTTTTGAGCAAATCTACCATTAAGTGGGCTCAAATCATTTTTGTATTATTACTAATATGAATTGAGTATTGATAAACAAAATCCTTTACAAACTTTTAGTATACCAAGATATAAACTGATATCTGAAGTAATGAACACTAAATCTATATATGTGTAGCAAAACACACATTTAAAATACATGTAATAGTTAACGTTTAGCCATTATTTGAGCTTGTTCTTAAAACCAGGACCGGAAGGTGAGTTGCCCATTTTTTATTAGTCACACCTTTGGCATAAACCATTGATTTTGTATACAAAGATCCAGATAAGATGCGTAAATTAAAACAATTTTCAAGAATAATTTCTTTATTTCTCCACCAAACACGATGTTGTGGCACACAACATATGGTTTGGTGGATAAATGACGATATTAGTACAGTAAAACCTCTCTATAACGGCCACTAAATTGTGTTAATTAGCTGGTAGTAATGGCAGGTGGTTGCTTAAGGCAAGGTGAATGTAAAACAGAACGCTCCTATAGAAGCATTCTGTTTTACGTTCGGCTTGCTTTAAACAGCCACCTGCCTTTAACACAAATTAATTGATGTAATTTAGTGTCTAGTCCGATTTACAGAACATTTTAATCGAGATATATACTGACCAAAATGGCAAAGTACAGGACAAGGCAGGATAAAATCAAAAGTCGATGCTATTAGAATCTGACGTCATCGATCAATTACAATGTATAAATACTGACATATATAGAGAATTATGAATGTACTTCAATATACCGACTTTAACCCTTTAACTGATGATAGTTTATTTAAGTTAGCCCTTTCCTCCGTAAATACGCCCTTTTACACCTATGTAAAAGTCACTTTTTGAAACCATTGTGATAAATAGAGCATTTGCTCCTGAGGAGCAAATGCTGTATTTATCACAATTGTTTCAATACTACACACTTCTAAACATTTCCTTTTCCATAGTAAATACTCCTTTTCGGTAATTAATTAAAAGAGGTTGGGTTTAAAAATAGCCTATTGAGGAATGGGTTAAGAACTATGACATCATGAATATTTATTAGCTGAACGTTTGTAAATGATGTATGAGCAAATGACGTTTTAGCCATGTCAGAAACTGTAATACCAGATCTATAACGACCTATAATTTCAGAAGAAAACGGAACAGATGCTGTAGGAGCCGTTTGAGCTGGATCTACTCTCAGACTGCTTGAAAAGACGTTAAGATGCTTTTTCTGTAAGGGAAAGGTTAAAGCGACTACTTCGTGAATAAACACATGAAGCTTTTAACACATTCCCTCATTCTGACGCCTTTTGACGCCTCTGTAAACGGGACTTTTTGAAGCCATTGTGATAAATAATAGAACATGCTGTAGTTATCACAATGCTTTCAAAACTACACAATTCTAAACTTGTTCTTTTTCTAGTAAATGTCCCTTTTCAGTAGGTTTATTCAACGAGGTTAGGTCTAAAACTCGCCTATGGGGAATCTATTAAAAGGCGGCTGCTTAATGCAAGACTAAAGAAATTGGAACAGTTAGTGGTCACCTGATTAAGACACACCTATGTTTATATATTAAGTGGTTGTTATAGACAAGTTCTATGTATTTCGTCCTATACAGTGCCCCCTCCCTACAACGACCCTCTCAATAACGATTCCCTCCTTACAACAACGCATGTTACTGTTTCCGAAACAACAAGGCTCCAGAAACAACCTTTTCCATCGTATTTTATTTATGCCTCAATCAAACCCTATGTTGTGACCACTCTTTAGAATCGTCACTTTGTGACGATTCTAAAGAGTGGTCACAACATAGGGTTTGATTGAGGCATAACGGTTTTAGTTCTCGAAATATACCTTATCTGGGGATCTGCAAACAAGCTAATTATCTTTGATTTTCCCTCCCTATAACAACTCCCTCTGAACAACACATACATGTACAATCTCCGTATCCAAAAGGGTGTCGTTATAGAGAGGGAGCACTTTAGTAAGAAGTATCAGACTAACACCTTTATTGAATTCAATAAGAAGGCACTTGGAATGTTCGCTGTAGAGAGAGTCCACAGTGAATTGTAGCGGAAATCGATATGGAATATCGCCCTTGTCGGTCGCTGCTGCTGCTTCATCTTCCAATCGTTTCTTATGTGAAAAGTGTGCACGCTAGAGGTAGTGTCACAGTTTCTGTGTGCTAAATATGGATAGCTCTGGAGTTAATAATAGACACGGAATGATTTATTACGAAAGGCACTGAATAAAACATCGGTAAGTCACACATTTCGGTGTATAGAGAAGTGTATAAATTGCTTTTTGAATACAAAGCGGACACGTGCAAGGTGGTTGCAATACATGGCATACGTTTTTTGTGTTTGTTTCGCAGCGAGCAATGATTTTTAAGTGCTTTGCAAGGAGATTGGGTCAAAGTAAAAACATAAAAAAACTCCAACCATTGACCCGCTGAACATTCAAAACTGGCTCCATTCTTTCTGAGTATTAATCAAACAAACAATTTCATAAAACCTATCACAGAACACAGTGGGATTTTGACAAACAGTACAGACCCTGATCAAAGGGCTACCCCAGGAGGCCTTTGATCTAGGTCTTACACTTTTTGTAACATTCTTATATACTCAGATCCAGCACTTCAAAGGCCTGAATTGTCTGAATTAATTGCCATTATCTCAAATATCCGAATTAATTGCCTTGAACTCATAATAAGTATCAAGTGTGCGCCTTTATAGTTAATGACGTAATTGTGATGTCATTTTGTAACAATTATGAGCTTATGTGAATTATCTCTTAACCTGACATTCTTATACAGTAAAACCTCTCTATAACGGCCACTAAATAGTGTTAATTATTTGGTATTTATGACAGGTGGCTGCTTAAAGCAAGGTGAAAGTAAAACAGAACGCTCCTATAGGAGCGTTCTGTTTTACTTTCACCTTGCTTTAAGTAGCCACCTGCCTTTAACACAAACTATTTTATGCAATTTAGTGACCGTTATAGAGAGGTTTTACTATATTTAACTCTTTCGCTGCCAATTATTGTCGTCGACAAAATGTGTCGTTTGCTACAATTTTCGTTTGTTTAATTTTCTCCCGTTTTCTAAAGAAAAACTTGGCCGCAGTAACGAACAGTTTGGGATCCTGACACCGAGGTACAAATGTACTCGGCATCTGATTTGGATACAAACTGTTTGCATATGTAATCAATGATGCGACATTGGCAGCGAAAGAGTAAAGACAGGTGACAGCATAATTCACGGTGAAATCATGCAGAAAGACCCCAAATGAGTTTTCTTCATGCCTTCCACCCTGCATTTAGCAGCCATCCGCCTAAAAAAGAACTTTCTGTACTAATCAGCCACACGTTTCCTTAAACATTATATCTAACAAGTAAGTTGTAGCGTAGAATGGTTGTATCAGATCCTCGTTTCCAAAGCGATTTGAGTCGGGATCTGCACTGTTCACAGTATTAGTTCTACTCTTTGCCGAATTATAAGTACATCAAAACCACCAGTAACATGGCGAATAATGAATTAAGAAATAATAAATTCATACCAGTGTTTTATCGTGCAATCGAACACTGGTAGGAATTGAGATGCGTAGTAATTAAATCACGAGGCCGATAGGAAGCATCTCAACGACTACCCGTGTTCGATTGCACGATAAAACACTGGTATAAATTTATTATTTCGATTCTAACACTTCAATTTTGCACCGCCACAACGGCACTACGTTTCTTGTCGTACGAATTTTCGAAGCCATATTACGTCACGGTAAGCCGTTACAGCGCGTGCGGTGTTTCATGGAGAATTCAAACATAGATACGTCCCTTCTTTGTTTATGTAGATGTGTGCGCGAGGTGCGCGAGTATACATTTTACACCACATAATTATAACGTTCCAGTTTATAAATACTGTTTACATCCTATGTACCGTTCCAAATTATAAATGCAGTTTTCATCCTACGACACTAGACGAATTATAAATACAGCTAAATCCTATGTAACGTGACGAATTATAAATACAGTTTACATTCTATGTAACGTGGCGAATTATAAATACAGTTAATACCTTATGTAACGTTGCGAATTATAATTAACGTTTATATCTAATGTAACATGACGAATTATAAATACAGTTTACATCCTTTGTAACATGACGAATTATAAATACAGCTAAATCCTATGTAACGTGGCGAATTATAAATACAGTTAATACCTTATGTAACGTGACGAATTATAAATACAGCTACATGTAACATCCTATGTAACGTAACGAATTATAAATACAGCTAACATTCTATGTAACGTGACGAATTATAAATACAGTTAACATCCTTTGTTACGTGACGAATTATAAATACAGCTAACATCCTATGTAACGTGACGAATTATAAATACAGTTAATATCTTATGTAACGTGGCGAATTATAATTACAGTTTATATCTAATGTAACGTGACGAATTATAAATACAGTTAACATACTATTCAACGTGACGAATTATGAATACAGTTTACATTTTATTTAACGTGACGAATTATAAATACAGTTAATACATGTATCTTATGTAACGTGGCGAATTATAATTACAGTTTATATCTAATGCAACGTGACAAATCATAATTATAGTTAACATCCTTTGTAACTTGACGAATTATAAATACAGTTAACATACTATTCAACGTGACGAAATATGTCTACTGTTAACATCTTATGTAACAGTGCCGAGATAAAATACAGTTCCAATCCTGTATAATGTGACGAGATAAAAAATACGTGACGAATTATAGATACAGCAGTTTACATCCTATGTAACATGGCGATAACATCCTATGTAACGTGCCGAAAATATCAATACAGCTAACCCTTTCCTTCATATAAACGCTTTTTCACGTATTTGCAGAGTATACCCAGATCAGACGGCACCTATAGGATTCGCCTGATATGGGTATGTTCTATTTGCTAATATAATTTAATATATGTTGTTTTTTTTTACTTTCTAAAGTTGCTAGAATCTCCGTATCTAATGATAACTAGTTTGTCCATGAACATTCAGTAGGTATTGAAATTTGGAATAAACGTAGAACAGGGAAAGGGTTAACAACCAATATAACAACCAAGACGTCGGGGCATGGGTCTTTTAACCCTTCGCTTGCTGAATTTTAAAATACATTTCTCCTTCTTTACCCATGCCCTGTTGTATAATTACATATATATCCACTGTGTACAAGTATTTCGCTGTGCAATCACTGCTGTGGAGTGCACTGGTTGTACAATCAACTTGTAAATAGTGCAGACCCTGATGAGACAGCTCCTGCAGGAGCTGTCTCATCTGGGTCTTCACTATTTACAGGTATGTATATTGACGCGAATAGCAAGCGATGGGTTAAACGGGTGTTAGATTACTGTAGGACGAACGCTATAAAGAAAACCTGCCACAGGAGTGTTCATCATTTCTTTCATTTTGCATTAAGCAGTCACGTGCTTTAAGGGACAACTGTAGTACATATTCACTAAAACAACCATTAAACATGTAAATATGGGGTCTTAAAGACAGGTTGGAGCTTAATGCAGAACGAAAGTTATACAAGAGGTTCCTGCAGGAACTATCTGCATAACACCCGTTCTGCGTTAAGCAACCACTTGCTTTTAAATATCATTAAGTAGTCGCTGTAGAGAGACTGTGATGATTTCATTCATTAACCCTTTCCCTAATGAATATTCATATAAGAAATAATGACGTCATGAATATCAATAAGATTATTTTTATAATGGCTTATGAACACATGACGATTTGGCTCAGGAAGAAGCTGTAGAATCAGATCTATATTACACCATAACCAAACAGAGCAGACCCTGATCAGACGGCTCCTATAGGAGCCGTCTGATCTTGGTCTACTCTGTTTACAGATGCGTCAAAATGCGCTTACATAAGGAAAAGGGTTAACTGGTCGCTATATTGAAGTTCTAGCGTAGTGTATATAGTAAAACCTGTCTTAAGTGGCCAGGCCATGAACTACAGGTCTAAATATGGGTATGTAAGGCAGGTGGTAGTTTAATGCAGGTCAAAAGTAATATCAAAAGCTATAAGAGCTTTTGGTATTTCTGTTGCTCTGCATTAAGTCAACCACCTGCTTTTTAATACTTCTGTGTTCAATAAATGAATGGTCGCCCAGGACAGGTGTTCTGTTGTATATTTCTTAATCTAACCCCAGCGGCTGATCTTTGTTTACACTATTTACAATGTTTCCAAAGTTGTCGTTATTTCTCAGCTGGGTCATGTAATGTGTTAAACTATCATGTGTTAAATGTAATCTTTGGGGCGAATTACTGTAGAATTTAATGCATAATAACACCATTACATGACGAAAGAAGTGCATTAAATTGCAATTACACAAATTTCACAAATGTAATACACCGTATTACAATTACATTGCTAAAACAGTGTATCGAATTACTATTTCGGTCATACATATTTCATTAATTTATATGTTTTAATTACATTGCTAGAGCAGTGCATGTATTTGCCATTTATATTACATAATTATATTTCACAGATGTATTGCGTTGTATTACACTTACTAATGCGATCATTTGCATTGTACCTATTTTACAAATGGTTTAAACCATGTTGTAATTATATTGCTGAAGGTAATATAATTACAAATACATTTGTATCCCATGAGCAGATGGGTATCGCGGTTGTAAGAGACAAAACCTATAACAATTCATTCAGCTTTATCAGATTCATTGCCATGCTGAGGAGACAATTTTACATCGACTTGATATGCATGACATAGAACAAATACTAGCAGTCTGGGTACAACTGCACGTAAATTGTACAGTCAATAAATGCTAGATAATCCGACGAGATTCATTTACAAGAATATTACATAAGAAAATAATTTATTTATTCACAGTATAGTGTGTCTGAGTAAGTGCTTTAACTCATTCTTTCCTAGGCTATTTTTAGACTCAACTTTTTTAATTAATCTACCGAAACGGAGCATTAATTAGAGAAAAGGGAAAATTTAAGAAGTTTGTAGTTTGAAACCATTGTGATAAATAGAGCATTTGCTCCTATAAGAGCAAATGCTCTATTTATCAGAATGGTTTCACAATGTGAATGTTATAGAGGCGCAAAAATGCGTCACTAGGGGGTAATGTGTTAAATGATGAGTGATAGATAGATAAATAAATAGATTAAAATGTAGAAACAGATATATATATATATATATAATTTCATAGTCAAACAGAGTTGACTCTGATCAGACGGCTCATCTCTGCATCTACTCTGCTTGCAAAGGCGTTAACCCGTTACTCCATTAAGTATTAAAATCACCATGAATATTGATCATAGTACATGTATTGCATACAACAAAACATGAACACACGAGCCTTTGGTCATGTCAGAAACAGTACAATTATATACAGTAAAACCTCTCTATAACGGCCACTTTTTTAATCTGTTGGTATTTAGGGCAAGTGGCTACTTAAAGCAAGGTGAAAGTAAAACAAAACGCTCCTATAGGAGCGTTCTGTTTTACGTTCACCTTGCTTTAAGCAGCCACCTGCCTTTAACACAAAATACTTAATGTAATTTAGTGACCGTTAAAGAGAGGTTTTACTGTATAAGCAAACAGAGCACGCCCTGGTCAGACGGCGCCTATAGGATAATAATAATATTTATTTCCTCTATTACAGGATAGCCAAGATAAAATACACGTGAACATATGGATAATACATTTACGAAACAAAGTATGCACAATTTTTAACAATACATTTGTAAATGGTCAAGACAATACAGTAGAGACAAACAGATAAAACATATGCAAGTTAACAAGAAAATATAGAAGATATAACAAATGAGTATTATAACGTAATGAAAAAAAACCCGATTGTTAACTGTATATAAGAATTATGAAATGAGATGCAACCACATGTTCTTACAAATCATAAATTTAGATGGTCTTCATTGAAAACCAATGGACAGCACATAACAAATTGGTCATATATTTTCTACTTGCTAAACTGTCAAAATAAAGTAGCACTGTGTCATTGACTGGGAAATATTCCCTACGTTATGTAGCTATCAAATAGTACGAGCATATGAACAGACACACAACATTCACATATTATAACATATGCGTCACATACTGTCATCACAATGCGACAACGAATCACTCAGTTTCATGACATGATTTAATACGTCATTGACACAGTAACACGTAAGCACTTAAACATATACACAGCCTAATAATCATTTATTAAAAACATTTATAACATAACACGTGGCTTCAGCGTGACGTAACACTATCATTTATTTTTTGATAATCATGGGCATATATTCACTAGTGAATAACATTCGAACGACCGAATGACATTCGAACGATTCATACGCGCTGTCAAAACAAACAAACTGGCGGACGGTGGTCGACCTACCTGTCCACGATTGAGTCACGATAGATGGCAAAGGATTGTTGGCACTTGCGCCTTAATTTCGATAAAATAATACAAATTGTAATCGCTGTCAGGAATCATATACAAAATGTATGCCAAAAAAGACCTACCAGCTACTCTGACCCATACAATCCATTCTACTAAAAAATTCCTCCTCAACTTTGCATTTTCTTCACCGCATGTCCTTTTGTTTATGCAGATTTCTACTCATACAAATATCTCATCAATCAACAACAATAGTCATCTGAATCCAGCACAGCACAAACATATTTCAAATATGCTATACTCACTAACTCAGCTGATCGCGAAAATCTTCCTCCTGTTCCAACACATTTTATGCAGCAGTTCGTACTGAATCTTTTGTCCATTTCAAACATTTTCACTGAACTTGAATCGAGATTTTTTTCTCGGTGGAAATGTCCATGTCCATGTGTATACATACAACACTAATGAAGGGCTTAATATACCAAAACGAAGGCGCATTTCGAATCCCATTGACAGTGAGTGTCGGACGTGTTGGCGACTGTATGTAGGTCTTCATGTAAATGGCGCGCTTTACATAGACACATGTTGTGTACAATGACGTCATAATGTGACGTGTTTGTAACTATGTATGTCAAAACTGTAACTCAAAAATTATTTTGACGTGTTTCTGTATGTTTTTGTATCATAAACTATCACAGTTAAATTGAATACCAGAGAGGTCTGAATTAGATCCTGGTTGATATGACAGTAAGTAAAAAATAAAGTTGGAAAATTTGGACCTACTTTGTCCCAGTTACCTAGCGAACCTAATAACACCTTTCATTCATCATTTCTATATGTAAGGAGAATTTATAACAATCCACGTTACTGCTGAAATATTGGCTGCAAATAACATTTGTGTGTGTTATGTTATAAATAGGATCTTGCATTCGTGTTCATGATTATTGGATTTATTAAATTCGTCTTTTTAAAACGATAAAAAAAACTCGCTAAAGCTCGTTTTTTATCGTTTTAAAAAGACTCATTTAATAAATCCAATAATCAAGAACACTCATGTAAGATCCTCTATTTCTACACCTTTGCGAACAGGGAAGGGTTTCTAAGTAACTGCTATTCTGAAACATGCAATGAAAAACCTACGAGTCACGGTAATTCGATATGCTGAAACAAAATATCCCTACAATTCTAAAGCAGTGTTCGTTCGAATTCGCATCTACAAACTCAGTTAGTCCAGACAATAGTTGCACAAGTCGGAGTTTAGGTGGAAAACCCATCAGTTGTTTGAATACATTGCTGTCGAACATCTTACATATTTTATCCCAAAGCTTTACCCTAGCATTCAAAGTACATGTACAGTGGAAAGCTATATATAGGGCAAAAGCATCTGTTAGCTTATTACATTTGTTACAACTTGAGACATATGGTCTTTCGAAAAATAATTTAATAAATTTGATAGCTGCTTTGGAAAATGGAAGCGTTTTACGATCGTTTTTCCTCATTAGCCAAAAGTAGCAAGACCGGAGGCCAGTAACGGGATGTATCAGAACAAAATATTGAAGACTGTCTTCAGATAGAAACCATTCTTTACACAATGTCATATGTTTAAGACTTATGTTCTCAGTGACAATGTGTTTCCAGGCTGATGTTGTCGGAAAATTTCCCGTATTGCAGTCGTTTGCTAAACATACGCGCAGTTCGTATCTTTTAATAGGAGCGTTCTGTTTAACTTTCACCTTGCTTTAAGCAGTCACCTGCCTTTAACACAAAATACTTGATGTAATTTAGTGGCCGTTATGGAGAGGTTTTACTGTACGTACTGCAGAATCGATGAGAGATTTCTAAATAGTCTATTGCATCTCTAGGTGGATCTGACTAAAGCTCTCACCCGTACTGAGCTTTCGGGATTACTATAGTTTCGTACAGATGTTTTGCTGATAAAGGGTTAATACCATGTTCATACGTATATCCCGCCGTTCGCAACCCTTAAAAAGACTTAAAAGTTGCTTAATTTGGTTGAACTTTCGTGAACAATATGCATGGAATAAAACTCCGAACTGTGACTGTCGATTTATTAGCATTATATTCGTACATACACATGCAACTATAACTGAAACATACACCCATGAGATGTTGAAGACCTGATTTGGATAGACAAGAGAACCATGTCATTAGCAGTTATAATACCATAAACCTTTAATCCGTATTAATTTATTCAAAGAGATTGGATCTAAAATAGTAAAATCTCGTTTATTCGAACACTAAAATGTGTATCATTATCGATCTTTACATGTAAGACAGGTGGCAGCGTAATGCATGGTGAGAGTCTCACCATGCATTAAGCAGCCACCTGACTAAGAGGCTCTAAATTCTTCCATACAAAAAATTCGAATAATCGAAGTTTCACTGTAGTCTATGAGAGAATGAGATAAACGGCAACCAAACAGATATCTAATTATGGGTCTGTAATGCATGTAGTAGCTTAATGTAGGGCAAAAGTAATGCAGAAAGCGCCTATAAGCGCTTTTTGCATTACATTTGCCCTGCATTAAGCAACCACCTGCTTTTAACGACCATGTTCAATACATGAATGTTTTTAGACAGGCTGTACTGTATTGTGTTGTGTTTTTCCTTCAAAATAAATATATTGCATCCACCATCCTAATAGAATTCTCGGAGGTTTTCATGAAGCCACGAGTATTGTGGAACGTCCAGACAAATTTCGCAGAACTGAGATTTTAGATAATTGGGTTGGATTAGTTTTGTCTGCACACAGTCTTGTCACAAACAGCGCTGGTATTATCCTAACCCTTACAACGCTGAATTCTCAAATGGACTGTTCCAGAATTCAAACAGGTCAAGCTTATGGCAAATATTTAGGGAGAAAAGTATAACATGGAAAATAGTGCAGACCCTGATGAGAGGGCTCCTCTAGGAGTCCTCTCATCTGGGTCTAAACTGTTTAGAGGGAATTAGTGGCTCGTTTCCCGCAGTGTAAGGATTAACGAGAAAGAAGGATAGACTTAACCTTTCCAGTGCGGAAATAAAAGTCTTCGAAATTCACGATCCATTACATTTTTACTTTTGCCCTATTCGTTCAAGTATTAAATGTTAATGTTATTGACGGAGTGTCAAACAGTTTGGATCTTGATGAGACTCCATGTTGTTTGGCATCTTGTCTTATTCCAAGCTGTTCGCAAATACAATCCAGGTCGCGCTTCGCGCTGAGGAGGGTTAACCCTCTCCCTCATATAAACGTGTTTTCACGCATCTGCAAACAAAGTAGATCCAGACCAGACGGCAGGAGCCGTTTGACCAGGGTCTACTCTGTTTACTTTCTAAAATGGCTACAATGTTCCACCTTCCATATTTCATTATAACTATTTTATCCATTAATATTCAGTAGGTATTGCAATTTGGAATAAATATAGCATAGGGAAGGGGTTAAATGGAAGATAACTAGCAATAAGGGCGATATCTTATGGTAATTGGTCTGTTGAAAATGAAATTTGTTCTTGACAGATTGATTTACAACACCAGACATTCAGATTCATTGTGTCATCCAAATTCTTTTCTGAAAACATCATATATTCACTGTTTAACCCATTTGCTCCCACGATCCCATATATGGGACGTAGGCAAACAGTGTAGACTCTGGTCAGACGCCGCATTATGCGGCGTCTGATCAGAGTCTACACTGTTTACTGATAGGTAATTCAATATAAAACAACAAAAATGAAACTTTTGACCAGACACCCCTTAGATAAAAGATAGACTAATCCAATATATAAGCATGGAAGAATCCACTGGGAGCAAATGGGTTAACCATTTCCACCATAAACATTTACAAGTGTCAGAAATGATGGCACCTTGGACATTTACAAGCTGACTTTGTTTAACACTGTTTCTGTTCTGTTCTGTTCTATGGTTATTCCAAATTTCAATGCCTACTGAATATTCATGGACAAAATAGTTATAATGAAATGTGGAAGGTGGAACAGTGTAGCCATTTTAGAAAGTAAAGAAGCAGATCTTTCAAATTCCATAAGCAAATAGAGCAGAACCGTCTGATCTGGGTTTATTCTGTTTGCAAATCCGAGAAAACACGTTTATATGAAGGAAAGGGATAAAAGGAACGAGCACCTGCTGATTAGTAGCCAATCAAAATCATTGTTGTAAAATACTTAATGGTATATGAATACATGCACAGGGTTGTTTGCCCATATCATAGACTGTTGAATCAGATCCATATTGCCGACTCTGATCAGACGGCCCCTACACGAGTCATCTAATCTAAATCTAGACTGTTTGCAAAGGTTTATACAGTAAAACCTCTCTATAACGGCCACTAAATTACATCAAGTATTTTATGTTAAAGGCAGGTGGCTGCTTAAAGCAAAGTGAAAGTAAAACAGAACGCGCCTATAGGAGCGTTCTGTTTTACTTTCACCTTGCTTTAAGCATTCACCTGCCCTTAACAAACTTTAGTGGCCGTTATACAGAGGTTTTACTGTATCAGGTTAAGGATAGACTCTTTCGCGGCAACATATTGTCGTCAACAAAATGCACCATTCTCTTCAATTAACTTATCTTCTATTTCGTTTCAAAAAGATAATGATATTTTCAAACACTGTATCCTGGTGTGGCGCCCGAGTAACCCAACGTCTCAAAACCGTTTACAAAGGCATTCCCATGTTCGCCCGGAGGGCCAAATAAGATGCTTAAATTAAAACAGTTTCAAGGACAAAATTTCTTTATTTCTCCACCAAACCGTATGTTGTGACCACTCTTTAGAATCGTCTCGAAGAGGAGAAAGGACGAGATTAGTATTTGAGTATGCACCTCTGTGGTAACGGTTTTAAAGAAAAGGAGACACAATTAAACAAAGGAAATTTTGTAGATGACGAACACATTTACAAATGACACTATTTGACAGCGAAATATTTTTTGACGCCGGAAATAAGTGAAACATACAGCAAATCAAAGTTTAAGCAGACACTATTTTTTCGACAGGATAAGAGTTAACCCTTTCCCTGTTTACTATTCATGTGAGAAATAATGCCATCATGAATATTTATTAGCTGAATGTTTCAAATGGCACACATACACTCGCTTTGTTTTTGGCATTGTTAGAAACCGTAGAGTCAGATCTATGATAGTTTTATAAGCAAGCAGAGTATACCCAGATCAAACGGCTCCTATAGGATCCTATATGGGTCTACTCTGTTTGCAAAGACGTGGAAATGCGTATTTGTGGGGTACAGGATTAAAGGAACCTTTGTTGAGGCGTTCCACTGTACATATAGCACCACGTGATCGTTAATGTATAGCCAGAGTTTGCCACGAGTGGAAATAGTTGAATATTCTGCTAGATGTGATGTGTTTTATTCTATGGGAGTAACGGACGTTTTATTGCCCTAATTCCAAACGGTTTGAAAATTATATATATCATATTACATATACTTGCATTATACTACAGTAAAACCTCTCTTAACCGGCCGTTAAATTTAGTATAAATATCGGTCTTGGAGACAGGTGGCTGCTTAATGCAGGGTGAAAGTCATGCAGAAAGCTCCTAGAGGAGCTTTCTGCATGCCTTTCACCCTGCATTAAGCAGCCACCTACCTAAAGGTGTCTAAATTCTTATCTACTAGAATTCCGGTTAAGAGAGGTTTTACTGTATTATTTTAACCTGTATTCCGCAAACCGTGACTCGCATTTGCAAACAGTTGCGATTCAGACGAGATGCCGAGTAACTCGGTATCTCATGATGATCCAATCTGTTTGAGACTCGGTAAATAGTTTCTCAAAAGATGGAGAACCGGAAGAAGTAAAAAATGTACTAGATCCAAAATTTGGCAAACATTTTATTATTTCACACCAGTACAAGAGTAAAAGTGATATTTGTTTAGACCTTTACTGCATGAATATTCAGGTGAGAAATAATGACATCATGAATATTAATTAGCTGAAGTTTTATAATAGCACATGTACACAGGGATTGTTGGTACTGGTAGAAACTATAGTCTTAGATCTATTATGATTTCATAAGCAAACAGAGCAGACCCTGATCAGACGGCTCCTGTAGGAGCCGCCTGATCTGAGTCTACTCTCTGTGCAAAGGTGTAGAAAGGCGTATTTATGGCGGAAAGGGTTAACCCCTTCCTTGTTCGATGTTCATGAAAGAAATAATGGATATCATGAATATTTATTACATGTAACTGAGCTTTCAAAAGGTAAAATATCTAAGGAACTATTTTGCTTTCAAACAAACCTGTAGAATCGGATCTATATAAATCATGTTAAACAGCAAACAGAGTAGACCATATAGGAGCCGTCCGATCTGGGTCTACTCTGCTTACAAATTCGTGAAAATATTGTTTTGTTTGTATATGAGGGAAAGGGTTAATTTAGTTATGAACAATATGTATCATACTACAGTTCCCATAGCTCAATGTTTAAATGACCTAAATTGTCTTTATTAAGCAAGATGCTCTACATAAGTCTTGGTTAAGTTTGAAACATCTACCAATTTCGTGTAGCTGCCTATTTATAAGCATCATTTAGATTTCAGTATCACGTGCCATTTACATTATTTCGTAAATAAATTATAGGACCATAAATTCTTACTTTTATGCACGCTAGCAACAAATTAGTGATACATGTAACGTATAGAAATAGTTCAACCCTTTCCCTGGTGAATATTCATGTAGGAAATAATGCCGTCATGAATATTAATCAGATTGTTTTATAATGGCATATGAACACAGGACATTTTGGCTCAGTTGGAAACTGTAGAATCAGATCTATATTACACCATAAGCAAACGGAGCAGGATCTACTCTGTATGCCTATGCTGTGAGTAATATAGATCTGATTTTACAGCTTCTGCCTGAGCCAAACTGTCCTGTGTTCATTTGCCATTATAAAAAATAAACTAATTAATATTCATGACGTCATTATTTCTTACCTGAATATGCAACAGGGAAAGGGTTAAAGGCAGATTGTAGCCTGACTCTACCTCATATATATTCATGTAATGAAACAATGATATCGGGAATATTTGTTCGTTGAACAAGGGACGTGTTTGACAAGGTAAAAACGTATGGATCAGACCTATATAATACTAGTATCATAGACTAACAGAGCAGACCTTGATCTGGGACGACTATGTTTTGCAAAGTCTTGAAAGGTAGCCGCTATCAGGATAAAGGTTAATTAATAAGGTGTGTGTATTTCGTCCTGCATTAACCGTTTACTTGCTGAATTCTAAAATCCATTTCTCCTTCTTTACCCATGCCCTGTTGTATTATTACATATATCTTCACTGTGTACAAATATTTCGCTGTGCAATCACTGCTGTGGAGCGCACTGGTTGCACAATCAACTTGTAAATAGTGCAGACCCTGATGAGACAGCTCCTGCAGGAGCTGTCTCATCTGGGTCTTCACTATTTACAGGTAGGTATATTGACGTGAATAGCAAGCGAAGGGTTAACCATTTGCTCCATGAATATTCATGTAAGAACTAATGAAATCATAAATATTACAGTGTAATTAGATTAATTGTTAAAATAGCACATCGACAATATTTGTTTTATTTGGCCATGGCAGAAACTGTAGAATCATATCTATATTATATCATGCGTAAGTAGAGCAGATTCTGACTCTAGCTTTTAACAATTATAAGAGACCGCTTTAAACGGGTTTTACTGTGCATTTTTTCGATAAAGAAAAAATAAATTTATGACCACAATTCCAACAGCAGAATACAATAAAACAGCTAACGAATGAGGGGGTCAAATCTTTAGTTGCATAATTCATTCAATTCAAGTTTGTCAATTATCTTTATTGCCTTTTTACAGTCGTAAATGCCATGCTTTTGAAGTCTGTAATGATGATTTAGCTTCATATTATGCAGACCTCTCAAGTAACTCAAATACAATTTGATTTTTTTTCTGTCTTTAACCTTTTTTGTTTCTTTCTTGGACGTGTCTGTGGTGTTAATTATGCAGTCTGACCTGGTGAATGCAAACAGCGAAGCAACAGATAAAGATGCGTACTCAAATACATGTACTAAAATCGTCATTTCTCCACCAAAACCCTATGTTGTGACCACTCTTTAGAATCGTCTCTTTGAGACGATTCTAAAGAGTGGTCACATCATAGGGCTGTGGAGACATAATGGAGTTATTTTGAATTTGTTTTAATATTTTTAATGTCTTATCTGGACCTTTGAAACACTTACTGTGTGCCAAATGAGTCGTACTCAGACTTTGTCAGGTCATGTGACACTTTAGAAATCGCACAGCGTTTATCGTGGTTTGAACTCTTTTGGCGCCAAATTCAAAAGTGTCGTCTGCAATAATAATTTCATATTAAATATAATTCTAAACTAAATAATAAAGATATATTAGTAAAAACATTTGTTTTTAAAAACATGTATGCTTGGGCTAAAATAATACAGAAAACAGTGAAGTCCCAGGTCAGATGCCGCCTTGAAAAGGCGGCATCTGACCTGGGACTGCACTGTTTCCAATGGTGCCAACAGGCGCCGAAAGAGTTAAACATTTGCCTAATATAAACGCATTTGCAAACAGAGTAGAACCAGATCAGACCGACTCCTATATCAAGCTGCTCATGTAGGAACCGTATGATCAGGGTCTGCTCTATCTGCTTATGGTATAATGTAAAACTCGTTTTACAGTTTCTGCCGTGATCAAACATTTCTTCATTCATCGTCTGTTATAAAAATTCTGGAGCTTTCTGAATTATATTTGACCTGCATTAAGCTACCACCTGTATTATAGACCCATATTTAGACTTCTTGTTGATGGCCGCTTAATACAGCCTCTACTGTGTCTGTTTTTAGAGTTGTTTCAAAATTGAAGCTTTTACGAATTAAATTTGCATGATATTGTTGAAACAGTAATTATGCATTATGAAAAATTGCTGAAATAGAATTACGCATAATGGCACTTTGCAAAGTAAGAATGAAATATAATGTCAAATTGCTGAATAAGAATTACGAATAATAATATCAATGTGTGCAGAGTATGAATTACGTCAATTTGCCGAATTATAATTCCAATTTACTTAATCAGAATTACAAAATGTGTAATATAATGGCATTTTGATGAATAAGAATTACGCATACATGTCCATGTAGTTTCAACTTGATTAATTAGAAATACTTATAATGACAATTTGATGAATAAGAATTACGTATTATGACAATATTTGCTCAATAAGAATTGCTTACAAATGATAATTTGCTATATAAGAATTACGTACAATTACAATTTCCCGAAATTACACATAATGAAAATTTGCTAAATAAGAATTACGAATAATGACAATTTGCTAAATAAGAATTGCGCTAATGTCAACCTGTTGAATAGGAATTAGGCATAATGGCAAAACTCTGAATAAGAATTATGCATAATGACAACTTGCTGAAATAGAATTATGCATAACCGCAATTTGCTGAATGAGAATTACGCTTAATGACTCTTTGCTAAGTAAGACTTACGCAAAATGGCAATTTTCCGAATAATAATTACGCACAATGACACCTTGCTGAATAAGAATTAAGCATAATGGCAATTTTCTGAATTAGAATTAGGCATAATGGCAATTTGCTGAATAAGAATTAAGCACAATCGAAACTTTCTGATAAGAATTGCGCATAATTGCAATTTGCTTATTTCAATTTTGTCATTTTGTCATGGGTAATACTGAAAACCAAATACCAGAGGTCCACCCACATAAGACAGGTAAATTAAAACACTTTCAAGAATAATTTCTTTGTCACCAAAGCCTGTGTTGTGACCATTCTTTAGAATCATCTCTTCGAGACGATTCTAAAGAGTGATCACAACCTAGGGTTTGTTGGAGAAATAACGATGTTTTGCCCCCCCCCCCCCTCGAGGAGATCGGGGGGGGGGGTAGGATATTGCTCTTGCCCTGTTTGTCTGTCTTGTTTTTCTGTTTAAGGACAACTTTAGCATTGGCCATAACTGTTCAGCCAGTACAGATAGAACCTTAATATTTGTACTGCATATGTATCTCATAAATCCGCAGGGTGTGAGATGTTAGGGGTGACACGTTAAGATCAAGGTCATCCTTCAAGGTCAGAAGTCAAATATATAGGTCAAATCACCGACTTTAACTTAGGCCACAGCTGCTGAACCAGCTGAGATAGAAGCTTGATATTTGGCATGCATGTGCATCGCATGCAGCTGTATATTTTAAGGGATACAATGTCAAGGTCAATGTCACCATTCAGGGTCAATGGTCAAATTGCCCGGGGGGGCATAGTATTTCACAAACACATCTTGTTGTATCTGAGTAGGCAGCGTTATATGTTGCTCTGTCATATTCAAGATTTTACCACTACCACCGTGAAGAAATGTTGAAACGAAAACTCGCAAATGAGCACAAGGATAAATCATATATTACGTGACTCGGTTGAAAAGTTTTCAATGAAAGGAAATAAAAAGTAACTTTGAAATTAGATTCTTATGTCTTTGTATACAGGTGGTTGCTCATTGCAGGGTGAAAGTCATTCATAAAGCTACTAGAGGAGCTTTGTACATGACCTTCACCCTGCATTAAGCTGTCGCCTTTTGTAATCCTTGGTATTGAAAACATACATGTAGATAGATTTATTTCGGCAAACAGAAAACATACTATGGTTCACAAACATGTATCACGTCATACTAAATAATAATTCGTAAAATGATGCATAGTGAAAAACCATGGCATGCTTTCTATCTATCGATCTATCTACCTGTGTTAAATATCAATAATGGTACGTATATGAGTGTTCGTTGTATCTATCAAAGACTCCCTTTGTATCAAATACCGCGCGAGCCTTATAAAGGTAATATAGAAAATTATATTGTGTATTAACCCATTCCCTGATATTGACGCCTTTTGACTCCTCTGTAAATGTCACGCTTTGAAGCCATTGTGATAAATAGGCCATTTGCTCCGGGTCATTTGCTCCTATGTTGTGATCACTCTATAGATTGTGCTACGTATGAGCAAATGCTCTATTTATCACAATGATTTAAAAACTACACAATTCTAAAATTCTTTTCTATAGTTAATTCTTCATTTCGGTAGATTTATTTCAAGAGATTGGATCTAAAATAGCCTATGAGGTAATGAGTTAACTCTATACTGAAAAGATACGTAAGCGTATGCTATAAAATCATAATATGGCATGCTTTATCAATTTATTGGATCCCTGTTCGCTAATAAAATGCCCGATGTGGCGGGGAAACAAATAATCCTGGTGACGTATTTATTAGGTAAATAGATGATGTTATAACCATTATTCTGTGATCATTGTTTATAAAGGGTTTGTACAAAATTTACAGCTTTTGGTCGGATTTCTATGTGTTTCTTATTGATTGTGATATATATCCTATTATTAATACTAGGGAGATATATTATTTTTCTGGGACGGACGCCTGTCTGTCCGATTTTTATTTGTCCGCGCGGTTTCTCCACAATCTTTGGTCGGATTTCCATGAAACTTCATAGGATTGATTAGCACCATGCCTAGTTGTGAAAATTTTATTCCTGTCCCGGTTCGATAATTTTCTTCTGAGTTATGGGACTTTGAAATGTTTACATGGGATGGGGGGGGGACATCAGTTTTTGTATCAAAAACAATTCTGGTTTATAATCTTGTTGTCTGGGAATAATTACAAAGATCAATCCTGTAATATCCTCTGCGTACATGTAACTCGTTACAGTTTAATGTTTCTTTAAATGTACTAGACAGTTCCTATGGATAAAAGGAATTACCATTCAATTTCCTCTTGATTTACTCCAAGGAAATGTTTTCGACAAAAAGAACCAATATTCTTTAATTATTCTAGGTATTTAGACAGACCAATTTAGGCAATTAGTTCTGATGCAGATTAAACGACTCCTGGTGGAGCCGGTCAGCACTATTTACAATGTACTTCTATGTCTGTCTAATTTAATCATTTCCTCCATAGGCTATTTTTAGATCCAATCTCCTTGAATAAATCTACCGAAAAGGAGCATTAATTAGAGAAAAGGAAAATTTTTGAATCTTGCAGTTTTAAACCATTGCGATAAATAGAGCATTTGCTCCTATAGGAGCAAATGCTCTATTTATCACAATGGTTTCAACAGGTGATTTTTACAAAGGGGTAAAAAGGCAGGTTTATGGAGGAAAGGGTTAACCCTTTTACTGTGGACACTAATGTCATTTGCAAACTGTGTAGATCCAGATGAGAGGACTCCTATAGGAGCTCGTGTGGGAGCCCTCTCATCAGGATCTGCAGTTTGTCATGGTACACTTTTCTTTAAATAATCCACCCCCTGAATATTCACAGTATGCTTGACCTGTTTGAATTTTGGAACAGTCCGTTTGAAAAGTTTGGATCGCTGACTACTTAGCGGAATAACTGTAATTGAATTGGAATGTCGAGTTACCCTGGGAAGAGAGACAAATGTCTGAAACGCATTTTATAACATATATACTTAGACCATCACTAAGAAGACAAAGCTATCATGACGATATTCCTAGCATTAGAAATCTAATTTCAAACAGGTCAAGCTTACCATGAATATTCAGGTGTTTTTTTAACCCTTTCGCTGCCAAACTCTGTCGTCTGCTAACTTTGTCGTCTGCTACAAATTTTCATTCTTTTGATTTTCTTCATTTTTGTTTCAAAAACATAGTGACATTAACAAACAGTTTGGATCCTGATGAGACGCCGAGTTACTCGGCGTCTCATCTGGATCCAAGCTGTTTGCATAGGTAATCACAGATCCGGCATTGGCAGCGAAAGGGTTAACCCAGAAAAGATGAGTAACGTGACAAAGAGTGTGCATGTCCTGATTCGAGGGCTCCTCTAGGAGTAGAATACCTATCATCTTGGTATGCCCTGTTTGCAAAGGACATTAATGACCTGTTTCCCGCACAGAAAGGGTCCAGGAATAAACACGAAGATCGCTGAAAGGAAATGACAACCTGAACGAAAGAATTGTAATTCCAAATGGATATCCCTACAGTACAATCTGTCTGAATCGAACGTTTAGTGGAGAACAGTTGATCATTAACCCTTCGCTTGCTAATCGCGTCAATATACCTACCTGTAAATAGTGAAGGCCCAGATGAGACAGCTCCTGCAGGAGCTGTCTCATCAGGGTCTGCACTATTTACAAGTTGATTGTGCAACCAGTGCACTCCACAGCAGTGATTGCACAGCAAAGTACGTGTACACAGTGAAGATATATGTAATTATACAACAGGGCATGGGTAAAGAAGGATAAATGTATTTTAAAATTCAGCAAGCGAATGGTTAGGAAGATGACTGCTTGGTGCAGGATGGAAATCACGCTGAGACCTAACAAATGAGCTTTCTGTGTGGCTATCATCTTGTATAGAACTGTCACGTATCTTAACACTTTCCTATATATAAAGACATTTTCATGCATTTGCAAACATAGTAGACCCAGATCAGACGCCTCTGATCTGATATGTTTGCTTTTAACATGATATAGATCTGATTCCACATTTTTTGTCAAAGCAAAAACAACCATTTAAAGGTATAGTATAAAACTTCAGCTAAATCTCATGACGTCATAATTTCTTACATTAATACATGTACCAAACAAGGAAAGGGTTAAATACTCAGGTTATACTTATTTGACTGTTCGTATTAGCGAGGTTTGACTTTATCTATAAAAACCCTTCTAACCCAGATGATAAATTTAGTATAAATATCGGGTCTTGGAGACAGGTGGCAGCTTAATGCAGGGTGAAAGTCATGCAGAAAGCTCCTATAGGAGCTTTCTGCATGACTTTCACTCTGCATTAAGCAGTCACCTGCCTAAAATATATAAATTCTTCTCTATAGAATTCCGGTTTAGAGAGGTTTAACTACATATATATAAACCATTAGTTATATTTATTTCAAGTGGTAGCTTTAGATAGAGCCTACTGTACGGTCATCTCTTCCGCATTTGATTTGGTCTCACTGATTACTCAATTTGCATGGGTAATGTTACCAATGTCACTTCCCGAGATCTCCGTAGTTGCTGTTCTATTGATCGGGCTGTACGTACAATGTCGGTGAAAATCCATTGGTAAGAATATATTTTATCTAACATTTGAGATCTAATATTTGAAGCAAGCCATGAAGCAGTCACGCAAACTAAATTGTGGGTTTCAAATTTTCAAAGTATGGGCGGCTATTGTTTTTGATATCCTGTGGAGAGAGTATATATCTAGATGAGACATTGACTTACAGTAGAACCTGTTGTAAGCTGTCATTCATTTATTGAACATAGGAGAGTTAAAAAACCAGGTGGTTGCTTAATGCAGGACAAACGTAATGCAGAAAGCACCTATTACTATTTCGTATTGACCCATATTACTTTTGACCTGCATTAAGATCCCTATTTAAATTCCTTTTTGGTGGCTGCGGCTTAATCCATTCCCTCATATTGACGACTTTCGACGACTGTAAAAGTCACTTTGTGAAAACATTGTGATAAATAGAGCATTTGCTCCTAAAGGAGCAAATGCTCTAGTTATCACAATGATTTCAAACTACTAAATTCTAAAATTTTCATTTTTTCTAGTTAATGCTCCTTTTTGGTGGATTTATTCAAACAGGTAACTAAAATAGCCTATGGGTGGAATGGGTTAAGACAGGTTCTTCATTCAAGATACAACTCACATAGCGTGTTTTACGTTTATAGTAATCGATTTCTTGGAATTAGCTGGGTTTTATGTGATAAAATCGTTTTTTCACTGGTTTTGCGCAAATGATTAGGACCTTCCTTGAAAATTGTACACCGCCTGTCAGCTAGGATATTCAATCTAAAAAGTCTACGGAACAGCGAAATGTAATTAGCGGCGTAAAACTGAACACGCAAAGACTGCCCTTTACTTGTAAATGACAATATCACTGATATTTGTAGAAAGTTTGGATCTAGATCAGACGTCGCGTTATCCGGATTATCTGCTCAGTATTCAAGCATGTTAACAATTAGCTATTTGTTTCTGAAAATATTTCTAAATGAATTGGATAATGCTGCGATACATATAAAGATGCGTACTCAAATACTAAAATCGTATTTTCTCAACAAAAGCCTATTTTGTGACCACTCTTTAGAATTGGTCTCGAAGATGATTCTAAAGAGTGGTCGCAACATAGGGTTTGGTGGAGAAATAAAGGAGTTATTCTTAAAAAATGGTTTAAATTATCCATATTATCTGGAAATCTAATAATGTAAGAGGACATTTGCAACAAATGTGCCGCCTCAACCCATTCCCTCATATTGACGACATTTGACGCCTCTGCAATAGTCACCTGTTGAAACCATTGTGATAAATAGAGCATTTGCTCCTATAGGTATAGGAGCAAATGCTCAATTTATCACAATTGTTTCAAGCTACAAAATTCTTAAAGTTTCCGTTTCTCCAGTTCATGCTTCTTTTCGATAAATTTATTGGAGGTTGGATCTAAAATAGCCTATTCGGGAATTGGTTAACGCCATATATGGCCATTTTAACACCTAGGTAAACAGGCTATTAACCAATTCCATTATAGGCTATTTTTAGATCCTACCTGTTAGAATAAATCTACCGAAAAGGAGCATTTACTAGAGAAAAGGAAAAGTTAAGTTTTGAAACCATTATGATAGAGTATTTGCTCCTATGGAGCAAATGATCTATTTATCACAATGGTTTCAGAAAGTGACTTTCACAGAGGCGTCAAAAGGCGTCACGTATAAGGGAATGAGTTAAAAAGTAAAAGGAGGTGCTACATTAGCTTTGTACTGAACGTTTATCTGCTGTGCAGAAATCGCGCTAGAAATAGATAGACAGAATTAGGAAATAAAATGAATATAGTTTTTGCTCGTCTGTTTTTCGAAGAAAAAAAAGAGATATTGTTGTAACTCTGGCGCCCACATCCTCGTCAGCGCCGTTGTCGCACGGAAACTTTAATGTTGATAATTACTGTTTTACTATTCATGCAAATATTGTGAAATTTCACACACTTGTTTACCGCCACAAGAGATACAATCTGACCATGACTATAACTCTGTTAGGATTTTTCCAAACGTATGCCACCTTTAAGGACTTACGCAATAGACCATTAAGATGTGTGTCATTTTGAAACCGTAACCAACTGGGCTCTCATATTTCATATGTGAATCCCTTCTGGCAATGCCTTTCCATCACTGTTAAAGATTTGTACTTTTGACCTTGACCTTTGAACTTTGACATATATTTAAAAACTTTAACAAACAACTTTAACGCTGGCTACTGTTTCAAAATTGTTCAAGCAAATCTTACGAAGCCTATTAACCACCACAAGGGCTACAATCTGACCAAGGGCCGTAACTCTGTAGGACCTATTTTTTACAAAATTATGCCCCCTTTTATGGACTTGGGAAATAAAAAATTAATGTAGCCGGGTAGAGATTATGATGAAATAAATTGATAGGCTTTACTGTGTGGCTTGGTAGCTCAGTCGCTACAGTGTTGGCATGGTAAGCCAGAGGCCCTGGGTTCGAGTCCCAGTCGTGTCACAACTTTTTCACCATGTTACATTTGGCGCCCAACGTAAATAACCCATAGGGTGATTTATATGAAGATACTATGAAGATAATTTGTAATAATAAGAAACTCGTGGAGTGTTCTTTGAGTAAGAATTTGGGACGAATTCTTGTGTAGAGGGGATGTGTGTAGCCGGGTAGAGATTATGGTGAAATAAGTTGATAGGCTTTACTGTGTAGCTTGATAGCTCAGTCGGTAGAGTGTTGGCATGGTAAGCCAGAGGCCCTGGGTTCGAGTCCCAGTCGAGTCACAACTTTTTCACCATGCTACATTAAGATGTCTCGGAAAATGAGCATTGGCATCCGCATGGCATGCTCTTGTTTAAACGAGCTCTTGGTGGACATACACATTTACAGTAAAACTTCGATTATCCGAACACTAAAATACGTATTATTATCGATCTTTAAGACAGGTGGCAGCTTAATGCATGGTGAAAGTCATGCAGAAAGCTCCTCTAGGAGCTTTCTGCATGACTTTCATCATGCATTAAGCAGCCACCTGCCTAAAAGGGTCTAAATTCGTTTATAACGAAAATTCGAATAATCGAGGTTTTACTGTATTTCTATTGATCTAGTACAGACCAAGAGATAAATATGCGTTCTTAGATATTAAAATCGTCATTTCTCAACAAAACCCTATGTTGTGACCATTCTTAAGAATCATCTCGAAGAGACGATTCTAAAGAGTGGTCTCAACATAGGGATTGGGGAGAAATAAAGGAGTTATTCTTGAAAATGTTTTAATTTACGCATTTTATCCGGAGCTCTGCTAATGCCCGCGCTCCAAAAAGGTTTAGCGTATTAGAGGTGCATAAATTATTTAACTCTTTATTTCATGAATAATAATGTCATGTAAGAAATAACGATGCCATGGATATTAGTTAGATGATTTGTTTATAATGGCAGACGGAAACATCTTACGGCGTACGAAGATAATGATAGATTTGGTCATTGCATCATCAGACCTATATACATGTAATTAGTTTATTACACACGCAAACACAGCATTCTCTGATCAAACAGCTCCTATAGCAGCCGTCATATCTTGGTCTTTTCTGTTCCATAAATACTCCTTTCTATGCCTTTGCAAAGAGAGTAGGCCCAGATCAGATGGCTCCTATAGGAGCCGTCTGGTCAGGGTGTGCTCTGTTTGCTTATGGAATGATATAGATATGATTCTAGAGTTTATGCTTTAGTAAAGTATTAATATGTTAAAATGCCATTTTTAAAATTAATCTAATTAATATCCATGGTGTCATTTTTTCTTTCATGTATAGTCACGAAGTAAAGGGTTAAAATGCGTATCTACGTAGTAAAGGATCCATAATGGAATATCTTTGATGAAATACTTTGGCAAATCGAACGTGACACATACATTGGTTTATGATTTAAATCACAGTTAACGTGATTATTTCCTCGCAGATCCTGTTAGAATCAATAATAATTCACTGTTAAATTGTCGGGGAAACATAATAGCATTTAACCATTTCCCTCATTGAGACGGATTTTCACGCCTTTGCAAACATAGTAGACCTAGTCCAGACAGCTTCTGTCGGAGCTGTGTGATCGGGACCGGCTGCATTTGCTTATGAAATTATATAGATCTGATTCTACAATTTCTGGAAAAGCCAAACAAATCCTATATTCATATAACATTTTGAACATTCAGGTCCATGCTTATAAAGCTTTTAGTTGAGCCTGAGATCGTTCTCAAGCTTTTGATTGGTCAGATTTGAGCCATTGCTCAAATCTGACCAATCAAAAGCTTGATAACTCAAATCTGACCAATCAAAAGCTTGAGAACGAAACTCAGACTCAACTAAAAGCTTTATAAGCATGGACCCAGGTAATATGTATTCAAAATGTTATCATTTCTTACATGAATATTCCTTAGTGAAATGGTCTACGTCTCTGACTATACTATACTAGATAACTAAGAACGATTTTGTTTTCATTGTGCAAACAGTCCTGTGGCCGATCAAGGCAAATATTATCTACAGCTCACCCATTTGGTGTTTCTCTATCAAATGAATCGATTCCTCCATAAATACTCATTTCCATGCATTTGCAAACATAGCAGACACAGATCATGAATCGTCTGATCAGGCTCTGCTCTGTTTGCTTATGATATAATATAGATAATTATGATTCAACAGATTCTGTAAAACCTTTCTGTAAAATGTTTCTGTGTTAATATGCCATTTTAGAAATTACTCTAATCAATATTCATGATGTCCTACATGTACATGAATATTCATGGAGTAAAGTAAGACTCGAACTTAAAGTAATGGTATTGTTTGTTTTACGTCCCCATCATGTACTGGTGTATATATATACTTGCTCTTGACCGTTTGTTTGTAATTCTTTAACCCTTTACCCAATAGCCTGTTTCTAGTTTTGAAGACATATAACCACTTAAAGCAGGTTGAAAGTAAAGCAGAATGCGCCTTAAGGCGCATTCTGCTTTACTTTCAGCCTGCTTTAAGCTACCACCTACTAGGATATAGAAAATATGTATTATGCAATATGTTCATGACTGTATGAATTTGAACTATTTTCTTCAGCGGAGGAATAAATCAAACACGCTAAAAGCCGCTTCTATCAGGTAAAGGGTTAAAAGGTTTTAACTTACGCATTTTATCTGAACCTCTGGTTCAGCCAAAGGTCAGTAAGCAAAAGTAACGCTTTACTCTATAAATACGCAATTTAAAGCCTTAGCAAACAGAGTAGATCCAGATCGGATCGCTTCTATTGGATCAGTCTGACCAGGGTCTGCTCTGTTTGATTATGGTATAATACAGGTACAATTCTACAGTTTCTGCCATTGCCAAAATGTCTTTTACTCATATGCCATTATAAAACAAATACCATGTACATTTAATTAATATTCATGATGTCATTATATCTTAAATGAATATTGAAGGAGTTATTGAATTAATCTTTGATCGGGGTTTAAACGGTTTGGATTGTATGTTTCGTGGTGTTATCAACCTGACAGACACTGTCATTTGATTCCGATACAAGAAATACGAATTATAGGCGGGATATATACACTAAATGCGAAATTGCGTTCCCAGACGCCTTTTTTCATTTCCCTCAATTATCGTAACCCTTTCAGGTACCAGGCTGTAAAAAAATAACGTCTGCTAGAATATGGATATGGGGCAATTTATGACTACTTTCGACTCGACCAAACTTATGTGCAACTCTTAATCGAGTACCAAGCAGTTTGGATCCTGATGAGACGCCGAGTTTCTCGGCGTCTCATCTGGATCCAAACTATTTTGCAAATGCAAGTCAAGTCGCGGTTTATTTCCTGTAGGTACTTTTTTATCGCAATTTTAACGATGTCTGCTAGAATCTCAACTCAATGTAAAAACTATCTTAATTTTATCCCTATTTTAGGCTCCACAATCACCCAGGTCTTCTGTATTTAGCAGTTAAAGCAAATGTTTAAACGCTAGTCAGAAGCATAAAAAGTAGGTGTGGATCTCAGCCCATTACATGCTTAACCCATTTGCTCCCACGATCCAATATATTGGACGTAGGCAAACAGTGTAGACTCTGATCAGACGCCGCATAATGCGGCGTCTGATCAGAGTCTACACTGTTTGCTGATAGGAATTGCATTATAAAACAAAATGAAAATTTAGACCAGACACCCCGTGGATAAAAATGGACTGATCCATTATATAAACATGGAAGAATCCACTGGGAGCAAATGGGTTAAATTCAGTTGCCATTGTAATTATTGCAAGGACAGTAGACCGCGATAAAACGGCTAATACTGTGTTTGCTGGTGAAATAATGTAGATATGATTCTACAGTTCCGGCGATTGACATTTCCCCTGTCCATATGATAATACAGTAAAATCTCGATTATTCAAACACTAAAATTCGCATTATTATCGATCTTTAATATAGGTTTCAGCTTAGTGCATGGTGAAAAGTATGCAGATTTGGTAAAACCCACCAACGTTATTTACGTGTCGCCAGAAAAACAAACCATCTCAAATAGCAATACATGTTTGCTAATTGCAAACACAATTTATGACGCGTATGGCGGGATAGAGGTTACATTATTTCTTTCATGAATATTCATTAAGTAAAGGGCAAAACAGTTGCTTTGATGTTGTACATGTATGCCATTGAAAGGTTTTTCATCTTTTGTATAATCTTTCTTAATAGCACATGTACATTCGTGCATGCATGTTGTAAATTACAGGGAAAACAATATTCGTAACCCTTTACTCAGAAATAATGACATCATGAATATCAATTTGAACACAGAGATTTCAGGTCATGGTAGAAACTGTAAATACAACTTCAGTAAAACTCCTCTAATGCGACCAGCAAAAAGGAGCATACTTCACAGTGGCAAAGGCGGGTGGTAGGAGCTTTCTGCATAACTTTCGTCCTGCATTAAGCAACCACCTGCTTATAAAGACAGCCATGTTTATTCATTAAGTGGTCACATTAGAGGGGTTTCACTGTATATTTCAATAAAGCAAAGACTGCAGATCCTGATCAGACAGCCTCTACAGGGGCCGTTTCATCTGGGCGTAATCTGTTTGCAAATGCGTGCTAATGCGTGTCTATTGAGTAATGACAAGAACGTTCTACAACTACGACAAGGTGGTACAAAGGTATCGTGTAGTAAAATGTTCAGAAATATAGACAGATTGTAAAATATTTTACCCATCGTTCTGATGTGTACACTGACCATATAGATACGTCGTAAAGTTTATAAATATAAATCAAACTAGTCTAGCTTTACAATCGTAAACAATAAAACACAGTAAAACCTCTCTATAACGGCCACTAAATTACATCATGTGTTTTGTGTTAAAGGCAGATGGCTGCTTAAAGCATGGTGAAAGTAAAACAGAACGCTCCTATAGGAGCGTTCTGTTTTACTTTCACCTTGATTTAAGCAGCCACCGGCCCTAAATACCAACGGAACAACACAATTTATTGGCTGTTGTAGAGAGGTTTTACTGTATATGGATTCAGATGCCGTGATAAAATGCGTATATTCAAACATTTCCCAGAATAGCTCCTTTATTTCTCAATCAAACCCTATGTTGTGACCACTCTTAGAGACGATTCTAAAGAGTGGTCACAACATGGACTTTGATGGAGAAATGACGATTTTAGTTTTTGAAAACGCACCTTTATATTTTGTTCTGTAGATTCAGATTATCAATTTACACTCAACGATAAAGAGAAACTGTCTCGTACACAACTCATTTTCTGCCAAAAAAAGCTTATATAGTGGTACCGAAAGGCGTTAACAGACAGTGACTGTAGAGGCCCAGTGGAAATTAATGTCTGTCTATTTTTGTACAGTTTTGACATTATCCGGCAATTTATGAGGTAATTAACTCCCTGCACGCTGGAGGTTAATTCGTTATAGCGCACGAACATAGTTTGGATCTAGCTGAAACGTGGTATTCTGAGTTTATCCCATTCCCTCATAGTCTATTTTTAGATACAACCTCTTTAGAAAAAAGGAAAATTTTAGAATTTTGTAGTTTGAAACCATTGTGATAAATAGAGCATTTGCTCCTATAGGAGCAAATGATCTATTTATCACAATGGTTTCACAAAGTGACTTTTACAGAGTCGTCAAAAGTCGTCAATATCAGGGAATGGGTTATTTCTGACAAGAAGAACAAGAATAAATAGTGAAAATTGCAACAGACGCACTTTGTTGCAGACAAAAATTGCTTTTTACGCTGACACGTAACGTTTTGCACCGCTAGAGCGGCGAATGTTTGTCAGTATATACATTCATGCAAGCGGTTTTGATCTAGATCAGACGCCAATTAATCCGACGCTTCGTCAAGATCAATATTGATTGATATACTATATTGTTACTCTTCGAAAAGAATGTGAGTAAAATTAAGGTTGAGAAATGTAACAAACGACGTTGTGTGCCAACATGTGCGGAACGTGCTAAGAGTTAATTGTGTATACGTCATGCACCGCACGACAGCGGATAGGAAGTCCTTGGCAAGATGTCAAGAATATGGCTGAAAACAAAACGAATGCCATACGGGTTAAGTATGGTACAAATTCAGCTTATAGCAATGTATCTATACTTGATGCGAAAAATGAAAAACAAGCTATAGCTTGATTACCCGAATACCTCTTATTAACGCCGTTTGACGCCTTTGTAAAAATCACATTTTGAAATCATTTTGATAAGGCATTTGATCCATATGAGCAAATGATCTATTCATCACAATGGGTTCAAAATACCCAATTCTACATGTTTCCTTTTCTACACGATTCTAAATGATTCCTTTTTCTAGTAAATGGTCCTTTTCATTAGATGTATTGAATGAGGTTAGTTCTAAGATATCCTACGAGTATATAAGAGAACATGTTTAAGAAAAAGTAGCAGGATGAGGAAGTAACTTAACTTATACATAGCCAGTTAAAATTTCAAATGTTTCTTGTTAGAAATAATGGTCGCGTTTTACCCAAAACCGTCTATGTTTTAGCTCCATATGTGTTCGCGATAATGCAAAAATATGTTTCTAGAACAGGAAATTACGAGTGCCGTTTGATTTCCAAATGCGTTTTCATGGTTTTACGATGTAAGATATTATGACTTAATTGACATAACTAAATTGATTTTCTCTTATAGCATATACAGTAAAACCTCTATAAAACCACTAAATTACATCAAGATTTTGCGTTAAAGGCAAGTGGCTGCTTAAAGCAAGGTGAAAGTAAAACTGAACACTCCTAAACGTATTTGAACTAATTTTGTATCATTATTTAGCCATTTGGTTAGTTTATTCCAAATATTTTGACAACTTTTTTTTTACTTCGATATAATATTCAAATGCTTTCTACTTTCGAACTTACTCGGTTGCATACATGAAGTAACAGTTCTATACAGGGGCACAAATTCGACTGCTTTTGAATGGATTCAATGTTTTTAGGAGCTGTTGACTAAGTATCAAACT
Source organism: Azorinus chamasolen (assembly GCA_963576725.1). NCBI lineage: Eukaryota > Metazoa > Mollusca > Bivalvia > Cardiida > Solecurtidae > Azorinus > Azorinus chamasolen. Next base: position 11,693,115 of record OY755252.1, read on the forward strand.
GTTGACTAAGTGTCAAACTGATATGATCCTGATCAGACACCGAGTTACTCATCTCATCTGGACCCAAGCTGTTTGCAAATCTGAGTAGGGTCACTGTAAGCTGGATAAGGGTTAAATAGAAGCTTGATTGTTTCCGTCTAGTAAATTATGTGCGGGACAATCCAAGGGCCCCAAAAGAATAATAATTCCCAAAATTGCCTGTCTCTTGTTCTCTTATGGGTTTTTTAAGTTTTCTCCGATTTGGCAATATGCCTACATGCCAATCAGTAGATGTTAACCGTTCTCTTGCTTAGTGGGATGTTCTGACTGGTTTAAGGAAACTGTTTGGATCCTAATGGGACAAGGCGTAACTCGGTTGTTTGAAACTTGGTTTGAAGCTTTTCAGATTTGGACAAATGGGAAATCCGTAAAAAATCGACAGATCAGAGATTGGCAAGACATTATTTTAAACCATTCCTTGGTATAGTCGCGGGTGTTTTTGACGCCTCTAAACAAGACTCTTTTTTTCCGTTGAGGTAATGGGTATGAGATATATGTATGCGAAACTTTGCTGCCTTTTGTTTTGGAAAGTTGATGTAAAGGTTTCCATACTGTGAACGTTTTTGTGAAGTTATACATGAGTTCATTTGGCTTTTGTTAACTCTTTCCTCCATTCTACGCCTCTGTAATAACCACTTCCTGAAACCATTGTGATAAATAGAGCATTTGCTCCTATAGGAGCAAATGTTCTATTTATCAAAATGGTTTCAAACTACAAAATTCTAAAGTTTTACTTTTCTCTAGTAAATGCTCCTTTTGGGTAGATTCATTCAAAGAGGCTGGGTCTAAAAAAAAGTCTATGGAGGAATGGGTTAAGAAATAGAGGATATGTTGCGAGTTGTCTTTTAAGATCACATGTTCCTAAACGAGCTTTAGAAAATGTCATTAAGCGAGCCTTGGCGAGCTTAATAACATTTTCTTGGTGAGTTAAGGAACATGTCATCTTAAAAGACAACGAGCATCAGATTCTTTTTCTCACATATCAAAAAAGTGCATTTTTGCCGTTTAAATGACATGTAAACATCGGTTTCTATGGTTTGACGTCATATATATGACGTATGACGTCATATATGTTCTAAAGTGATCTTACACGTGTTACAGATAAGGAAATCTTAACCCGTTGTTCTAACTCGGAGATAAGGGAAGGTATGTGAGAAAGTGTTTTATCAATTCAGCGGTTGTAGTTTTCTCAAATCATGGAATAACTTTGTTTGCAAATGCGTTAAAAGGTGCAATTTATGTGGTAAAGAAACTTTAAATTAACTAGGTGATTTCGAAATACTTACAACGCAGCCCTCTAATCTGGGTCTACACTATTTGCACTATTTACACTATTTTGCACTATTTACACTATTTGCACTATTTACACTATTTGCACTATTTTTACACTACTTACACTATTTGCACTATTTTACACTATTTACACTATTTGCACTATTTGCACTATTTACACTATTTGCACTATTTGCACTATTTGCACTATTTGCACTATTTACACTATTTGCACTATTTACACTATTTGCCCTATTTACACTATTTGCAAATGTGGGTTAGCTCCTTACTCGCTTTTAACCCTTTCGGTGCCAGATTTCTAATTGTCGTCTGCAAACCAATTTTGTTAAATCATTCGGTAAAATAAGGAAATGAGACAAAGAAATGACATTTCAAAGGAATAAAGCACATATATAGAAATAAAGTTTGAGACAAAAAGTGATGTCCCTGATCAGACGCCGCCTTGAAAAGGCGGCGTCTGATCTGGGACTGAACTATTTGTCGTGGTGCATTTATGCGACATTGGCGGTAAAAGGCTTAAAGGGTAAAGTGCAAACTAGCATTTTCTTTGAAAGAGCTGATGCCGCCACGCTGTGTTTATGATTATTGAAGTCGTTGTTGAGATGTTGAATTGTTTAGAGAGATTCGTTTTAACCCTTATCTCGCTACTCGCGACCTGAATCACATCTACAAACAGTTTGGATCCAGATGAGATGCCGAGTTACTCGGCGTCGCATCTGGATCAAATCTGTTTAATACTCGGTCAGTAACTTGATCGAATCGGACGTAGTCAAAATTGCACGTGATCAAAATTTGAGGAGACAATAGTTTTTTTTCACAACGGATTAAGTGTTAATGAATTGCGATGATTTATTAGAGAAGCATCCTGTTTATGAGATTCTGATAAAATATCCCTAAATTGGTTAAATAGGAAAGCACTGAGGCGCCATCGTTTGAAGCATTGGAATTCAAAGGTTACATGTACAGTTGAATTTCGATATCTCGACATCAAGGGACCATACAAATTACTTCGAGATAACATAGGTTCGAGTTATCCGATTTCTAATCTGAACAATTTCTCAAGTTCACAGATTAATGCAGGTCTAAAGTAGAATTACTTTCGACCTGCATTAAGCTGTCACATGTGCTTCTAGATATGCGTAGTGATACATATTAGAATAATTCTGTATTGTAGAATTTTAGTTCGAGTTACCACGAAGTTCGAGCCATCCGAGTTTGGGAGTTTAACTATATTAATTATTTCTCTCTGCGTGTAGAATATCCTGTGAATAATGTTCTTGCCTACTCTCATATTATGTGAAGATTGAATGATCACAAATTCTGATTTGAATAGATACACATACATGTACGTGTATCCTTGGCAACACGACGCAGTTTGTGTATAAACATAATATATGGTTATTTAACCCATTATTTTCCGTTCTAATTAACCACGTCGACCATGATCACATCATAATGTTGAGAAACAAACAATATTCACTGAAAATTGCGAGACGTCGACGAGAAATTACTAATGTTGCCAATGTTATTCATCTACACTTTAGACAAAAATCATGTGCATTGTAGTTCCACGTGTTTTTGATATCACACTCGTGTTCTGTTCTAGATCAAGAAATTCGGAAGGGTATGTAAACTATAATTATTGATTTGCCTGCGCATTTTACGATAAAGGTCGTTGAGGGAAATCTTTCTGAAATTGTTCAAGATAATTGTAAACAAATTCTTCGTCGGTTATGGGCAGTTAACCGCTATACGTTATATGTGCACGTCCAAAAGCCATTTAATAGTTTGATTACTTAAAATAGAGCATAAATACAAGAAAAGAGAAAACAAACATACGTTCAACCCTTTAGTCAAGAAATACTGCATTTACCACCCTTGCAAATATAGTAGACTCCTTTAGGAGCCGTCTGATCAGGGTCTGCTTTGTTTGCTTATGTCATGATATAGATCTGAATCTACAGCTTTTGTCAATGCCAAACAATCTGTTATTCAGGTGTCACTAAACAATATAAACAAACAAACAAACAAACAATTTAAATCAATGAATATTCACATTGTCGTGCTTTGATTTTACACTAATATTCATAGAGAGTAAAGGGTTAATGAATTCTGTTTCAAACCCATTACATGTAATTGACCTTAAAACCCACTCATTTCTCAGTTTTAAACAATCCATGCTTGTTTTATGAATATAAATGCTACTGATTACCAAGTATGATTTAATGACGTAAAATAACCGCATAAATACGGGTAACAAGTGTACTGCCATTTGCAAACAGGGTATACCTAGATCAAAAGGCTCCTGAAGTAACCCTCTGATCATGATCTGCCCTGTTTATCACTCGAAAACCTCTATCAAATTATTCTGATATTTTATACTAAATTTACTCTGTTATTGAACAAGGATGGAGCACTCCGCTTTCACAAGTCCGCATTCAAACTGTTGACCTTTGACCGCTAAGCGCGACCTGACATGCATTTGCAAACAAACAGCTTGGATCCAGATGAGACGCCGAGCAACTCGGTGTCTCATCAGGATCAAAGCTGTTTGGCACTTGGTCAATAGTTTCTCAAAAGCTTGATCGAATCGACAATCAGCAACAACTGTAGCAGATCAGAGTTTGAGCAGAAATTATTATTTTTCCAGCAGGCTAAGGGTTAATGTATTTGGAATATTATAAACCAGAAGCAGTATTGTTAGTGAAGAATTGATTCGATATTCTAATAGTGCGAAAATATGACAATTTGTGGCGCCATTGCATGAACTATGTGTTACGAAAGCTATTTAGTCAACTCTGCTGACATTCGGACGACCGTTTAACCCATTCTCTCATATTAATGCCTTTTGACGCCTTTGTAAAAGTCACTTTTTTTAAACAAATATAAAAGTAGAGCAATATTTGCACAAGTTTCAACTACAAAATTCTAAAACAAATCCCATGTTCTAGCTAAAGCTCTGTTTCAGTACATCAAAAAATAACCTAAGGGTTAAATAACATTTGTTTTAAATATTCTGTACGTATTATATATACTCAGTTTTGTACATGTAATTTATTCATGTGAAGCGATTTTGAACGCATATGTCCTATATGAAAAGAGGGTTATATAAATGTGGTATAACAATAATAATTATAAGCAAACTGAACAGACCCTGATCAGACGACTCCTACGGGAACCGTTTGACCTGAGCCTGTTTTCAAAGGCGTAGAAAGGCGTATTTATGGAGTAGAGGGTTACAATAAGAATTTAAAATAATTTATTTTCGTAAATAAATGGTTGTATTCTGGCATGAATATTCATGAAGTGAAATGGTATCGTATCTCTTGACAGAGGCTAGGAATTAGAAATGCACTCTCCTTGCATTACTTCTCATTTTATGCAGCCATTTGAATAGTCATTGCTTTAGACATTGTCAAATATCCAATATAATGCATTTCTGTATTTCTATAAATCTTTTTCCTATGTAAATTCCTACACGATGTGTAAAATGCATGTTATATGCATACAATTTATTTTAGGTGATTTTTACTAGCTCCAAAACCTCGATATCTCCAAACTCCAAACACGGATAAAAGTGAAAAAATTCAGTCTAGACCGCTATATTAGATTTCAGAAATATAAATTTTCATTATATATATACCATGATACCATATGCCTGATAAAGATACAGTTAAACTTCGATAACTCGAACTTCGAGGGACCATACAAACTAGTTTGAGATACAACTAGTTCGAGATAATAAGTCGAGGTATCCGATTTCTAATCTGAACAATTTCTCGAGTTCACAGCTTAATACAGGTCTAAAGTACTGCTGAAAGCTCCTGTAGGAGCTTTCAGCATTGCTTTAGACCTGTATTAAGCTGCACCATGTGTTTCTAGATATCTGTAGCGATACGGTTTAGAGCGATTCTGTATTGTAAGATTTGGAAAGGCTAAACTTTTTGTTCGAGTTAGTCCAAAGTCGAGTTATCCGAGTTCAAGATATCGAAGTTCAACCGTATCTTTTTACGTCTTTACAAGCAAAGCAAACTTATACCAGACAGTTACTACAGAAGCCATTTGATCAGGTCTGCTCTGTTTGCTTATGAAAAAACAGTTTTTGTCATTATAGAGAATCCCATGCCTATAGTACCATTATAAAGAAAATAAGATAGACAATGTAAACCATTATGTATACAGTCAGTGCAATGGCAAGTCAGGCCGCGCTTAGCATGACAAGGTTTATAGTTGATTTAAACATTTACTCCATGAATATTCAGGTAAGAAAAAATGACCTCATAGATATTTGATAGATAAACTATTATAATATTATATGTAAATGTACACATGAATATTTGGCCATGTCAGAAACCGTAAGAAAACAGAGCAGACCCAGATCATACAGGAGCCGTCTGATCTGCGTCTACTCTGTTTGCAAAGGTGTAGACAGGCGTATTTATGGAGTAAAGGATTTACTGTCTCAGTATTCTTGGCGATATTGGCGAATTCCTGTTTCCGAATGCCCTTATAAAAATGCATCTAATTAATATTCATGATTTTTATTTCATACATGAATACCCATGATGTAAAAGGTTAACGTATCGCTTGGCAGAGGGTTTTTTAATACAATATCTCTGCGGGTTTTTTCTACTTGTTGTATGGCCATTTGAACAAGCATTGGTAGAGATATCGAAATGTATCCACGGTAGCTCATTGCTTTCTTTCTGTAATTTACTAAATCTCTTCCATATGTAAATATCTACATGATCTGTAAAATGCGCACTATATGCATACAACATTGTAATACGATGTACTTTAGTCCATTATTTGAAATACAGTTGAACTTCGATAACCCCAACTTCAAGGAACCATACATATTAGTACGAGATAACAGAAGCTCGAGTCATCCGATTTCTAAAATGAACAATTTCTAAAGGACACAGCTTATTACAGATCTAAAGTAATGCTGAAAGCTCCTGTAGGAGCTTTCAGCATTACTTTAGACCTGTATTAAGCTGTAACACGTGTTTCTAGATATCTGTAGCGATAAATTTTAGTTATCAATTCTGTTTTGTAAGTTTTGGAAGGACTGAACGTTTTGTTCGAGTTATCCCGAAGTTCGAGTTATCCGAGTTCGAGATATCGAGGTTCAGCTGTAATTCTATTTCGCATATTAATTAAATAGCTGAACTTTAATAATGACATATGAAATCATGGGGTTTGAGCCAAGAGAGAAACTGTAGAATCAGATCTATATTATTTCATATGCAGACAGAGCAGACCCTGATCAGACGGCTCTTATAGGAGCCGTCTGATCTGGGTCTTTTCTGTTTGAAAATGCATAGAAAAGCGCAGTTATGGGGTAAAGTGTTACGTGAATAAGACGATGTCCAAATTTATGACATCTGGAATTTTCTTAAACTCTAAACAAGGTTAGCAGTATAATGTTTCAGTCTAGACCAGTATATTACATTTGAAAACAAATAAAATGTTCATACCATTGTCGGTTTCAACCCTTTGCCTGATACAGACGCCATCTTACTCCTTGCCAAACAAACAATGGTTTCAAACTATAAATTTCTGCAAAAATGCACAATGGTTTCAAACTACAACAGTCCAACATTTTCCTTTTCTCTAGTTCGTGCTCTTTTTCGATATATTTATTTAAATATGTTGGATCTAAAATTAACCTATGAGGTAATGGGTTAACGAATATTCATGAAGTAAAGGTTTAAGTAAAACCTCTCTGAAGCGGCCATACAAAGGCTTTAGAGAGCTTCAAATGGAACTTTCTATATTACAGTGCTCCCTCCCTACAACGGCCCTCTCAATAACGATTCCCTCCTTACAACAACGCATGTCACTGTTTCCGAAACAACAAGGCTCCAGAAACAACCTTTTTCCATCGTATTTTCTTTATGCCTCCATCAAACCCTATGTTGTGACCACTCTTTAGAATCGTCACTTTGTGACGATTCTAAAGAGTGGTCACAACATAGGGTTTGATTGAGGCATAACGGTTTTAGTTCTCGAAATACACCTTATCTGGGGATCTGCAAACAAGCTAATTATGTTTGATTTTCCCTCCATATAACAACTCCCTCTGAACAACACATACAATATTCGTATCCCAAAGGGTGTCGTTGTAGAGAGGGAGCACTGTACGTTCGTTCTGTATTAACTCTATGTAAGCTAGTGGCGAATAAGTGATTACCTATACAAACAGTTTGGATCTAGATGAGACGCCGAGTACCTACGCGTCTCACCAGGATCCAAGCTGTTCGACACTGTACCTTTGAAGAGAAATATAAGAACAATATTTTTGAGAATGGTAGATGACGACCATTTTCCAGACGTAAATAATTTATAATACATAAATTCACTTTTTTGGAATATTTTCTTCATTGTAAATAATTAACTTAGCGTGCACAAAGTTAAGAAGTCTCCTAGTTAACGTTTAACCCTTTCCTTGATGAATATTCATGTAGGAAATAATGACGTCATGAATACTAATACGGTTATTTTTATAATGGCGGCATATGAACACATGCCATTTTGACTAAGGCAGAAGCTGTAGAATCAGGTCTATATTGCACCATAAGCAAACAGAGCCGTCTGATCTGGGTCTACTCTGTTTGCAGATGCGTCAAAATGCGCTTACATAGGAAAAGGGTTAATTAACGGACATTCGCTGGTTGATCACTGTACACACATTTTTACTATCAATTCCTTGCATTCGTTTTCTTTTTAATTCTGCTTGGAATTGAATATGTTCTGATTTAGACCTAAAACAAAATCCACGACAGCGTATTTAATTTATGTTAATATCTTCCGTATGTAAATGTGTATTATATATGCATACAATTTGCATTGCGTTTTACTAGCAAGTGCATATAATTGCAATACACTTAACCATTTTTCTCCATACATATGCCTTTTAACAGAGTAGACCAAGATTATATAGGAATCGTCTTCTGATCAGGGTCTGCTCCGTTTTGCTTATGGAATTATATAGTTCTGATTCTACAGTCTTTCCAATGACCAAAATATCATGTGAAATTGCAAGATGCCATTCTTTTCTTAAGTGATTGTTCTTAGAGTGATGCTTTTTCGAACCTTTGGACCTTCATTGCCTCTAAGGCTTTATGGTCCATGATATCGTTCAAGTCTTTGCAGGAAATGATGGATTCACACTACAATAAATTTAGAGCTCCAGATAAGATGGGTAAATTAAACGTTTTCAACAATAACTCTTTTATTTCTCCACAATACCCTATGCTGTGACCACTCTTTAGAATCGTCTCAAAGAGACGATTCTAAAGAGTGGTCACTACATAGGGTTTGATGGAGAAATAAGTACTTTAGTATTTGAGTACGCACCTTTATCTGTTTCTCTGAATACTTCAGCCTGTATTTGTTCTCAAGCATATGATTGGTCAGATTTTGAGTAACATGAAAACCAGACCAATCCAATACCTTAGAACGAACTTTTAGACTAAAACACAGAATGTTTATAACCCCGGGGTCTGCACCTTTTCATAATTTGAAAGTATGTCTTTGTCTCTTGAGTTCATGTTTTTGAATAGGAATATATACAAGATGCAGTCGTAATTTCAATTTGACATGATCTTTGTGCAAGCCCAAACCCACAAATGGTTTATGTTTAAAATCGGCCACTCGTTATAATCCAAAATGTACGACATTTATAATGGATGGAAGAGTTTGAAAATAATATATTTTCTATTATGGACAAGTAGAGGCATAGTTCAGATGTGTAAATTGCATCTTTTTTAATTTATATTGTAAGAATATCTCATTTTCTTTATTATCCGCAAACCGTACAGTGTTAGAGAAAAGGAAACGTTTAGAATTGTATAGGTTTGAAACCAATGTGATAAATAGAGCATTAATTTTGCTCCTATGGAGCAAATGCTATCATTTATCACAATGGTTTCAAAAAAGGATTTTGCCGAGGCGTCAAAAGGCGTCAGAACGAAGGAATGGGTTAACTCGGTTTGCTCAGAGCTGCTTGCTAACAACCATGACGAGAACATGTAACAGACAATACTTTTTCATCAGTTGTCTCCCTTAGCAGGTAAATGAAATGTATAACGTACTCATTACATGTACGCATAGATAATTTGCAGAAATGAAACCTGTTTCTCAAGAATAGTTCCTTCAGAGACGATTCTAAAGTGTGGTAAAAGCTGCATCAAGTCATTACTCCACGAATATTCATGTGAGAAATAATGACATCATGAATATCAATTAAAGTAACTTTTATAATAACATATGGACACTGGGCGTTTTATCCATGGCAGCAACTGTAGCATCTCATCTATATTACAGTAGAACCTCTCTAATGCGACCACTTAATGAAGAAATATGGATGTCTTTAAAAGCAGATGTTTGCTTAATGCAGGACAAAAGTAATGCAGAAAGCTCCTCTAGGAGCTTTCAGCATTACTTCTGTGCTGCATTAGGCTACCACCTGCATCTGGTAAGCAGAATAGCAACACTCTTTTATGTGGTCGCATTAGCGGGTTTTTAGTGTATATTATTAGCCAACATAGCAGACCCTGACCGGACGGCTTCTGTCTTTGCAAAGATGCACGAGGGTGGGGTTACTAGTAATGGACTAGTATAGTATGACTATGAATCATCATTCTAACATTTATATTAATCCTTCTATCCGTAATATATTTGACATCCATGAAAACAGAGTAAACCCATTATTTGCTTGTAATTATTTTAATTCATTCTCTCCTAGACTATATTTAGACCCAACCTCTTTAAATATATGTAAATCTACCGAAAAGGAGCATTAACTATATAGGAAAACAGAAATTTAGAATTGTGTAGTTTTGAAACCATTGTGATAAATAGAGCATTTGCTCCTATGGAGCAAATGCTCTATTTATCACAATGGTTTCAAAACTACACAATTTATCACAATGGTATCAAAAAGTGCCTTTTACAGAGGCGCCAAAATGCGTCACTAGGAGGGAATGTGTTAAAGGTATGGTTCTTTTATGTTTCTGGTGGGTATCATTTTCCTTCTTTAAAGATTGAAAAATAGAATTCATTTATTTGATTAATACATATTCTTAATTGACGAAGTATTGTATGAATATTCATCGAGTAAAGAGTAAACAAAGTTATTTCGACGTTAGATTGACACCCATTGCAATGTTCTTATGTTCTTCATTCTATCAAAGTTCCTGTACACAGAGAAATGCCAGCCTATTGATGTTCTTACATATTGTCAACATTAACGTGGAGAACGTCCATTACACGTAAATAATTGAGGTAAATTCATAACAAACATAACACATCTGGTTAATATCAAGACCTCCAGATGGCGCTGTGCAGTGACGTCACTGTAGTATACCCAATATGCTAGTACAGTAGAGTATCGCTAATGGGACCACATAATTTATTTATATCGCAGTCTGTAAAAAGATGGTGGTTGCTTAATGTAGGACAAAACGTAATGTAGAAAGCATATAGGAGCTTTCTGTATAGTTTCTACCATGCATTAAGCTACCATCACTTTTAACCCATTCCCTCAAAGGCTATTTTAGATCTAACCTCTTTGAATAAATCTACCGAAAATTAACATTTATTAGGAAGAAGGTAAATATTAGAATTGAGTAGGTTTGAAATCATTTTGATAAATAAAGCATTTGCTCCTATGGAGCAAATGCTCTATTTATCAAAATGGTTTCAAAAATGTAACTTTTACAGAGGTGTCAAAAAGGGTCAATATGGGGGAATGGGTTGAAACTCATCCAGAATTAGACTTCTTTTAAGTGTTCGTAGTAGCGATACTTTACCGCATATGCCATAAGTCACATAGATAATGTCGATATCGCTTTCATGTGCGTAGCCAGCGATACGCACTTACGCACGTGCGTACATGTAACATCAATCTTAAAGATGAAAACATTACTATAGCCAAAATCGAACAGAAATCGAAGACTAAGGCCGGGGGTTAGACTTTGATAAAGGTTCTGTCTTGACATGTAAGCTGTAACCCATTCCCTCATATTGAGACCTTTTGACACATCTGTAAAAGTCACCCTTTGAAACCATTTTGATCAATAGAGCATTTGCTCCTATAGGAGCAAATGCTCTATTTACCATAATGGGCTCAATACAGCACGATTCTAACTTTCCCGGTGAGCATGCCCCCGGACCACTATAGCCACGGTGCGTACATTACGCTCCTGGCTTCTGAAAGTGATTTGCTGACGTGAAACTGGTCACATTTCATTTCTTGGAACACTGCATGTTCATGAGTTCATTATCAAACATCTCTTTGGTCAGATTTTGAGCTCAAAATATGAGCAATCAGATGCTATAAAATGAGCTCAAATGAATTCAAAATAGTTATAACACAAGGGCCTTATCCGTGTCGTCACCTGTTCAAAAATCCAAACTGTACTTTACCATGGTTATAACATAAGGACCTGGTCCGTGTCATCACCTGTTCAAAAATCCAGACTGTACTTTCCAAAACATTTTTTTCTTATCTTTCCCGGTTGATCTGTAAATACTGGTACATAAAACTGTTCAATCTGTGCTCTGTTTTGACGAAGTAATGTATTTACTACATTTGTATTTACTACATAAATAAGGTACAGTCCTCTTCAGTACAGCAATATAATCAAAATACCTTTGTGTTTTTCTTAGTCCCAAGTCTCAATCGCTATACGCACGGCTTATGTTCTCACACAAATCTATTTGCTGAAACATGCGTCGGAAATTGCATTCTTGCATGTAAGGGCTTCTGCGAATAAATTGTATCAGATTCAGCAACTGACTAGTTATCACGACAGATTGATTCTCACGAGAATGATGTATGGTTTTACAAAAGTCAGTGTTATATTATATGGTAAATTAATCTTTTGTAACTTACATCTATTTTGGCTTAACAAATGGCCAATATGAAACAAACACAAAATATTTCATGAATACTAAGGTAAGAAATAATCCCATCTTGAATGTTAACCCATTTGCGCCCAGTAGACTCTTCCATGTTTATACATTGGATTAGTCCATTTTAGCTCGCCTATTCGAAGAATAGGGGGGCTTATGGAATCACCCCGGCGTCGGCGTCGGCGTTGGCTTTTGCTTTTGTTGAAATGCACTAATACTACATGAAATATTTGCCCTAGAAAGCTGATATTTGGAATGGAGGTTTCCTGTGTGTTGAACATTGATGTAGTGTAGTTAAAATTTAAAATAAAATTGAAATTTAGTCAATATTTCACCTGTTTGGACTTAGCTTTTTGGGCTGAAATCTCAAGGTTAAAGTTTTGGGGTAAGTGTTAAGATGCACTAATACAACATGAAATACTTGCCATAGGTAGCTGGTATTTGGAATAGAGTTTGCGAGTAGGTTTAACACTGATGTAGTTCAGTTAAAATCGAAAACTATTTTGGACTTCATCTTTGTAGACAAGGTCTACAATAGGCGAGCTTTGCTGTCCTGCGACAGTCTAGTTATCTAAGGGGTGCGTGGTCTAAATTTTCAATTTCGTTTTGTTTTATATTGAAATTTCTATCAGCAAAACAGTGTAGACTCTGATCAGACACCGCATTATGCGGCGTCTGATCAGAATCTACACTGTATGGCTACGTCCCATATATGGGATCTTTGGTTAATTAGATTATTTCTTATATTGGCACATGTACATTGTACACAGTAATTGTAGGCCATGGCCGGAACTGTATAATCATATCTATATTATATCATAAGCAAGCAGAGCAGGCCTTGATCAGGCGACTCCTACAATGATTTCAAAAGAAAACTTTTATATCTAGGAGTCAAAAGGCGTCAATTAGTGGAAATGTGCTAAAGCTTACATGACAAGACAGAACGCTTATCAAAGTCCACCCCTCTTAGCCTTCGATTTTTTGTTCCATTTTGGCCATAGTAATGTGTTCACCTTTCAGACTGGTGTTACGGCACGTGCGTAAGTGCATATCGCTTGCTACGCCGTTGCCTTGTGATCTGTTCTACAACGCGACTTCTCAGAAATAAAACCAGACTACCCAACAATTTGAATTCTGATGTGACACCCAGTTACCCGTCACTTCTGGGTTCATATACGCTACCACTGATTACATTCATTAACCCATTACCTCATATGCTGTTTTTAGATACAATCTCTTTGTATACATGTATATCCGCCGAAAAGGAGCATTAACTAGAGAAAAGGATTTTGTTTTAGAATTTTGTAGTTTGAAACCATTGTGATAAATAGAGCATTTGCTCCTATAGGAGCAAATGCTCTATTTATCACAATGGTTTCACAAAGTGACTATTACAGAGTCGAAAAGTCGTCAATATAAGGGAATGGGTTAACCCTTACAACGCTGGATTTTCAAATGGACTATTCAATAAATTCAAACAGGACAAGCCTGTAACATGACAAACAGTGCAGACCTTGATGAGAGGGCTCCTCTAGGAGGAGCCCTCTCATCTGGGTCTACACTGTTTGCAAAGGACATTAGTGACTCGTGTCCCGCACTGTAAGGGTTAAGTCACTTTGCGCTACATGCTTTATAAGTAGAGAACATAGCATCATTACAAATAACCCATAGCTTGCTGTATAAATGATGGCTGCCTATATTCCGTTCTGATAAATGTTTCATTTGCTCCCGATTCGTTTAAGCTGTTGAAAAACAATTGATCGCGTGTCAAACAGCATGGATTCTGATGAGACGCCGAATTATTCGGCGGATTCTCATCTGGATCTAGACTGTTTGCCAGTGCGAGTTAGTTGGCGCTTAGCAGGCGAAGGGTTAATCATTATGATGACATTTAACTTTTAGCATGGTGGGCAATGTGTTTGTCTGTAGAAAATGTCTTCTAATTCAGATTTCCATTAAAAAATCATTCTCAAGAATATAATCATAGTGCCAAACAGACTGGATCCTGATGAATCGTCGGTTTATTTGGGGTTTCATGCGGATTTAAGCAGTTAGGTACAGATTATCACGGATTCACGTGTTTGATCGCAACATGTTAAGATTAATTTGCAATAAAATCTATTTCTAGCGCCGTTAATATTGTCCAATAATTAGGAAGTAAATTAATATGATTTCTGACAATTCCTGAAACGTTAGCACGATGATTTGATTTTGTCAGCAAATATCACATTAAGTGGGTTTTTTTTCATTCGTCCTGCTTCCGAAAGCGGATGTGCCGATGTGGCATTTAGGTTAGCCCGTATCCCGCTATTCGCCACCTGTCTCGCATTTTCAAACAGCTTGGATCCAGATGAAACGCCGAGTAAGAGTAACTCGGCGTCTCATCTGGATCCAAGCTGTTTGATAATTAGTCAATAGTTTTTATAAAAGCTTTATCACATAAGCAGATTTCGGTACACTTGCACCGGATCCCCATCCATGAGCACACACTATATTTTACCACGGGGTAATAGATAACCCGTATCGATTAACCCGTAGTTAACCGTATCGGGTTAACCCGTAGTTAACCGTATCGTGTTAAAAAGTTAGCCCGTATCAGTTAACCCGTATTGATCAGTCAGTCTCTCCGCCAGTATGTCTCGCATTTGCAAACAGCTTGGATCCAGATGAGACGCCGAGTTACTCGGCGTCTCATCAGGGTCCAAACTGTTTGATAATTGGTCAATAGTTTTCATAAAAGCTTTATCACATAAGCAGATAACCCGTATCGGTTAACCCGTAGTTAACCTATCGAGTTAAAAAGGTAACCCGTATCAATTAACCCGTATCGGTTCAGTCTCTCCGTCAGTATGTCAAACATTTTAATGTGCCATGAATAGCCCATACCCTCATATAAACGCTTTTTCACGAATTTGCAAAAAAAAAGAGAGAGTATATTGAATTTATAGATAGGATTATGCAGTTTCCAAACCAATGAAAGAAAACCTTTTCCATGATCGATTTTATTGATTCTGTACATGCCTATTCATGAGATGAAGACAAAGAGCTATGGGATTATGTATTGTAGAAGCCCCGATATGTCGAACTCGGATAACTCAAACTTCGAGATAACTCAACGTTAAAGTTTGATTGCTTCCAGGACGTGCGACAGGTTAATCTTTTCCTCCATAAAAACGCCTTTCTACGCCTTTCTACGCCTCTGTAAAAGTCACTTTATGAAACCTATGTGGTAAATAGAGCATTTGCTCCTATAGGAGCAAATGCTCTATTTATCACAATGGTTTCAAACTACAGCATTCTAAAAATTTCCTAATCTCTAGTTAATGCTCCTTTTTGGGAGATTAATTCAAAGTGGATGGATCTAAAAATAGCCTATGGAGGAAAGGGTTAATCCATGCCTCAAGCATTTCTTTCAAACTACATTAAGCTGTTTCCATGTTAGACGTCTTAAATGTATCTCTGCGCATATCTAGAAACACGTGTGACAGCTTAATGCCTGCAGGAGCTTTCAGAGTTACTTTCAACCTGCATTAATACTGTTGAACTTGAAAATTGTTCAGATTTTAAATCGGATAACTTGAACAAGTGTTATCTCGAAGTAATTGGTGTGTTCGCTTGACGTCCGAGATATCGAAGTTCAACTTTAAGTAATATGTTGGGGAAAATAATGCATAATTAATAAGTATTCTAACACGCCTCGCGCACACATCTACATAAACAAAGAAGGGACGTATCTATGTTTGAATTCTCCATAAAACACCACACGCGCTGTAACGGCTTAACGTGACGTAATATGTCTTCGAAAATTCGTACGACAAGAAACGTAGTGCCGTTGTGACGGTGCAAATTATAGTTAAATTGAAGTGTTAGAATCGAAATAATAAATTTATACCATTGTTTTATCGTGCAATCGAACACGGGTGGTCGTTGAGATGCTTATAATTAAACCACTCAGCCTATCGGCCTCGTGATTTAATTACTACGCATCTCAACTCCTACCTGTGTTCGATTGCACGATAAAACACTGGTATGAATTTATTATTTCTTAATTAAAATGTGGCACACATGCACTTCACCAGTCATGAAATAACCCACACTTTGATTTAAGTCGTTGAATAAGACACAATAAATACAAATACAAACTTGTTTTAACATTCTAAACCCTAAAACACAGCGTAAGATAACCAGGGTTATTTATTCTATGGAATTTCCAGACATCAAAGAGGTTTAATCACATGTTACCCGCTTTGTTTTGTCATAAAAACTACTTTCTTCTGTTTGTTTCTGTCCTAACATTTCTTCATCCATTCTGGTTTTGTTGAAACCCATACTTTCAAGTTTTAGTTGTTTGTTTTGCATTCTGGTTTTGTTTTTCAAAGTTGGACCACTAGCAAATGCAAGAAGAAATATTTCATTTTGATGAACCATATCTGATATTGACCTCTTTACTCCATGAATACATTAAACCCTCTCCTCTATAACGGCCACTAAATTACATCAAGTGTTTTGTGTTAAAGGCAGGTGGAAGCTTAAAGCAAGTTGAAAGTAAAACAGAACGATCCTATAGGAACGTTTTGTTTTACTTTCACCTTGCTTTAAGCAGTCACCTGCCATAAAAACAACTAATTTACACAAGTTGGTGGTCGTTATAGAGAGGTTTTACAGTACACTAATCTACACCTTTGTAAACAGAGTAGACCCTGATCAAACGGCTTCTAGAGGAGTCGTCTAATCAGGACCATCTCTGTTTGCTTATGACATAATATAGATCTAATTATACACTTCCTACCTTGGTAATTTTTTCATATGTTAATATTGTATTATAGAAATACAGCCAATTAATATGCTTGATGTCATTACTTCTTATATGAATATTCACGGAGTGAAGGGTTGAATGTTCTACTCGGGAAAGGATTTAATTAAACGGATGTTCCTTGGTCGTCTTTACTTTCATACATGTATGTTGAATAAAAGTTGTCATTAAGAGTAGGTTCGCTGCCAGTGTCGCATCTGTGATTACCATGCAAACAGTATGGATTCAGATGAGACGCCAAGTTACTCGGCGTCTCGTCAGGATTGAAACTTCTTGTTACTGTCGTAATGATTTGTTGAAAGAAAAGAAACTCTTTATTTCTTGCAAACGTCTTTCACATATTTGCAAACAGAGTAGACACCGATGAGACAATTCCTGAAGGAGCTGTCTGATCAGGGTTTGTTCTATTTACTTTTGAAAATATAATAGACCAGGCCAATACTAAAACACATGTGGACATATTCCATTTTAAAATTCAGCTAAGAAATATTCATGATGTCATTATTTCTTAGATGAATATTCAACGATTTCATCAGTCTACTCTGTTTGCAAAGGCGTGAAAAACGTTTCAGGAGGAAAAAGGGTTAACCACTTTCCATCTGAAAAAAAAGAAATCTAGTTAAAACGTTTATCTGCCATAATATATTTTACTTTCAATTACATGTATCTAAAACCTTTATCCCTTTCCTTCATATAAACATGTTTTCACGCATTTGCAAACAGAGAAGACCCAGATCAGACGGCTCCTAGAGGAGCCGTCTGATCTGGGTCTGCTCTGTTTGCTAATAGAATTTGATAGATACATGTATGTTTCTTTACTTTCTAAAATGTCTACAATGTTCCACCTTCCATATTTGGTTATGCTTATTGTGTTAATGAATATTCAGTAGGTATTGGAATTTGGCCAAAATACGGTACAGGGAAAGGGTTAAGGCGCTATTGAACGTGTATCAAACAGCTTGGATCCTGACGATGTCTCGTCTAGCTGTGTTGAACCGCAAATTTCACGCCACCCATTTTTCACACGTGTGAAAAATGGGTTGACGCATTTTTCACACGGGTGAAATTTGCGGCCCCATATTTCACACGTGTGAAAAATGCGGCCCCATTTGTCACAAAACCGTGCTGTGAAAATTTCGTCACCCCTTTAACCCCCTTTTCTGAAGACCTACTAATACCAACACATTTTTCACAGATATGTCACTAGATGGTTTAGCTATTGTTGACATTCTTATGCACGAGAGGTCTTAAACAGCCATCAAGACATTGAATTAATATCGGATAGGGTAGCTTTGTCCCTGAATTATGTTTATGACAGTAATGCCCACTGAGTCGACTCTCGTTATATCGAAATCGGTTAAGTAGAACTTCTGCTTATGCCGAAATCCACTCTAAGTTCCTGCAATTTGAGCTGTTTTTTAATTGCAAGCAATTCTGATCCAGACCAGATGCAGAGCGACTCAGTGTCTGGTCTGTATATAAACTGCTTGGGATTCTGTTTTCATTTTCAACAATGGAAATAAAGCATGTGTTTTTTACCAAAAAGAAATTTTAAAAAGTAATGTGGAACCCGTATATTGTGTGTATAAAAATCATTTATCACGGAGTTCTTTAAAGTCAAACTTATATTGATGTTCGCAAAGAGTTCAAAATAATGATTGTCGACTGTACTTTAGTATATGGTGACAGAAGTTATGATTTAAGGAATTATCCAATTACCGAGTTTAAAACCGACGTAGATGATAAGAATGTTTTATAAATATACATATATAAAATATGACGGGCACTGAGAATAAACTGAGAGTGAAATGACAGCGCACTGAGAGTATACTGAAATGAAAACAAGTTTAAATTAGAGTAAACTGACAGTCTACGGTAGAGTAGCTTTTAGTAATATGTCTTACTAAATAATTATTGAAGATGATATGTTTTGTAATGCTGTGATGTGGCGAAATAAATAAATAAATAAATGAATAAATAAATAAATAAATAAATAAATAAATAGATAAATAAATAAATAAATAAATAAATAAATAAATAAATAAATAAATAAATAAATAAATAAATAAATAAATAAATAAATAAAATTATTTTATTATTTTTATTATTATTAATGATAATATCGCAATAAACAAGTTATTGATTAATTGATTAATTCAAAATAAATTAATAAAACAAAATAATAAAACAATGTAGTAAGTATAATATTTTCCATAATTGAATTGTCAGGCTCTTAGTGATGTGTCATATTACTTTCAGTAAACTCTGTCAGAATAAAGCCAGTTAACTGGCAGTACGTGAGGGTGACAACTTTAAACAACGTTGCTTGTGTTATTGTTTCGGTGCAGATAAGCACAACCAGATAGCCAGTACGCTTAAAGAAGGTCACAAAAGGTCATGATGTACTGTGCGAAAAAAAGAGTAAAATACGAAAAACAAACCGAGGCCAAATTTTAGCCCAATTTTTAAACCTTTTGGCGCCAATTTTGTGTGTGTCCTGTCTATTGACAGTATATCTTATAAATAATGCGATTGGTTTTATGCTGCAAATGTATGGTGCATCATAGAAGCCATAACGCGAGTAGAGGTAGTAGAGGTAGCGTGCGTTATTTCAGGGCCGAAAAAACCCGTTTCTGAGCTGATTTTGGCTGCTGACAAAACGCCCATTTATATACCTACTACCATCATACTGACCTACTTTACAGACTGGCCTACAGTCATTATAACCCTAACTATTCAAACAATTTGTTCCATATATGTTCAAGTTATGGAACGCCAAAATCGCCAATACGTTTTATTACGTTACAGGAGTCGAAATGATATAAGGATTTTCAGAACAATCAATGCGGGAAATTTTCTTCAATGCTTTTCCTAACTTTGCTGAACATTCTAAAACAAACTTCTACTTTCGGTTTAGATTTCTGCGTTGATCTCTTTCAAAACAAAGTTGTGATCTGGAAACATAGCGCAGAGTCGGAGAAAGAATGTTTTCTTCGCTCTCAAATTATTGACGAAAGATGGTTTGTCAAGTCCGATACAAAATATGTGAGCATATGTGTTGTCACGATATACGATAGATCACGCATGATATACCATTTACGTACGATACATATACGCACACTATACGATACGATATGAACGGTTTCTTACCTTACTGTTACCTTAAGTAAAGAACAACTCTTTCTTTCTTTCTTTAAATAATACATATAGTACAAAAAGTATTAATCAAATATCCCATAAAATGGAAATAGTACCCATTATATTAACCGTGAGATGTACAACATATCCGCACAAAAGATATACACATGATATACGATTAACGCACGATAGATATACGCACGGTGTACGCTACATACTGTAAAAAGGTCTTGAAACAAGGAAGATACGTGCCAAGTTTGAAAGCCCCATTTTCGATGATACAAAAGTGATAGCCAGTGGTAAGGTTTTTCATTAAGTATGCTAAAGATCAATTCAGAGGTCAGCCAAATAGTTGTGTATGGTGTGTATCAAAAATACTCAAATTATAATGGTCCTGCGCCTCATCAGTCAAAAGGTTTTTAAAATAGTAAATCAAAGGTCAAGGAGAAGGTCATAAGGTCAAAATGTTTGGTATTGTGAAAGGTCTTTTCTTAAGAAATGTACACACCAAATATGCAAACGGTTCTAGATTTGTGACCAGGGTGACAGACTAGCAGTCGATCGGGACAAATTATCCCAGATATTCGATATCCCGGGTGTTGCAGCATACGTTGTCGACGGTGTGCATATCGTCGCCGGCAACAATGTATGTCGAAACAAACGGCACATATTGGCGCCGGCGACAGTATGTGCCGAAGTTATCAACACCGGCGGCAATACGTACCCAAGGGTTACGCCACTGTCATGTTGTCGTTTGTCGGGACATCAAAATTATAGTATTCGGCGGTTTACGACACAACAGTGTAATTGCGCCAATGATAATCAATAGCTGTGAATTGTGTCAACTGTTTTGACAGGATCATATACATGTATCCGTCCGGCTGTTTGTCTGTCGTTTCATCCATATGTATGTTCTCTGTCGTCAATTGTTCGTCGTTAAAGCCGTTTGACATATTGTCGGCAAAAATACCCTTAAAAAGCACCATAACCTTCGTCACATATTGTCGCCAGCGACAATTTGTGCAGTTCAGCATTAATATGTACCGAAAACTTAGGCACATGTCAACGCCGGCGACAATATGTTCCATTTGTTTCAGCCGAGATGGTCGCCGGCGACACTATGTACAGCGGCAACAAGATGTGCCGCAACACGGGGACATCAAATGCAGACAAAATCATAATGCATATCAAATATGCGGACGCTAAATGATTAACAAGGAACTCCAAATACTTTTTACCCACGTGACCCACAATTATATTTTAATCAAATAAGTATGTTGAGCAAGCACCCAAATCAACTTCTGAATTGTAATACAAATCTGGTTTTCGATTCCTGCGACCTTGATCTATAACCGAAATGACCAAAGAAATTGGTCAACTTCAATATATTCTCACGTGTGAAAAATGCGTCGCGTGTTTTGAAGTGAATAATTTAGCACATCGTCTCGACGCATTTTACACATACGTGAAAAATGCGTCGGGCTTTGAAAGGGGGTATAGGAGCAGAACGCAATTTTCACAAATTATGTGAAAATTGGGGCCGCAAATTTCACACGTGTGAAAATTGGGTGGCGTGAAATTTGCGGTTCAACATAGCTGGTTTAGAGTTATATATTGTAATGATTGTTTATTACCGAGATGCCATTAACTTAGGCGTCGAAACTAGTATTAACCCTTTCCCTAATATAAGCGTCTTTTCATGCACCTAATAGGAGTCGTCTGATCAGGGTATGCTCTGTTTTATCATGCAGTTTGAAAGATATGTTTCTTTAGTTTCTAAAATTGCTTCAATGGTACACCTTCCATATTTCATTATGGTTATTTTTTCTATGAATATTCAGTAGGTATTGAAATTTAGACCGATATTGTTTGCTTACATGTATATAATGATAATAGATCGGACTCTGCAGTTACTGCCAATACTAAACATTCTTATCTACATGTATATATGCCATTATTATACAAAATCTGCTCATAATGTTATTATTTCACACATGAATATTCAACATGGTGAGGATTAATTGAACGAACATTGTAATTAGCGTATGTTATTTGTAAGAAAACATAGGTCAGGAAAATATGCGTAAATTAAAACATTTTCAAGAATAACTTCTTTTTTCTCAAACAAACCCTATGTTGTGACCGCTGTTTAGAATCGTCTTAGGGTTTAGTGGAGAAATGGCGACTTTAGTATCTGGGTACGCACATTTATCTATTGTTCCAAGAAACCATACATAATTTAAAGCGGTCTTTTACTTTGATCTGTGTCATGCTCTAAAGCATTTAGATGTGTTTAAACTCTGCCCAGGAGCAATCTTTATCTACGTCCAATATACAGTAAAGACCCTCTAATGCGACCACCTAAAAGAGGTATCATTATGGGTGCTAGATGCAGATAGTAGCTTAATGCAGGACAAAAGTAATGCAGAAAGGAGCTTTCTGCATTACTTTTGTCCCGCATTAAGCAACCACCTGCTTATAAAGACATCCGTGTTTATTCATCAAGTGGTCGCATTAGAGGGGTTCTACTAAATTCTAGTTTTTCATAAACTATTGACCCATCTGAATAAAAAATGTTTGATTCTCGGCCAATACCTTCTCTTATCCGAAGAAGTGAAATTTGCACCACATCCAGATTTGAGCAGATACTGGTTTTGGGTACAGCATGAGGCAACAGTTAACCCATTACCTCATATGCTATTTTTAGATATAACCTCTTTAAATAAATTTGCCGAAAATGAGCATTAACTAGAGAAAAGGATTTTTTTTTAAAAAATTGTAGTTTGAAACCATTGTGATAAATAGAGCATTTGCTCCTATAAAGTGACTTTTACAGAGTCGTCAAAAGTCGTCAATATGAGGTAATGGGTTAATATTAACTCTAAATACCGATAAATCATTAACAATATCGTGATTTCTCACAGTGGGGCCAGTGTTTCAACTAAACAACAATTCCTTTCACTAATTCTTTAACGCTTTACTCCACGAATATTACTGTTTAGAAATAATGGCATCATGAATATTATCTATATTAATTTTTATAATGGCACATGAGCACATGCACAGGGGGTCAATTCGTGGGTCTAGGTGGTCTTAAAGAGGAAGTCCCTATAATGATCGCATATTTTCAATAATATCATAAAACTTGGTATTTGTTATGCTCTATCATTATTATGAAGGTTCCTAATTTGAACTTATATCGAAAAATGTCCCTGTGATACAAATAAACCGATTTCATCAATACTGATAATTTTTGTTCTACAACACAATATTATCGGCCTTTTCCGTTAAATTCTTCCGCGTTTTGCCGATGATCACCCGATCCCTCCATTGTTTACGTAATAGCATTCTCGGAAGTGGTCGGAGAATCGCGAATAGGGCGAACAGTTACGAAACTAAAACCCAAACCGATTAAAACTGAAACATCGGGGAGTAAAACCGGGATCGGCGATATCAAACACTTGGATGTTTTGTCATTATTAACGGTAATTGGATGGGGCTTTTTGTGATATACTACTTTTCAGCATATAAACAAATGAATTTTGTATATTTCAAGTGTTTATGAAACGCGTCAAATGTAGGGGCATCCCCTTTAAAAGTAAAAAAAAAATGATTGGGTCGATTTAGTGTTATATTATATACATAGATGGTCTAAAAAGTAAAAAAAAAATGATTGTGTCGCTTTAGTCTTATATTATATATCATAGAAAGTCTGGTTGTTTTATATGCCATTGGAATAAAACAAATATTTACCCTTAACCCTTTCCCTGTTCTATGTTTATTTCAAATTTCAATACCTACTGAATATTCATGGACAAAATAGTTACAATGAAATATGGAAGGTTTAACATTGTACATGTAGGTAAAGAAACATATCTACCAAAGTCCATTAGCAAATAGAGCAGACCCTGATCAGACGGCTCCTCTAGGAGCCATCTGATCTGGGTCTACTCTGTTTGCAGATGCGTGAAAACACGTTTATATGAGGGAAATGGTTAAGTCGCTGTTGAAAAAAATAATGTCTGCTCAAATTCAGATAGGGCACACTATTCACTATTTCTAATTCAAACAATCCTTTGAGAAACTATTGATCGTTTATCGAACAGTCGGGATCCTGATTAGACGTCATGTAACTCTGCGTCTGATCTGGATCCAAGCTGTTGGAATATGCCTATCAATTCGCGCATAGCGGAATAACGGGTTAACCCATTCCCGCATATTGACGCCTTTTTTACGCTTAAGTGAAAGTCACTTTGCGAAACCATTGTGATAAATAGAGCATTTGCTCCACAGGAGCAAATGCTCTATTTATCACAATGGTTTCAAAACTACACAATTCTGAAAATTTTCTTTTCCCTAGAAAATACTCATTTTTTTGGTAGACTTAATCAAGAGGTTGGATTTAGAAATAGCCTACGCGGGTACGGGTTACATGTAAGTGAGTAGGAAAAGCACTTATAAGTATAAATAAACAATGTAGATTCCAGACATAAGCTACTTACTATAGAATGACAATAAATTCATGTAAACTATACATCAATAACATAGACATAATCGGGTTTTTTTTTATAATATTACACAAGTGTATATATTTTTATATCTGAGTTTTGTCTCACATTTGTTTTACCATTCCCCTCATACAAACTCCTTTTCACGCATTTGAAAACAAGGTAGACCCAGATCAGGGCCTGCCCATTTTGCTCATGATATCATAATAGATATGACGCTTCGGTTTGTACCAATACCAGAAAATCCTGTATACATATGCCATTATAAAAAAAAATTCATATAATAACTATTCATGGCGCCATTATTTCTTATATGAATACTGAACAGCGAATGGGTTAAATGAAATATCAATTTCATCAACCATATCCCTGATTTAAGCGGCTCTTGGTGCGTTATGTTGTTTCCTTGTGGAATTATACAGATCAGATTCTACAGCTTTTACAATGGGCAAACTATTGTTTTCATCGCCTATTACAAAGGTTCAACTAATAGATAGTTATTGCGGCATTATGTATTGCACGGATATTCATCTGGTAAAGGATTAAAACAAACCTGCCTTTCTACATGTACATTGCCATTATAAAGAAGTACATTAGTCAATTACTCCATTAATACGCCTTTCTGAGCCTTTGCAAACAGTGAAGACCCAGATCAGACGGCTCCTGTAGTTCTGTTTGCTTATTATAGAATATAGACATCATTCTACAGTTTCTGCCATGGACACAGATTATTGTGCCCATGAGCTATTATAAGAAGTAATTTTATAAATATTCATGTTATTATATCATACATATTAATTGAGTAAAGGGCTAATTTCATGATATAGGGTTATTCTCAGTATACACTAAGCCTTTTTCAAAAGCAATCGCGTTATAAACAAACACGCGTGTCTTTTAGTTCTTTACTTTATACGCACGTGACTTGTAACGCCTTTGCAAACAGAGTATACCTAGGTCAGATATGTAGGAGTCGTCTGCACTGTTTGCTTATTATATAATACGCTTTCGACAATTGCCAGATGTCCATTTATTCACATGCGATGATAAATATAAAAATGCATCTAATTGATAAAGAGTTAACCCATTCCTCCATAGGCTACTTTTAGATTGAACCACTTTGAATAAATCTACCGAAAAGGAGCATTAACTAGAGAAAAGGAACATCTTAGAACTTTGTAGTTTGAAACCATCGTGATAAAGAGAGCATTTGCTCCTATAGGAGCCAATGCTCTATTTATCACAATGGTTTGATAAAGTGACTTTTACAGAGGCGTAGAAAGGCGTATTTATGGAAGAAAGGGTTAAAGAAATGTTGATAAAAACCATGCACCGTCCTTCTCTCTTTCACCTGTCCTCCTTTCTGAACACTTTAGACCATGAATATCCATGAAAGAAATAATGAAATCATGAATGTTGATTAGATTGTTTGTTATAGTAGCACACGGACACAATAAATTAAGGCCATGACAGTTACTGTAAAATCATTTCTATATTACAGTTTAACTAAGATATCTCGATCTCGGATAACTCGAACTTCGGGATAACTCGAACAAAAAGTACAGTCCTTTCAAAACTTACAATACACAATTGCTCAAAAATATATCGCCAAAAATATCTAGAAACACATGTGACGGCTTAATACAGGTCTAAAGTAATGCTGAAAGGTCCTACAGGAGCTTTCAGCATTACTTTAGACCTGTATTAAGCTGTGGCCTTGATGAATTGTTCAGATTAGATATCGGATGACTCGAACTTCTGTTATCACGAACTAATTTGTATGTATCTGTATATCATAAGCAAACAGAGCAGATCCTGATCAGGTGGCTCCTGTAGGAGACGTTTAATCTGCGCCTACTCTATTTTCAAAGACGTATAAAGGTGCATTGATGGAGAACAGGGTTAATGCGTGACGGAGGTACATGTAGTGCAGAAACTGCCACACGAGTTGTCTGTATTACATGTATTGTCATTCAGCATTAAGCTACCACCTGCATTCAATTCCCAGAATAACGCCTCTCTCTCGTGTGGGTATCGGAAATGTTTTATCATATACCTTTTCGCTCATAAAGACGACTTTCGGCACCTTTGCATAAGAGTAATCCCAGACCAGGTGGTTCCTGTAGGAACTGTCTGATCATGGTTTAGTCTGTTTGTTTATTAGAATTATATAGATGTGATTTTACAGTTTCTGAAATAATAAACAAAATGTATTTATCATCGATCAATATACAATTTCAGGTAAGGAATATTCATAAAGTCACGAGTTATTTTATAAATATCAATGAGGGTAAGGGTTAGATAATGTTTCCTACTAGACTATTAGTACAGTGTTCCCTCTCTACAACGACACCCTTTGGGATACGAAGATTGTATGTGTTGTTCAGAGGGAGTTGTTATAGGGAGGGAAAATCAAACATGATTAGCTTGTTTGTAAATCCCCAGATAAGGTGTGTCACAAATTGGTAGCAGACTGTTGTTTTAATCAGTTTGGGTATGGTATGTCCTTTGCTGGTCAGTGTCAATTATTGATTTCTGATAGAGTATAGTGGCTAATCGGGGTATCTTGTCAGTACTGCAGACAGGTGCGTTAGATCTATTTTAAGCTAGCAAAAGCAACTAAGTTGCTTGACCAGTGGTTATTTTTGGAATGCATGCATTGCTGGGGTGTGTCATTTTGCTCAGTGAGACTCAGATGGCAAAGCTGTTCAGATGATATTTTGGAACTTGGTAGAAACATGTAGCTTTGGAGCTGGTTTCATTGTTGCGGCCTGAGATAGACATACACTGTAAGTTAATCCCCATCCCTGCCCCGTCCTGAAATGCACTTTTATTTCGCGTGGAATGTTTTTGCAAACAGTTACTTGTAGAGCAAAATACTTAGCCTGGCCCTCATTCTCTTTTTAGGTGGCTTGTATATAGAGTAGCAATGACCATGGCCTTTTATTGCCAACGCCATTATCCTGCCCTTTTCCACTAAAGGAATGCTGTTTCCTGCATGCAATTTACGCTATGTGACTGGTCTGCAAGTTAGCCATTTGACAGCGTTGGATGTGCGCGCAGATGTATTAGTCAGCAGAAGGGTTTATAATGAGAACTGATATCGTATTGGTGCTTTGGTATTAGACAATTATGTAACCATTAATATGGTTATAACACTAACAATATCTGTATATTCTTCACAGATATTTTAACCCTTTTAACATACTTGGTTTATTTGTATATTGCCGAAATAGTGTTATGCTACGGTGCGGATAGCCGTTTTGAATAACTTGATATGATTGCATTTGACAAGTAACAGTATAGTAGTGTGTGATGCTATTAATAGTTCTAATATATTCAGAGCATTAACCTATATATGGATGTTTTATTCATAGACAGTGATGTGACTATATATATATGAATTGTCCTGTGTGGAATAGACATTTGCCTGTGTGGTTTATATAATAGAGACCTGTGTGGATAATGACATTGACACTTGCCTGTGTGGCTTAATTACTAGTTTACCGTCCTGTGTGAACGGTCATAGAACTTTATTCCTGTGTGGAAAAATTTGAGTTATTAACTTTCACCTGTGTGGTTTAGTGGTTAAGAAGTCTGGGTATTATATATATAGTAGTATTTTCTCGTTATTTGTGCAATATATGTATATATAAACTAGTGATAACAGAAGTTCATTGTCAGTTATTTAACTATTCCAGTTTGCTAACAAAGATATTTAAAGAATCCGGAAAACACGCTTTTTTCTTATATCCCTTAGGGAAAATCGTGACATTTGGGGGCTCGTCCGGGATCTTTTTCGTTAATTGTAAACTTTGTATTTGTTAATTTTTACTTTTACTTAGCTGCAAACTGGAATAGTGTACTTCCGACCGATAGCATTTTAGTAATTTATTTTATTTGAATACAAAAAAATGGAGAGATACGTGCAGCTTGGGAGAGAGATGGGATTGACTGAGACAGTTTTGTTAAATTTTGTTCGGGAGGAGTGTGCGAAAGAAGAAACGAAAGAGGCCAACAGGTTATTGAAGGAACAAGAGAGGGAGGAGAGATTAGCAGAGAGAGAGATGAGAAAGATAGAACTTCAGAAGGGAGCAAGAGACAGAGCTAGAATCAAAAGAGAAAGAGATAGAATTAGAGATGGAGAAGTTGAGACTGCATGGGGCTCACAGTGGCCCAGGTAAATTGACAACTGTGAAAGCGAAATTGCCAAAATTACCTGCATTTAATGACAAGCAGGACAATATGGACGCATATTTAAAAAGGTTCGAGCGTTTTGCTGAAACTGCGTTATGGAATAAATCGGATTGGGCTACAAACTTAAGTGCCTTATTACAGGGCAAGTCTCTTGACGTGTATTCGAGGCTATCTGTTGGTGAGTCCACAAATTATGATTCGTTGAAAACAGCCTTGTTAAAAAGGTTTCAATTGACAGAAGAGGGTTTTAGGGGCAAGTTTAGGGGTAGTAAGCCAGAAATAGGGGAGACACCTAGGCAGTTTGTCATACGTCTTGAAGATTATCTTCATAGATGGATGGACCTGGCTAAGGTGGTACGAGACTTTGAAGGTTTAAAGGATCTTATACTTAGAGAGCAGTTTATGCAAGCTTCTTCCAAACCCTTACAGGTCTTTTTGAAAGAGAGAAAAGTAGAGTCTGTGATGGAGATGGCTGAGCTTGCGGAGCAGTACCAAGAGGCACATGGTGTTAATTGTGTTGTAGCAAACCCCAGTAGGAGTAATATACCAACTCCATATGTTCCAAAACCCAGCTACGAAAGCAAACAGTTCCCTCCTAAGAGTAATTTCCAAAGTGGTAAGGCTAGGCAATGTTATGTGTGTAGAGGAGGGGGTCATATGGCAAAGGAATGTCCAAATAGATTTGGTAGCCAAAAGGGTATAGCAGCGTCGGTTGTAGAAAGAGGTAGAGGTAGTTTTCGTGGTAGGCCAGCATTTGTTAGTCGAGGGGGTTACAGAGGCAGAGGTCAAGGCAACAGAAATTTTGAAAGGGAACATGTTTATACAGAAAATGGCAACGGAAATAATGAGAATGTTGGTTGTTTTGTTCAGCAGGGCATGAACAGTGGTTCAGAGGTTAGTAGTTCGGAGGAAGGTGGTGATTTACCGGTTGTGTCAGCATTAGGTTCAAGGAAACTAGCGAATATGCCTGTTGCTAAGGGGTCTGTGAATGGACATGAAGTTAGTGTTTTGCGCGATACAGGTTGCTCTAGCGCGGTTGTCAGGCGTAATTTAGTTGCTGTTGAGAATTTAACAGGGAGAATTCAGAAATGTATACTCATAGATGGTACTGTTAGGAGGTTTCCCATAGCCACAGTGTTTGTCGAGACCCCGTTTTATACAGGAGAAATTGATGTGTTGTGTACTGAGTTTCCAGTGTATGATTTGGTAATAGGTAATATCCCTGGAGTAAAAGACCCCAAAGATATAGGTAAAACACTTGATAGTTGTGGTGTTGAAAATTTATCAGAATGTGATGTTGTAAATGGTGTACAGACTAGGGCACAGAGGGTAAAAGAGAATCAAATATCAAAAGTGAAAGTGGTGAGTCCTATTGCTAGTGTTAATACTGAAGATATAAAGAAAGCCCAGTTGACTGATGAGACTTTAGAAAAGGTGAGAGAGAGGTCGAAAGCAGGTGAAAAGACAGTGAGTAAGAAAGGTGCAGAGACTTGGTTTGGTATGAAGAATGGGTTGCTTTATAGGTACTTCACATCACATAAAGTTGAGAATGGAAAACTGTTTAAGCAGTTAGTTGTGCCCAAGGATGTAAGAAATCAAGTTCTCAAATTGGCTCATGACTCACTCATGGCAGGGCATTTAGGTGTTCGGAAAACACTTGACAAGATTCTCTACAATTTCTGGTGGCCTGGAGTTAACTCCGATGTTACTAGATATTGTCGATCTTGTGATATCTGTCAGAAGACTTTTCCTAAGGGCAAGGTTAAGAAAATACCTATAGGAAAATTACCCCTCATAGATACACCCTTTTCTAGAGTGGCTGTAGATATCATTGGGCCAATTAATCCTCCGTCTGAAAGGCGAAATAGATTCATACTTACAATGGTGGATTATTCTTCTAGATATCCTGAAGCAGTGGCTTTAAGAAATATTGATACCGTGACAGTAGCTGATGCGCTGTTTGAGATGTTTAGTAGGGTAGGTGTGCCAAATGAGATCTTATCAGACATGGGCAGACAGTTTACCTCAGATCTTATGGGCGAGATACATAGACTTTTATCGGTGAGACAACTTACTACGTCACCGTATAACCCAGCCTGCAATGGTCTGGTAGAGAGGTTTAACGGTACCCTTAAAAGTATGCTAAAAAAGATGTGCTCTGAGAGGCCAAGAGATTGGGACAGATACATAGCTCCCGTTCTCTTTGCTTACAGAGAGGCTACTCAGGAGAGTACGGGGTTTTCCCCATTTGAGTTGTTGTACGGGAGAACTGTGAGAGGTCCGTTACAGATTTTGAAAGAGTTGTGGACAAAGGAGATAGAGTCTGAGGAGACTAAAACTACCTATGAATATGTAGTAGATTTAAGGAACAGGTTAGAGGAAACATTGAAGGTGGCTCAAAGTGAGTTAGCCAAGAATCAGAATAGATACAAGACTTATGCAGACAAGAGTAGAAAACCCAAGAGTTTACAGGTAGGTGATAAGGTCCTTATTTTGTTACCTACAGATAGGAGCAAACTCCTTATGCACCTCCAAGGTCCGTATGAGATAGTTGAGAAATTGAATAGTTATGATTACAGAGTCAATGTGAAAGGTAAAAACAGAATTTACCATGCAAATCTGTTGAGGAAATATGTTGAGAGAGATGCAGGTGTGATTGCTCATGTACAGAATAAAAAATCTGGAAAAGCAGTGGATGAGCAACAATCTGATGACCAAGTAGTAGAGAATACTGAAGGTGAGTATGATAGTACAGAATTACCTGATGAAATATGTGTAGCTGTTGTTGAAGAAGGAGATGGTGAAGGTACTGCAGGTATCGAGTCAAAAGGTAGTGAGACATTAAAACTAGAGTTACTGCAGCTGCATGCAACTGAAAGTTTTGAAGACATAAAAATAAATCCAGAGTTGAGTGAGAGTAGACAGAATGAGTTGAAATATTTAGCTAGAGAGTTTAGTGATGTACTGACGGATGTGCCAGGTGACACAGACATTATTGAACATGACATAAAGCTTAGAAGTGACATACCTGTTAGGTCTAAACCCTATCCAGTTCCTATTGCACTTAGGGAATCTTTCAAAAATGACATTAAAGATATGCTGGAACTTGGTATAATAGAACCATGTGATTCTCCTTATGCTTCGCCTGTGGTGTTAGTCAAGAAACCTGATGGGTCAAATAGAGTGTGTATTGACTATAGAAAGGTTAACGCTTTGACTATATTTGACTCAGAACCACTTGGAAATCCAGACTATATATTTGACAAACTTTCTGGTGCAAAGTTCTTTTAAAAAATAGACCTCACAAAAGGTTACTGGCAGATAAGAGTAAAGGAAAGCTGTAAGCCATACACTGCATTTGTTTGCTCTGAAGGTCTCTTTCAGTTCAATCGTATGCCGTTTGGAATGGTGAATTCTGGTGCTACATTCTGTAAGATGATGCGGAAACTTTTGAATTGTCTGGATGGAGTTGATAACTTTGTAGACGATATTTTAGATTTTTCAGAAACTTGGGAATTTCACATTGGGTGTCTAAGAAAATTGTTAGAGAGGCTAAGGGCAGCACGTTTGACAGCCAAACCTTCTAAATGTAAGTTTGGTTACACCAGCATGGATGTTTTGGGTCATGTAGTAGGGGAAGGCAGTATACAACCAAATCCAAAAAAGATAGAAGCCCTGCAGAAATGCAAACGCCCTGAGACCAAGACTCAGGTGAGATCTTTCCTTGGTTTAGTCGGTTATTACCGGAAATTCATTCCCAATTTCAGTTCAATTGCTGCATGCTTGACTGATATGACTAAGAAAGGTCAGCCAAATAAGCTCATTTGGACTGATGAGGCTGAACAGGCGTTTAGGTCATTAATTGGGTACTTGACGAAACGTCCCATACTCTGTCTTCCAGATTGGAAGTCCCAATTTATACTTAGAACAGATGCGTCTGCTGAGGGTATAGGCTGTGTGGTTATGCAAGCACATGCTGACATTAAGTTTCCTGTCGCCTATGCAAGTAGGAAGCTTCTTCCTAGAGAGAAACGTTACTCAACAATTGAGAGAGAGGGGTTAGCCATCGTATGGGCAGTGCAAAAGTTCCAATGCTATTTGTACGGGTCTGATTTTATACTTGAAACGGATCACAGTCCACTGACATACATGAATCAGGCTAAGGTAACAAACCCTAGAATCATGAGATGGGTTCTCGCTTTACAGCCATATCGTTTCCGTATTCAGTTTGTGAAAGGATCAGATAACATTGGTGCAGACTTTTTGAGTAGGTCAGAGTTTTAATTGTATATATGTTGTGGACAGTTGTTTGATTTTGTACATTTGTGACTTTGTTGTAGTTAAAATACATGGTTTTTAACTTGAGCATGGGGGTATTTGTCACAAATTGGTAGCAGACTGTTGTTTTAATCAGTTTGGGTATGGTATGTCCTTTGCTGGTCAGTGTCAATTATTGATTTCTGATAGAGTATAGTGGCTAATCGGGGTATCTTGTCAGTACTGCAGACAGGTGCGTTAGATCTATTTTAAGCTAGCAAAAGCAACTAAGTTGCTTGACCAGTGGTTATTTTTGGAATGCATGCATTGCTGGGGTGTGTCATTTTGCTCAGTGAGACTCAGATGGCAAAGCTGTTCAGATGATATTTTGGAACTTGGTAGAAACATGTAGCTTTGGAGCTGGTTTCATTGTTGCGGCCTGAGATAGACATACACTGTAAGTTAATCCCCATCCCTGCCCCGTCCTGAAATGCACTTTTATTTCGCGTGGAATGTTTTTGCAAACAGTTACTTGTAGAGCAAAATACTTAGCCTGGCCCTCATTCTCTTTTTAGGTGGCTTGTATATAGAGTAGCAATGACCATGGCCTTTTATTGCCAACGCCATTATCCTGCCCTTTTCCACTAAAGGAATGCTGTTTCCTGCATGCAATTTACGCTATGTGACTGGTCTGCAAGTTAGCCATTTGACAGCGTTGGATGTGCGCGCAGATGTATTAGTCAGCAGAAGGGTTTATAATGAGAACTGATATCGTATTGGTGCTTTGGTATTAGACAATTATGTAACCATTAATATGGTTATAACACTAACAATATCTGTATATTCTTCACAGATATTTTAACCCTTTTAACATACTTGGTTTATTTGTATATTGCCGAAATAGTGTTATGCTACGGTGCGGATAGCCGTTTTGAATAACTTGATATGATTGCATTTGACAAGTAACAGTATAGTAGTGTGTGATGCTATAAATAGTTCTAATATATTCAGAGCATTAACCTATATATGGATGTTTTATTCATAGACAGTGATGTGACTATATATATATGAATTGTCCTGTGTGGAATAGACATTTGCCTGTGTGGTTTATATAATAGAGACCTGTGTGGATAATGACATTGACACTTGCCTGTGTGGCTTAATTACTAGTTTACCGTCCTGTGTGAACGGTCATAGAACTTTATTCCTGTGTGGAAAAATTTGAGTTATTAACTTTCACCTGTGTGGTTTAGTGGTTAAGAAGTCTGGGTATTATATATATAGTAGTATTTTCTCGTTATTTGTGCAATATATGTATATATAAACTAGTGATAACAGAAGTTCATTGTCAGTTATTTAACTATTCCAGTTTGCTAACAAAGATATTTAAAGAATCCGGAAAACACGCTTTTTTCTTATATCCCTTAGGGAAAATCGTGACAAGGTGTATTTCGAGAACTAAAACCATTATGCCTCAATCAAACCCTATGTTGTGACGATTCTAAAGAGTGGTACATGTAATGGGTTTAGTTGTAACCTGTCTAAAATACCGGCATTGATACTAATTCAAATAGTTATAATTAAATATGTAAGGTGGAACATTGTAGACAATTTAGAAAGTAAAGAAACAGATGTTTCAAATTCCATTAGCAAACAGAGCAGATCCTGGGTGTACTCGGTTTGCAAATGCGTGCAAATGTGTTTATGTTATGGAAAGGCTTAACCCTTTCCCTCATATTGACGACTTTTGACGACTCTGTAAAAGTCACTTTGTGAAACCATTGTGATAAATAGAGCATTTGCTCCTATTTATCACAATGGTTTCAAACTACAAAATTCTAAAATTTTCCTTTTCTCTAGTTAACGCTCCTTTTCGGTAGATTTATTGAAAGAGGTTTGATCTAAAAATAGCCTATGAGGTAATGGGTTAAGTTGTAAACCTGTCTAAAATACAATGTACCGGCATTGATACTAATTCGAATGTTCGGTTTAAAGGGGTTTTACCGTATTCAACATTCAAAGGGCTAACCCTTTCCCTGTTCTAAGTTTATTTCAAATTTGAATTCCTACTGAATATTCATGGACAAAATAGTTATAATGAAATATGTAAGTTGAAACATTATAGACAATTTAGAAAGTAAAGAAACATGTTTCAAATTCCATTAGCAAACAGAGCAGATACTGGGTGTACACGGTTTGCAAATGCGTGCAAATGCGTTTTTGTGATGGAAAGGGTTAACCCTTTCCCTCATATTGACGACTTTTTACGACTCTGTAAAAGTCACTTTGTGAAACCATTGTGATAAATAGAGCATTTGCTCCTACAGGAGCAAATGCTCTATTTATCAATGGTTTCAAACTACAAAATTCTAAAAAAATTCCTTTTCTCTAGTTAATGCTCATTTTCGGTAGATTTATTCAAAGAGGTTTATCTTAAAATAGCCTATGAGGTAATGGGTTAAGGTGTATTTCCTGCTAGCCTGATTGGTTTACGGAAGGCTGTTACTTCCAGGATGTTTTGTCGAACATGCTTAGTTTCCAAGAAAATGTTATATTTGGACATAGGTGTCAAAAATCGATTGTACGCGAGACTAATTGATTCTTCTTAATTCATCCGTAATTACTAATGCAAACAGTATGAGTGCGTATGAACCGAAGCCTAACTGTTTGTTATGTTTTATTATTGTGACCTTTTTAAACTAAAATGAAGAAAAATGAAATTTATATTTATAGCAGATGACAAAATATGCAGCGAAAGATTTAAACACGACAGACAGAAAATCAATCAGAAAATACAATATAGCCTGTCTTAAAAAAATCCAAAAAACGATTTCGGCATTTTAGGCATGTGGCTGCTTACTGCAGGATGAAAGGAGCTTTCTGCATGACTTTCATCATGCATCAGGCTGCCACCCGCTTGAAATACGGACACTGATACTAATTATAATGTCCGGTATAGAGAGGTTTTACTATACAGTAAAACCCCTCTAATGCGACCACTTAGAGAATAACCATAGCTGTCCTTATAAGCAGATGGTTGCTTAACACAGCGAGAACGTTAATTATGGGAGCTTTCTGCATAATGTTCGTCCTGCATTAAGCTGCCACCTGCCTCTGCCACACAGAATTATATCCCTTTTTAGCTCGCCTGTTCGTAGAACAGTAGAGCTTATGCTATACCCCCGGCGTGAGCGTGAGCGTGAGCGTGAGTGTGAGCGTGAGCGTGAGCGTGTGCGTGGCCAAGGTTAAAGTTTTTTGGACGGGTTGTTTTAAAGCTTAATATTTGTACTAGGATGCTGAAATTTTGTATGGAAGTTCATTTGAGGTCAAATATTGCTGTTATGAAGTTAAACATTAAAAATATTTTTCAATTTTATCAATTTTTGACATGTTTTGGACTTATTCCTTCCTTTTGGCCACATATCACCAGGTTAAAGTTTTTTGGACGGGTTGTTTTAAAGCTCAATATTTGCACTAGGATGCTGAAATTTTGTATGGAAGTTCATTTGAGGTCAGATATTACTGTAATGAAGTTAAACATTAAAAATATTTTTAAATTTTATCAATTTTTGACATGTTTTGCACTTAGTCCTTTTGGCTATAAATCACCAGGTTAAAGTTTTTTGGACAGGTTGTTTTAAAACTTAATAATTGTGCTAGGATGTTGAAATTTTGTATGGAGGCTCATTTGGGGTAAAATATAACTGTTATGAAGTTAAACATTAAAAATATGTTTAAGTTTTATTCAATTTTTGACATGTTTTGGACTTAGTTTTATTTGGGGCCCAAAATCACCAGGTTAAAGTTTTTGGGACAGGTTGGTATAAAGCTTAATATTTGTGTTATGATGCTTAAATTTGATTAGAAGGTTCATATTGTTGAGACCCTTCCGGCCATGCCAACATTTTTGCCCTGCTGACCGTGACCTTGACTTTTGACCTACTTTTGCAAAACTCTTTAAATACCTATATTATTGGAACCAGTTGGCCTAGGGCTTACATACTTGGTATGAATATGCCAATATGTTTGCCCTTCTGACCTTGACCTTTGACCTACTTTTGCAAAAATCTTTAAATGCCTATAGTATTTGAACCAATAGATCTGGGGCTTCCATACTTGGTATGCAACTTTCTTGTGTTAAGACTTTTCCAACAATATCATTGTTTGGCCTTCTGACCTTGACCTTGACTTTCGACCTACTTTTGAATAAATCTTTAAATGCCTATATTATTGGAACCAATAGGCCTAGGACTCCCATACTTGGTATGATCATGCCAACTTTTTTTGTCCTCCTGGCCTTGTCCTTGACATTTGACCTACTTTTGCAAACATCTTTAAATGCCTATAACATTTGAACCAATGGGCCAAAGGCTTCCATACTTGGTATGCAACTTTCTTGTCTTAAGACTTTTCCAACTATACCATTGTTTTTACCATGTGACCTTAACCTTTGACTTACGTTTGCAAAAATCTTTAAATGCCTATAGGATTGCAACAAATAGGCCTAGGGCTTCCATACCTAGTATGACCATGCCAACATGTTTGCCTTTCTGACCTTGACCTTTGACCTACGATTGCAAGTTTTAAATGCATATACTTCCATACTTGGTTTGTATCTTTTCTGTCTGAAGACTGTTTCAAACACACCGATGTTTTTTACCATATGACCTTGACATTTCACCTATTTTTGCAAAAATATGTAAGTGCCTATAACTTGGAACCAATATACCTAGGACTTCCATACTTGGTATGACCATGCAAACATATTTGCCCTTCTGGCCTTGACCTGAGCATTTGACCTACTTTTGCAAAAGCCTTTAAATGCATATAACATTGGAACCAATAGGCGTAGGGCTTCCATACTTTATATGTATATTTCCTGTCTTAAGACTCAACCATACCAATGTTTTTAACATGTGACCTTGACTTTGACCTTTGACCTTCATTTGCAGAAATCTTTAAATTAAATTCCTATAATATTGGATGTGATGGGCATAGGACTTCTATACTTGGTATGACCATGCCAACACTTTTACCCTTCTGACCTTCACCTTTGACCCACTTTTGCAAAATTCTTTAACTGTCTATTACATTGGAACCAATAGATCTAGGGCTTCCATATTTGGTATTAGGGCTTTCATATTTGGTATGTATCTTTTTTGTTTGAGAATCTTTTTAAATTGATGAAAATTGGTAATTGATTGCCTTTTGGTTGTAATATTGATGCAGTTAAGTTTAAATTGAAAATTGAATGATTTTTTGTGTTCAATATGACATGTTTTAGACTTGACAGGCGAGCATCAGGTGGCTTTGACACCATTTCTGGTTGATGGTCGCATTAGAGGTGTTTTAATGTACAGTGTTTTGTATGTGTTTTACTGCCAATGTCTGAACTGCACACAGTTTGCGTCAATATGAGACGAGGAGTAACTCGGTGTCTTATCAGGATTCAAACCTTTTGTTATTATAGTAATGTTTTTTTAAAGATAAGGAGAAAAATATCACTTTACTCCATAGATGCGCCCCTTTCTGCCTTTCCAAACAGAGTAGACACAGATCAGTCGGTACCTGCATACACTCTGTGTTACTGTGGTAATGATTTTGAACAATAGGGAGAGAAATGTCACGTTATTGCATAGATACTCCCTTATGCGCCTTTGTAAACAGAGTAGACCCAGATTAAGAATTCAATAGATCTGATCATGTGTGCTTTAAGATCCGAAAATCGCATGCGTGATAACAAAAGGTATTTGACACAAAGGGTTGAAACATTACTAGAAAACTCGACAACACATGGAGTTGTATTTTTATTTCTCGGATTCATGCCGTTTTCTAACACGACATTCAGTTGCCCTGTATGGATGGGAATGTCTATGGGCAAGCTAAAGACGATCCAGTTCGACATTCAGTTTCCTTAAATAAATCTCTTCAAATGCCGATAGCCGATGGGCGATATCAGTGTCGGCTTCAAACACATGTGTTAGAAACAAAGTCTAATTCAATTCTCCAACGTCTTGTAGGAAATAATGACGTCAGGAATATTAATAAGATTATTTTTGTATAATTATATATGAACACAGGACATTTTGGCTCAGGCAGAAGCTGTAGAATCAGATCTATATTAAACCATAAGCAAACAGAGCAGATCCTGATCAGACCGCTCCTATAGAAGCCGTCTGATCTGGGTCTACTCTGTTTGCAGATGCTTCAAAATGCGCTTACATATATATAAGGGAGAGGGTTAATATTCTAGTTTACGAATCAATTGCAGTAAAACATCTCTAAACCGGACGTTAAAATAAGTATCTATGCTAATCTGTAAGACGGGCGACAGCTTAATGCAGGGTGAAATTCATGCTCCCAAAGGAGCTTTCTGAATGACTTTCACCCTGCATTAAGAATCTACCTACCAAAATAAGACCTAAATTCTTCTTTATTAATATTCGGGTTTAGAGAGGTTTTACTGTATTTCCAAACATTAAAATTAAAGGTTTCCTTGCATCACGCAAACATATAGACGTGTGAATCATTTAGAATTGCCCCCAAAAATATGGTTATTGTAATATAAATCAATTAAATTGCATTTCACTACGCACTTTATCTTTAATTTAGACAAATTGTGTTTCCCTTTTTCCTTAATGATGAAAGGTGGCTAATAATTAAAAGAACATCTTTAAATAAATATTTAATGAACGTCGGGCTGTGAAAATAGGCTTTTAATTGATTATCTTTAATTCGTTAACTCTGAATATACGGGTATGGTTTTTGCCAAGAGAGTTTTATGCTTTTTTCGCTGCCATTTTTTTTGCCATGTGCTATATTTTTTTTTCATTTCTCTTCAGTTGTGTTAACAAAAAGATAGTCACGTGACAAACAGTTTGGATCTGGATTACACGCCAAATTACTTGCCGTGTTATCTGGATCGAAACTATTTGCATTTCTTAGGTAATCCAAAATTCGCTATTGGCAGAGAAGGAGTTTCTTGCACCTCCAAATTTTGTCGTCTGCAAACATTGTCGTCTGCTACAATTTTATTTATTTTTCATTTTTCTTCATGTTTGTTTCAAAAACATTGTCAAAGTGAAAAACAGTTTGGATCCTGATGATACGCAGAAATACTCGACGTCTCGTCTAGATCCACACTGTTTGCAAAGATAATCACAGATGCGGCATTGGCAGTGAAGGAGATAATTATAAACTAAAGTGCAAAGCCAATTAAATAGCCATGTGATTACATGTACAATAAAGCCCCTCTAAACCAGAGTTCTATAGTAGAGAATAATTTAGATATTTTTAGGCAGGTGTCTTCTTAATGCAGGATGAAATCCATACAAAAAGCTTCTCGAAAGAGCTTTCTGCTTGACGTTCACCCAGCATTATGCTGCCACCTGTCTCCAAAACCGATATTTATACTACCTTGAATGTGCGGTTTAAAGGGGTGGTACTGTATGCATACACATGTACTAGAAAACCCTTCACAGCTCAAATTCTGTTCTGATGCATGTTTTATGTACAGAAAAACCTCTCTATAATGGCCACGAAATCGTGTTAATTAGTTGGTATTTAGGACAGGTGGTTGCTTAAAGCAAGGTGAAAGTAAAACAGAACGCTCCTATAGGAGCGTTCTGTTTTACTTTCACCTTGCTTTAAGCAGCCACCTGCCTTTAACACAAAAAACTTGATGTAATTTAATGGCCGTTATAGAGAGGTTTTACTGTACTTTCAATTCATTCAAACTTTTGAGAAAGGAAAAAATCAACCAATCGACAAACAATGTGGATCCTGATCAGATGTCTCATTTTGATCCAATCTGTTTGCAAGTGCCAATTACAGTAGAACCCCTCTAATGCGACCACTTAATGAATAAACATGGGTGTCGTTATAAGCCAGGTGGTTGCTTAATGCAGGACAAAAGTAATGCAGAAAGTTTTCTGCATTACTTTTGTCCTGCATTAAGCTACCACCTGCCTCTACCACCCAGAAGTATACCTCTTTAAGGTGATCGACAAACAGTGTGGATCCTGGCCAGACCTTTCATCTAGATCCAAACTGTTTGCAATTGTGAATTACGTTGTGACTAACAGACTAAATGATGATAGGGTGCATGTAGTCCTTAGGAAAGCAGCAAATGACCTATTGCCACGATAACTCATTTTGGAGATTACAATACCGTAAAGGTTTCTACGCTTTTGCAAATAGAGAAGACCCAGATCAGAGGGTATGGCATCTTTGAAAGCGGCATGATCAGGATCTACTCTGTTTGCGTATGAAATAATAAATACAATGTACAATGTACCATGATTCTACAGTTGTTTCCATGGCCAAAAGTTCATGTCTTCATTGTTCCATTTGCAAATTAATCTCATTAATATTCATGATCTCATTATTTCTTGTATGAATATCCCTGGAGTAAAGGGTTAATCATTACCATACCGAACG
Organism: Azorinus chamasolen; assembly: GCA_963576725.1. Lineage (NCBI taxonomy): Eukaryota > Metazoa > Mollusca > Bivalvia > Cardiida > Solecurtidae > Azorinus > Azorinus chamasolen. The sequence goes on from OY755252.1 coordinate 11,734,719, forward strand.
CGGTATGACTTGAATTTGGAAACAGCTCGGATTCTGGATCCATGCTTATAAAGCTTTTTAGTTGAGTCTGGGTTCGTTCTCAAGCCAAAACTCAAATCTGACCAATCTAAAACTTGAGAACGAACTCAAACTCAACCAAAAAGGTTTTATAAGCATGGACCTAGATTAGATGCAAACGATCCGGAAGTAAGTAAAACAAATGCAACAGACTGGAGTTTAACCCATTACATCATGGACTATTTTTAGATCAAACTACTTTGAATAAATCTACCAAAAAGGAGCATTAACTAGAGAAAAGGAAAATTTAGAATGTGGTACATGTAGTTTGAAACCATTGTGATAAATAGAGCATTTGCTCCTATAGGAGCAAATGCTCTATTTATCACAATGGTTTCAATAGGTGACCTTTCCAGAATCGTCAAAAGGCGTCACTGTGAGGGAATGGGTTAACCCTTTCGGTGACAAATTTCTAATTGTCGTTTGCAATCCATTTTTTTGTTAAATAAATGTAAATTTCAAAAGAATAAAGCACATATATAGAATTAGAGATTGAGACAAAAAGTGAAGTCCCTGATCAGACGCCGCCTTGAAAAGGTGGCATTTGATCTGGAACTGCACTATTTAAAAAAATTGTCGTGGTGCATTTATGCGACATCGGCGGTGAAAGGGTTAATCAAACATTGAAACTTTGTGTTGGAGAGACGTATTTTGGCTCCTATAGGAGCCGTCTGATCTGGGTCTGCTGTTTGCTTGTGAAATAATATCGATCTGATTCTACTGTTTCTGCCAGGTCAAAAGTCCCTGCATCGATATGCCATTATAACAAAAGCAGTTAATTAATATTAATGATGTTATTATTTCATATTACTGCTATGTTTGCTTATTTTACCCTTTCCCTCATATAAACGTGTTTTCACGCATTTGCAAACAGAGTAGACCCAGATCAGATGGCTCCTAGAGGAGCCATCTGATCAGGGTCTGCTCTGTTTGCTAATTGACTTTGATAGATACGTGTATGTTTCTTTACTTTCTAAAATGGCTACATATTCCAGCTTCAATATCTGATTATAACTATGTTTTCCATGAATATTCAATAGGTATTGAAATTTGGACTAACTTTAGAACAGGGAAAGGGTTAATTACCTAAGCCGGGTTCTGCAGCTTCTGCCATGGGCAAAAACGACGTGTGTTCATATATCAGTATAAAAAATAGCTAATTAATATTCATTATGTAATTGTTTCTTGCATGAGTACCCGTCAGATAAAGAATTATTCAGATACCGTTAGTATTTATCTGAACATATATAACCTGTTGGAAAATGGTTTTCAGGTTCTATTTTAATATGAATATGTGTACAATTTTTTATGTTGATTGATTAATACGAAAAATGGACTGATTATAACTTTAACCCTTTCCCTCATAGGTTATTTTTAGAGCCAATCTCCTTGAATAAATCTACCCAGAAGGAGCATTTACTAGAGAAAAGGAAAATGTTAGAATTGTGTAGTATTGAAACCATTGTGATAAATAGAGCATTTGCTCCTATGGAGCAAATGCTCTATTTATCACAATGGTTTCAAGAAGTGATGATTACAGAGGCGTATAAAAAGGCGTATTTATTGAGGAAAGGGTTAGACCATGTTCGTAAAATGTCATATTAATTGTTTCATCGCTGAATTTTCAAATGAACTATTCCAACATTCAAACAGGCCAAGCTTACCATGAATATTCAGGGAGGGGGTCAAAAAAGAAAAGTGTAACATGACAAACAGTTCAGACCCTAATTAGAATACTCCCCCTCATCTGGGTCTATACTGTTTGCAACGGGCATAAGTGACTCGCTCCCCGCACTGAAATGGTTTAAGGTTCGTTTGAGTCGTTGTTATAGAGAGGTTTTGCTTACCTAAAAAAGCCAACGGCGTGCCCGGAAGTGACGTAATAAGAAACTGGGTGTCATAATTACTTTATTCACTGGTCATATAATTAACACTGTTACTGCTATCTACTAATTGACACTCATTTGCAAACTGCTTGTATCCAGGTGAGACAAAGAGTCACTCGGCGTCTCATCAGAATCCAAGCTGTTTGAAACTGGGTCAATAATTTCTCAAATGATTGGTGAAATTGGAAGTAACTGAAGTTGCTTCAGGTCAAGATTTGAGCAGACATTTTTATTTTATGTTCACCGCAGCATTAGTGTTAGAGAACCCTTCGGTCCCTGCGTAGCAAATTACAAACAATATTCTGTGACAACGCTGACAGCAGAAATAGGCGGATTTGGACGCTAGTCTTGTGTCATGTCATTGCCGACTCGGAAGGTTTTGTTTCTCAGCACTGTGATTTCCAATATATGTACAGTAAAACCTCTCTATAGCAGCCACTAAATAACATCAAGTATTTTGTGTTAAAGGCAGGTGGCTGCTGAATGCAAGGTAAAAAACAGAACGCTCCTATAGGACCTTTTTTAAAGTTTAACCCTTTCCTTCATGAATAGGAGCGTTCTGTTTTACTTTCACCTTGCTTTAAACAGTCACCTGTCCTAAATATCAACTAATTAACACAATTAAGTGGCCGTTATAGAGAGGTTTTACTGTATCATGCCATTGCCGACTCAGCACTGTGATTTCCAATATATGTACTGAAAAAGGTCTCTATAGTGGCTTTAAATAATGAATAGGTGATCATAATGAGTATCATTGCATTTAAACATTTGCTTAACCCTTTCCCTCATATATAATCGCATTTACACGTTTCTGCAAATAGAATAGACCCAGATCAGACGGCTCCTATAGGAGCCGTCTGATCAGGGTCTGCTCTATTTGCTTATGGTATACCATATATTTGATTCTACAGTTTCTGCCTGCGCAAAAATGTCCTGTGCTTATGTGCCATTATAAAAGCCTCGCTGATAAATATTCATGATGTAAACATTTCTTACATGAATATATGCAACAGGGAAATAGTTAGTAGACCCAAATTTAATCGACTGATCAGGGGAATTCTCTGCATGCTTATGGAATTATATAGATCGGGTTCTACTGTATTTGCTACCGTCAAAACACCTTTAGTTCGTACACGTTCAAAATATTTTGGCTTATGAATATTAATGATGTCCTTATTTTCCCATGAATATTCATGCGGTAGGCTAAAAGGTTCAGACGTGCTGAATACAGGGCGAAAGTTATGCACAAATCTCTTATATTTTTCCACTAAAAGCAGCAGTTTATTTTTAACCCTTTACTCCATGAATACCCATGTAAGAAATAATGACATGTTGATTACATTTGCTTTATAATGGCCATGGCAGTAACGGTAGAATCTATAGACTCTATGTAGAATCATATCTATATTATTTCATACACAAACAGTGTACAACTCCTACATGAGCCGTCTGATCTGGGTCTACTCTGTTTGCAAAGCCGGAGTAAGAGGTATTATGGACTAAATGATTAAATACTCGTTAGCGATAATTCATAAATCCTTATTCCGATCACCTCGATCTTAGCCTGCACCTGCGAACAGCTTGGATCCAGATGAGACGCCGAGTAACTCGGCGTCTCATCTGGATCCACGCAGTTCGAAAATTGTTAAAGTTTCTCAAAAGCTTGTTTCTTGACATGATCTAAGTCCAAGGTTATAAAACTTCTGAGCAATCAGATGCTTGAGAATGAGCTCAGACTCAAGCCTCGTCAATAATTCCTCAAAAGCTTGATCGAATCGGAAGAAGTCAAGTTCGCGCCAGATCCAAATTTGAGCAGACATTATTTTTACTGCGGAGTAAGAATTACACGGGGAATGGGGGTGTGACTTGGGTTGACTGTCGTTCGAGGACTTGCGGGCGGGAGGGGGTTTCCCGGATGGTTGCAACAACGCCTATACGATGATTCCCGTAATAACACATAATAATAGTATTATAGTACTCCTCAAGACTTCGGAATCGATTTGCTGTGACGTCATCAATAACCCGACCTCGCTTGTTTTGAAAATTTCCGTGAATGGTTAGATACAAGCGCTGAGCATTGTCTCTGGTCTGAAGTTAGGAATCTATTTATTGGTAATTACACTGGGTAATGTGAAGGCAAATTGCCGTCAATGCGAGTCTAGCAGGCTCGGCTAGTTTTTTGTTTACTTGTGTTGTTCAATATGACATGGGTTCAATGGATAGAAACGCACAAGATAAGGTAAGAAATCGGCAATGTCATTAATCATTTACTGAGAATGAATATTCATGTAAGATATCATGACGTCATGCATTTCAATTAGATGATTTTTACAGTGGCATACAAACTTGCGAATCGTGAGCTATTGCAGACACTGTAGAATCCGATATATAGTATTCCAGACACAGGGGCCATTTCGTGGGTGTACATGGTCTAAAAGGTCAAAAAAATGATTGGGTCGATTTAATTTTATATTATGTATGGCCCCCTGTGAATCCAGAAGCAAACAGAACAGATCCTGATCAGACGACTCCTTCTGATCAGGTTCTACTCTGTTTGCAAATACCTTAACCCATTTGCTCCCACGATCCCATATATGGGACATAGGAAAACAGTGTAGACTCTGATCAGACGCCGCATAATGCGGCGTCTGATCAGAGTCTACACTGTTTGCTGATAGGAATTTCAATATAAAACAAAACGAAATTGAAAATTTAGGCCAGGTACCCCTTAGATAAAAAATGGACTCGTCCAATATATAAACATTGAAGAATCCACTGGGAGCTAATGGGTTAAATTGCCTGTAATAGAAACAGGGTAAAGTATTTAGAACATACTCCAGATCGATATTGTTTCGAGTCCACTGTAAGGACACAGCATGGGCACAAGGTTATAAAACTTCTAAGTCTGAGTCTATGTCTGAGTCTGAGACCATTCTCAAGCATCTGATTGGTCAGATTATGAGCAAGCTCAGTCTCCGACCAATCAGATGCCCAAAAGAATGATCTCAGACTCGAGCAATACGTTTTATAACCTCGGGGCCTGGGCTCTGGCACTACTATATTATCACTTTTGAAAGGAGATATATGTTTATGATTATTTCTGCTTGTCACTCAATGGCAAGTGCAGTGACCATGGATTAATTCATCATATGAGTCTTAAAAAGTAGGTGGTTGTTTTAATGCAAGGCAAAAGTCATACAGAAAGCTCCTTAGGGAGCGAGCTTTCTGTATGACCTTTTACCTGTATGAAGCTACCACCTGCATGCATTAGAGTCCAAATTTTGTCATCGTTTTCATAGTCGCTTGAGACAGGTTTACTGTACCGTGTTTTGAAAGTTTAAGTTGCAGATCGTTTTGATCACGACCTGACCCAATGTTTAAAATAATGGTCCATATCCTTTATCCAAATGAATATTCGTTTCAGAAAGAATTACTTCATGAAAGATAACAACCTACTTTTTTTAATAACGGCACAAGAAAAAGACAATCCGTGGCCTTTGTAAGAAAGCATGACATTCACCCTGCCTTGTAAGTAGGCGTGACATTCACCCTGCCTTGTAAGTAGGCGTGACATTCACCCTGCCTTGTAAGTAGGCGTGACATTCACACTGCCTTGTAAGTAGGCGTGACATTCACCTTGCCTTGTAAGTAGGCGTGACATTCACCCTGCCTTGTAAGTAGGCGTGACATTCACCCTGCCTTGTCATTAAGCGTGACATTCACGCTGCCTTGTAGGTAGCGTGACATTCACCCAACCATGTAATTAGGCGTGACATTCACCCTGCCTTGTAAGTAGGCGTGACATGCATCCTGCCTTGTAAGTAGGCGTGACATTCACCCTGCCTTGTAAGTAGGCGTGACATTCACCCTGCCTTGTAAGTAGGCGTGTCATTCACCCTACCATGTAAATAAGCGTGACAATCACCCTGCCTTGTAAGTAGGCGTGACATTCACCCTGCCTTGTAAGTAGGCGTGACATTCACGCTGCCTTGTAGGTAGCGTGACATTCACCCAACCATGTAATTAGTCGTGACATTCACCCTGCCTTGTAAGTAGGCGTGACATTCACCCTGCCTTGTAAGTAGGCGTGTCATTCACTCTACCATGTAATTAGGCGTGACAATCACCCTACCTTGTAAGTAGGCGTGACATTCACCCTACCATGTAATTAGGCGTGACATGCATCCTGCATTAAGATGCCACGTTTCCTACAGACCGATATTGATACTGTAATTTGAACGTCGAATGTAGAGGGGGTTTACTGTATACAATTCGATTACATGCTACTGGAAAACATGTCGTAACCCTTTGCTTTGCGAAAACGAGTTAGCTGTCATTTGCAATCAATGTAGACCCAGATCAGGTGAGTCCTCTGTTCCAGGTCTGCACTGTTTGTCATTCAAACTTTGAATGAATTCTATCTTTAAACAGTAATGCACTATTCTACTTTGAAAGTTCAGCATGTAAATGGTTAAGCGATTAGTTAACCCTTTCCTCCATTGATACCCCTTTCAATGCCTTTCCAAACAGAGTAGACCCAGATCAGACGGCTCCTATAGAAGCCGTCTGATCAGGGTCTGCTCTGTTTGCTTGTGATATAATATAGACATGATTCTACGGTTTTTACCATGGGCAGACATTCACGTGGCCATGTATCTTAATAACAACTAATATTTTTGATAATCATGGTGTAATTATCATTTACATGAATATGCATGGAGTAATGGGTTAAGCGAAATCTCGTTCTGGATCTTAACCCTTTACTCCATGAATATTCATATAATTAATATGTAAGAAATATTGACATCGTGAATATTAATTAGTTTATGTTTTATAAAGACGCATGGACTCAGGAATGTTTGGCCATGGCAGAATCTGTAGAATCATATCTATGTTATATTATAAGCAAGCAGAGCAGACCCTGATCAGAAGGCTCCTATAGGAGCCGTCTGACCTGGGGCTTCTCTGTTTGCAAGGGCGTAGAAATGTGTCTTTATGGAGTAAAGGGTTGAACCTTTTCTCCATAGATATTTATGTAAGAAATAATATCATCATGAATATCAATTAGGTTAATTGTTATCATAGTACATGGTCACATGCATTGTTGGACATGACCATGATCATGGCCATATCTATATTATATCATAAGCAAACCGAGCAAACGCTGATCAGACGGCTCCTACAGCAACCGACTGACCTGGGTCTAATATGTTTGATTTCATGGATGGATTCAGTAAATAGTACATGCCTTGACCAGAGGACTCCTTTAGGATTCCTTTTATCTGGGTCTTCACTGATGGCCTATGTCCTGTTAGCAAAATCATAGTATGCGTATTTATGCAGTAAATGGTTTAAAGCGGGACGTAGCTTGCAGGACAGAATTAGTGCAGAATTTCCCAAGGGACTAAAACTGCTTCAGGAAACTCCCCAAAGTGCTGATCGATCGTAAAGAAGAAATGTTCCTTTAAGGTGTTTCTAGCAGTTCCACTGTTATATAATGTTTATCCGAACGTTATGTAGTTAGTTACTCGGCGTCTCATCTGGATAAAAGTGGCTTGTAATTACCAGTCGAGTTGCTCTGAGCGTCATAAAGGTTAATGTGTTAATAATTATGCACAGAGCTCCAGATTAGATGCGTAAATTGAAATAATTTCAAGAATAACTCTTTTCTCTTTCAACTAAACCCTATACTGTGACCACTCTTTAAAATCGTCTCTCCGAGACGATTCTAAAGAGTGGTCACAGTATAGGGTTTGGTGGAGAAGTGACGAATTTAGTATTTGAGTACGCACCCTGTATCTCTGATTATGCTCTCGCGATTGCGTTAAATATTTTTGTGCCTGGAATTATTTGATATTTGGTCTGAAGTATAATCATAGTGCGTTGTACCGTGTCTCCCATTTTCAGGTCTGTCGTTTGTCTACTACAAAGCGCCTTTTTTAATTTAGTAGTACAATAAGCAATAAGCTTTCAAGTAAATAAACATGCATTTAGCAAATGTACAATCACTTTAAAAAGGCGCTATTCAATGCTAGTAGTGCAAACATGCATTTAGCAATAAGCATTTCGCATTTGTCATTTGCACCTATCACTTGGAAAATTCCCCTATAACAATATACACAATTGGCAAAAAGCATTTCGCATTTTGTATTTAGCAATTATCATGGCAGAATGTCGTTCCTAATGTTACTTTGCTGTTTAGTGTTAAGTTGGTGTTAAGGTACATAGATTCCGATTCTGAAGTCAGTTTGAAACGCAAAATTTGCGGACATTTGCGCAGCATACATATATCTAAAAAGACCTATCTAAACACACCTAAATGCTTCTTTATACAAAATACGATTTAAATAAGTGGGTTTACTGTATACAGAAAAGCTTCATCAATTAGATGGTCCCGTAGGAGAAAGTGTGCATCTAGTATTTATCTCAACTCTTATCGGGCTCTGAAAAAACAATTTCGGTTGTGTGCAATTTTGATTACTTCCGACCCGATTGAGCGTTTGGTAAAATTATTGACCGATTGTCAAACAGCCTGGATCCCGATGAGACGCCGAGTAACTCGGCGTCTCATCTGGATCCAAGCTGTTTGTAAATGCGAGTCAGATAGAGGTTAACGGAATAATGGTAAACAAGGCAATTGTAATTGCATGAAACAGACACATTCTCCCAACACCGACACTGATGCGAATAAATATTGATAGAAATGTAACACGGGATGGCCTAATTAACAGCCAAGAGAAAGCAGGGCGACTTTAGCAGCGGGTTGACCTGGGTCAGCTCTGTATGCAAAGGCACCAAAAGGCGTGTTTTATAGAGTAAATGATTAAATCAATGACATATTGGAAATTAGCTGCTTATTTGTATCAAAATAGCATCGCTGGTAACTACTCTATGGCTTCTGATGAATACATATCTCGGTTCTACAGGTGCTTATGCACTAGGAATATCCATCAGCCGTTTCATAGTGCAGTGCTCCGACACTGTAAAACGTCTATAGTCCCTTTAGTAGAATTTTCTTTTCTTGAGGATTTCGAGTGCCAAACAATGCCGACCTTAATCTGAAGAATCCTTGGGAAACCATTTGATCTGGGATTACATTATGTGGACAAAAGAAGTGTACACGTGACAGTTGTCTGTTGAAACCTTTACTCCATATATATCCATGGAAGAAATAATGACATCAGGAATATTAATTAGAAATTATATTAATTGTTGTAAAAGCTCATTGATAGAGGAATTTTTGGACATGATAGAATCTTGAGAATCATATCTATACTACATGTATATCATAAGCAAACAGGGCAGACCTGATCAGCCGTCTCCTATAGGAGCTGTCTGGTCTGGGTCTACTCTGTTTGCAAATGCATTGAAAGGCGTATTTTGAAGTAGAGGATTAAATAAGATCAAAGCAGTCAGTGTCCGAACTGGTAAGATCAAATCTAAAACGCGAGAAAGTATGTCATTTACTCAATGAATATTCATGTACGACGTAATAACATCATACCATCATGCGTGTATCATGCCAACTTGATCGAATCGGAATACAGTAAAACCCCTCTAATGCGACCACCTAAAATAGGAATACATCTGGGTTGTAAGGACATGTGGTAGCTTAATGCAGGACAAAAGTAATGCAGAAAGCTCCTAGGAGCTTTCTGCATTACTTTTGTCCTGCATTAAGCAACCACCTGCTTATAAAGACATATATGTTTACTAATTAAGTGGTCAAATTAAAGGGGTTCTACTGTATGTCAAAATAGTTGGAAAGATATTCATGGTAGCGGTGATGTAGGTTAAGAAATATTTATGGGTAACTTATTGGAGAAGGTTTTTTCGGTAATCGATTACATTTGCAGAAAATCCTCGCTGTAACGACTTCTTAACAGAGATCTAATAACTATCACCCTGTATTATTTCTGGGTAACTTACTGGGGAAAGGTTCCTCGGTAATCGATTACATTTTCAGTTTTGCAGTAAACCCTCTCTGTAACGACTACTAAACGGTTTTAATTACTATCGCCCTGTATTATTAATTGGTAAATAACTAGAGAACGGTTCCTTGGTAATCGATAACGCTTGCAGTAAAGCCTCTATGTAACGGCTACTTAACAGAGTTCTAATTGAGATTAGCATGTACATGTATTATTTATTGGTAACTTACTGGAGAAACGTTCGTCGGTAATCGATTACATTTGTAGTAAACTCACCGTGTTTAACGTTAGTATGATTATCGCCCTGAAATTACGGATAACTTACTGGAGAAAGGTTCCTCGGTAATCGATTACATTTGCAGTAAACCCTCTTTGTAACGACTGCTAAACTGATCTAATAAATATCGCTCTGTGCATTTAATGGATATTTATATAAGAAATTATTTTTTTTAGATATTAATTTGCCGAATGTTTACAATGAAATTATGAAAAAGAATAAGTATGTCATCATGGTAGAAACTGTATACATAATCATATTTATATGGGCAGACTCTGTTTGTAAAGACGAGAATTGGCCTTTGTATAGGGTAAACGGTTAAACTACTTCAATCTGACTTCAAGACCAAAATGAGACTTAAATACAAGTGACCATTGTACTCAGCACATATTGACTATGATAGGTGCTTTAGAATCAGATATGTATCATTCCATAAGCAATCTTAGCATTCCCTGATCAGCATGTAAAGCTCTTGCAGACAAGTACTACAATATGAAAAGGACAAAACAACATGACTAGAGATTGATGTAAGCGTGTAGGCATTACATAATTAGTGTAGACATATTGACGGTTATTGTAAAACATTGCAAATGTTTAGGTAATATAGAGTGACCGGTATTAAAGCATTTCAGAGGGATGTCGAAAAGAGTGTCTCCTGTTAAAACGGCAATATAGCACCACGTAGAAGTAACATCATACATGTATGTATCTACAGTTGTAACGGCAATGCAGAAGTACGTGAATAGTATCTTCAGTTGCAACTGAAGGCAATGCATCTACAGTTGTACGACAACACAGAAGAACGTAAAAGGCATCTGCAGTTGTAACGGTAATGCAGAATTACGTAAAATGTATCTATAGTTATAATGGCAATGCACGTAAAAGATCTACAGCCTAAACGGCAATACAAAAGATCGTTGAAGTATCTACAGTTTTATTGACGATGCAGAGTTGTGCAGAAAAAATATTTACAGTTGAACTAGCAATGAAGAGTTACGCAGAATAATATCTAGTTGTAACGGCAATGCAAAAAGTACGTAGAAAAACAACTTAACCGCTGAAAAGTAATAGAAATTCGTTTAGAGATCCTTTGCTTAACCCTATACTTCATAAATGCGGCTTTCCTCAACCTTGCAAACAGAGTAGATCAGACGGCTCCTGTTTGGTTATGATATAATATAGATCTGATTCTGCAGTTTCAACCACGGCCAAATATTTCTGTGTTCATATGCCATAATACAAATTAATCTAATCATAATTCATGATGCCATTATTTCTGGCGCAGTATGTTTAAAGATTCTTCAGAAATAAACATTTGCTAATAAAATGATTTTGCATAATCCATTACAAAAATCGCTCTAATTAACCCATTTGCTCCCAGTGGATTCGTCCATGCTTATACATGTATATTGGATTAGTCTATCTTTTATCTAAGGGGTGTTTGGTCTAAATTTTCATTTTTGTTTTGTTTTATATTGAATTTCTTCCTACCAGCAAACAGTGTAGACCCTGATCAGACGCCGCATTATGCGGCGTCTGATCAGAGTCTACACTGTTTGCTTACGTCTCATATATGGGATCGTGGGAGGAAATGGGCTAACTTTTATAATGGTATATGTCAGCGCCCACCTGACGGACAAACAGTGTGAGTACAGATACAATTCGCTGACGCTCAGTGAATAGTTTATCAAAAGCTTGCACAAATCCAAAATATGTAAAAATGCATTAGATCAGGTTTGTTTCGCAGGGTTAGTTTTTATTTCCATCATGATAAGAAGTACATCAAAATACATCTAAACTGGACGTTAAAATTAGCATCAGTTTCTGTCTCTCAAACAGGTGGCAGCTTAAATGCAGGCTGAGAGTCATGCAAAGGAGCTTTCTGTATGACTTTCATCCTACATTAAGCAGCCACCTTCGTACAAAGACCTTATGTGTTCTTTATTAAAATTCCGGTTTAGAGGTTTTTACCACACTTCTGGTAATGCTTTAAAAAGCCCTAAAATGATTCGAATTATTTTTACCGGAAGTAATTATAGATTTCCTAAAAATAGTGATTTTCTGCTGAGACATAATGCATATTCTTCAGAAATACTGATTTTCTACAGGAAGACATTACTAATTTTCTAAGATGTTGCTTTGTACCTTAAGTGCATTTATAATCATGCAATGCTATGCGAAAATACCACCTTTGAAAACGGATATAGTGTTGTTCGGTAAATTAGAACTGAGTGATGATGACAATGAAACACTCTTTTCTGCAATGTATTCTTTCATTAAGCAAACGCTGAGGTTTTAATTCGAGTTAATGTGTGTAATATGTATTTCTTCAATTGTATATTCAAATATAATGTCTTCAGTCGTCTCATCATTTCATGGATTTAAGGATAGTTTGTCATACTCTCTATATCTTTCTCTCTCACATTCCATTTCTCTCTCGTCCACTGTCCTCTTCCCTCTCTTTAACCCCCATCTCTCTCTCTCTCTCTCTCTCTCTCTCTCTCTCTCTCTATCTCTCTCTCTCTCTCTCTCTCTCTCTCTCTCTCTCTCTCTCTCTCTCTCTGCTCAGATTGTTTTTGTTATATAGTTACTACCTGTATGTCATGAAAAAACAACACCATTATATATTTGTATGTATATACAATGTTGTGAGGTGAAGGTTGAATCTAATGTTGTAAGAACCTGGGCCCGAACCCCATTTCAAATATATTTAAAATGGAAGTAAAATATGTTTAAATCAAACTAAGAACCAACACTATCCTGAATGTTAATAATAACCACTACCATAAGAAATAACTTAACTCTTTCGGCGCCAATGTCGCCTGTTGGCACCATTGAAAACAGTGGAGTCCCAGGTCAGATGCCGCCTTGAAAAGGCGGCATCTGACCTGGGACTCCACTGTTTTCTGTATTATTTTAGCCCAAGCATACAGGTTTTTTTAAAACAAATGTTTTACTAATATACCTTTATTATTTAGTTTAGTATTATATTTAATATGAAATTATTATCGCAGACGACACTTTTAAATTTGGCGCCAAAAGAGTTAACCCTTCAAAGACGCCTTTGCAAACAGAGTATACCCAGATCAGACGATCTAACGGGTTTTCTGCTAGAAGAAAATTTGCCTAATTTCCTAGAAAAACTGAATGATATTTTTACAGAATCTCTTGTAAATACTGAGGAGAACCTTGCAGAAATTCCCATAGATACATTGGTATGCTGGAAGAAGCCTGACTTTCGCATATAAATACTGGTCGTCTGAGACCTGTCAGAATGAAAAATATCAGTGACCCCAATGTCCAATTATGTGTCCAGAAAAGGAAAGTACAGTAAAACCTCACTATAGCGATACATTTATGAATTAGGCCTAACCCTTTCCTTCACACCTTTGTAAACGGAGTAGACCCAGATCAGACGGCTCCTGTAGTTGGCGTCTGATCAGGGTTTGCTATGTTTGCTTATGGGAGTACACAGATCTGATTTTGAAGTTTCCACCTTGGTGAAAAAAAATCCCTTTTCAATGGTCAATTGTACTGATATAGTTTTGTTGATAAAATCTTGAATAAATGTGAAACAGGGAAAGGATTAACTGGCCTCCATAAATACGCCTTTCTACGCCTCTGTATGAGCTACCTGTTGAAACCATTATGATAAATAGAGCATTTGTTTCTATAGGAGCAAATGCCCTATTTATCACAATGGTTTCAAACTACAAAGTTCTATTTTTTTTCCTTTTCTCTTGCTAATGCTCCTTTTCAGTAGATTTATTCAAAGTAGTTTGATCTAAAAATAGCCTATGAATGAATGGGTAAATGCAGAAGGAAAGTAATGCAGAAAGTTTCGGAGCTTTGTTCAATGAATATTCGTGTAGCTCTTAATGTATAAATATGAACGTAACATCACCTTGATATTTACAAGGGCACATCTGAGCAGATGATACGCTGCAGAAATCGGCGTCTCATCAGAATCCAATATAATTGACACTCGGTCAGAAGTTTATTTGTCAAAAGCTTGGACGACTTTGAAGTACATGTACAATGAAACCTGGCTAATCCGAACTTTAAGCGAAGAAGCATTAAGCTGGCACCCTTCTTAATGATCAATTATGATACCTATTTGAGTGAACGGATTAGCGAGGTTTTACTGTGTGTAAATATTTCTTCAGATCAATTTGATTAGCCCTTTCACTGCCGATGTCGCATAAATGCCCCACGACAAATATTGCAATCCCAGGTCAGACGCCGTCTTTTCAAGGCGGCGTCTGATCAGGGACTTCACTATTTGCCTCAAACCCTATTTCTATATATGTGGTTTATTCCTTTGAAGTGTGCATTTATTTATCGTAGTTCCTTATTTTACTGAATGATTTAACAAACTTGGATTGCAGTCGGCAATTAGAAATTTGGCGCCGAAAGGGTTAGACAATATAAACTCAATATTTTTCTAAACCTCCGACATTCAAATTGAACACTTTACAAACATGTATATCATTGACCATATTTGGATATATGTCCTAATACCGGTATATGAAAGGAGGGAATTGCTGGCGGTATACAGTAACGACCATCTACATTGGACGTTATAATTAGTATCAAAATCGGTCTTTCAGATGGGTGGCAGCTTAATGTAGGTTATAGGTTATTTCAGAGAGCTCATTTTGAGACTTTCTACATGCCTTTCAATCTGCATTAAACAGCCAGTTGCTTAAAAGACCTAAATTGTTCTTTAGTAAAAATCCGGTTTAGAGGGGCTGTACTATATCTGTTAAATTGCTATAAAAAGCGAACATTTCTTAGTCTTAAGTAGGTAATTCGCTTAAGCTGGATAACTTCTAGCTTAAGTGGAGCCACTCAAGTGGATGGTGTCTATAATGACATCATACAAAACTGGAAGGGACTTGTATATATACAGTATAATCTGTCTTAAAGAGGAAGTCCCTACAATGAACGCATATTTTCAATAATATCATAAAACTTGGTATTTGTTATGCTCAATCATTATTGTGAAGGTTTCCAATTTGAACTTATATCGAAAAATGCCCCTGTGATACAAATGAACAAATTTTATCAATACTTATAATTTTTAACACAATGTTATCGACCTTTTCCGTTAACATTTTCCGCGTTTTGCTGATGATCACCCGATCCCTCCAATGGTTACGTAATAGCTTTTCTCGGAAGTGGTCGGAGAAACGCGAATAGGGCGAACAGTTACGAAACTTAAACCCAACCCAAATAAAACTGAAACATGGGGGAGGAAAAATCGAGATCGGCGATATCAAACGCATAGATGTTTTGTAATTATAAACGGTAATTGGATGGGTTTTCATGCAATATACTACTTTTCAGCATATAAACAAATGAGTTTCGTATATTCTAGGTGTTTTTGAAACGCGTCAAATGTAGGGACTTCCCCTTTAAGCGGTCATAATAAATAAGACTGATTATATTATGGGCATGTAAGACAGGTGGTAGCTAAATTCAGGTAAAACGTAATGCAGAACTGTCCTATAGGAACTTTCTGCATTACCAGTGTCCTGCATTTAGCAACCATCTGCTTTTAAGATCCGTGTGTTCAATACATTAATGAACGCTTATAACAGTTTCGACTATCATATTTAACAAATTGAATGTTTTTAAAGGTAATGTTAAAACGGCCAAAAAGTTACAAAACCCATACAAAAATACAAAAACCCATTGCATGCGATATGTATCTGCTACTGAAATTAGTGTAATTGGTGACAAAATGTATTTCACGGGAGCATTGTCCTATTTAAAAGAAGAAAAGAAATAATAGTATCTTTATCACATAATCTTAAACTACATGTAATGCTAAGCCTTCCGAAAACAGGCATACAGATAGAATAGCTGCGGGTGTCATTATATTGCTATACAACATATGAGTTTTGTAAAAGAGCAGATGTGAAGGACAAAGGTAATGCAGAAAGCTCATATCATAGATTTCTGCATATCGTTTGTGCTGCATCAAGCTAACACCTGTTTTAATCCTTCGCTTGCTATTCACGTCAATATACCTACCTGTAAATAGTGAAAACCCAGATGAGACTGCTCCTGCAGGAGCTGTCTCATCAGGGTCTGCACTATTTACAAGTTGATTGGGCAACCAATGCACTCAACAGTAGTGATTGCACAGCGATATACTTGTACACAGTGAAGATATATGTAAAAATACAACAGGGCATGGATGAAGAAGGAGAAATGTGTTTTAAAATTCATCAAGAGAAGGGTTAAAATCCAGAATTATACTTCTTTTGAGTGTTCTTATTAGCGAGACGTTATAGTTTGATATTGTCGTATCCCACAATTTGTACAACATTTGTACCTGCTAGGTACGCCATTGGACGCCTTTGTAAACAGACTAGACCCAGATCAGGGTAGGTTCCGGTACGCTCCGTCTAATTATGGTCTTTCTTTTATCTTCTTGTGGAATCATGTTGATCTGATCCTACAGTTTTTTTCTATGGTTGCAACATCCTGTGTTCATATACATGTACCACACTAAAATGCATAGTATACATATTCATGATGACATTAGATGACATTTGACTATTCATTAGGTAAATATTATTCCATTTATTCCATGGCACGCATTTTAACGCCAATGCAAATAGAGAAGACCAAGGTAAGGCAGCTCCTGTACGGGACTGTCTATTCAGGATCTGCTTTGTTTAAATAGATTTAAGTTTACAGTATTTGCCATTTCAAAACAAAACCATCCTAACAAAACAAAACGATTATAAATTGATGCTAAAATATGAATATTCATTAGGTTGTAAATGAAATTTTATTTGGCTTTCATATTGTGGGGGTAAATATAACATTATATCGCATTAATATTTCGTATGATGCAATGCAATACATAAATTAAATTGAAAAATACAGTTGAACAGTAAAAATGCCGCTCTTCCACAAATTGCAATAGAGAATTGTTATTAAATATATCACTACGCATATCTGGGAAACATATAAGCCAGCTTAATGCAGGACGGAACTAATGCTGAAAGCTCCTACTTGTATGGTGGAAGAGTTAACATCTACTGAATGAAGTAGTTCGATATTGAAATTGAAAAATTAAATATTGCAGATGTGCTAGGATTTTACTTTTTATGCCCCCAGATCAGATCTGGGGGCCATATTGTTTTGGCCCTGTCTGTTTGTTTGTTTGTCACCAGCTTTAACAGTGGTCATAACTTTCGAGCCAGTACCATTGGGACTTGATATTTGGCATGCATATGTATCTAATCAAGCCGCACATTTAAAGGGGTGACATGTCAAAGTCAATGTCACTCTTCAATGTCGGAGTTATATCATTTTTTCGTATTTATTTCTTCCCTCTTTTTTCTAGTTTAGTTTCACAGATGATAATCCTATTGTCTATCAAGAACTTGTTTTTCTACTATTTCATGTACTCTTGTGATATGTTCCATTTGTAGTTTAGTTTGAATTGTACACTACATCTGTTATGTTAGAAAATGTCTGCCATTGCGGATATAAAGCGTCAAGGAGAGGATCCTAATAATCCTTTTACCAAATATAGTGATAAGTGGATTTATGTACATTTCAGAAATAAAATATGTTTAAACTAAGGTCAGCGTTCAAATATATAGGTCCAATCTCCGACTTAAACGTTTGCTATAACTTTTGAACCAGTAGAGATAGAGACTTGATATTTGGAATGCATGCATGTGTATCTCATGAGGCTGCACTGTTTGAGGAGTGGCATGTCAAATTCAAGGACACCCTTTAGGGTCAAAGGTCAAATTTGACGGGGGATAGTGTTTCACAAACACATCTTGTTTATACTGGGATTTCTCTACAGAAGCAGCGTTTTATGAAGAAGGTTGGTGCAGTATGATACTCCAATCAAAACTTGTATAACTCTCTAACCCTTTCCCTCATAAAATCGCCGTTGCAAACATAGTAGACTCAGATCAGATGGCCCCTGTATGACCTGTCTGATCAGAGTCTGCTCTGATTACTTATGGAATTATATAGATTTGGTTCGACAGTGTCTGTAAACGTAAATAAACCTTGTTCATTTACATTATCAAATTTGAGCTAATAAATAGTCCTGATGTCAATACTTCTTACATACTACAGGAGCTGTCTGATCTTGGTCTGCTCTGTTTGCAAAGGCATCAAAACGTTGCTACGGAGTGCCATACTTCACTGACAGAATGCCTTAATATTTATTGCAGAAATGATTTTATTTTTATTTATCTTCAATATGGATTATTCTTGCATATCTAACCATGCTCTCCGTTTTTGATGACTTTAACGCATTCCCTCATGTAGATACCTTTTGACGCCTCTGTAGAAGCAAATGTTCTATTTATCACCATGGTTTCAATACTAAATAAATCTACACATTTCCTATTTTCTAGTAAATGCTCCTTTTCAGTAGATTTATTCAAAGAGGTTGTGTCTTAGAATAGTCTATAAAGGAATGGATTAAAGGCACCCTATGGTCTGTTAGATCCATTCCTTTCTTGTTTATTACTGTTATTGACAAATAAGCAATGCTAATAACAGATGCGCCTACACAAAGCTGGATGCAATGTCTTCAAACTAGTATAATCAGAAAAGCTATTAGCTGTGATCAAATAATCTGCTTTAACTCTTTCGCTACCAAAGTTTGTCGTCTGCAACCTTTGTCGTCCGCTGCAATTTTCATTTTTAACATTTCTTCATTTTTGTTTCAAAAAACATGGTCCCAGTAACAAACAGTTTTGATCCTGATGAGACGCCGAGTTACTCGGCGTCTCACCTGGATCTAAACTGTTTGCATAGGTTATCAATGATACAACATTTGTAGCGAAAATGCTAACTCTTTCGCTGCCAATGGCGAGCATGTAAAATTCTATACAAAGTGTTTCGATCCAGATTAGATGTAGAATAACTCGGCTTCTCTTTGGGATTCTAACCATGTGTTATTGCAATTATGTTTTAAAGCAAAAATGAAATAAATTTGAAAGTGAAAATTGAACCAGACGACAAAAAACATTGCTGTCGACAAAACGCGGCCGCGAAAGAGATTTAAGTAATTAATGCCTATCAAATGTAGATGAGCCTTCGGCAAGATGAGAAAAATATCGTGTTTTTAAACATTCGCATTTTGTGTTGAGGATAGCAGTTTTATTTTCTTTCTTCAGCGAAATACAATTGTGTACATGTATGTTTATGATACAGAGCTACAGATAACGTGCGTGCACAAGTACTAAAATCGTCTTTTCTCCACCGAACCCTATACTGAGACGGTTCTAATGAGTGGTCATAATATAGGGTTTGGTGGAGATTTTAATTTACGCATCTTATCTTAACATCGGTTTTTATATGAAACACTGGATCCATGCAAAGTGCCTTGGCTTCTTGATCTGGATACAAACTACATGTACATGCAAGTTGAATGATTCTATTGGCCGTGTCATTCTAGAAGTACTAAAACCGTCATTCCTCCACCAAACCCTATGTTGTGACCACTCTTTAGAATCGTCTCTTCGAGACGATTCTAAAATGTGGTCACAATTTAGAATCGTCTCTTCGAGACGATTCTAAAACGTGGTCACAACAAAGGGTTTGGTGGAGAAATAAAGAAGTTATTATTGAAAGTATTTTAATTTACGCATCTTATCTGAACCTCTGCGGTTATTTTTTAACCCATTTGCTCCCGGTGGATTCTTCCATGCTTATATAATGGATTAGTCCAAATTTTAGCTAAGGGACACCCGGTCTAAATTTTATTTTTTGTTTTGTTTTATATTGCATTTCCTATCAGCAAACAGCAAAAATCCTGATCAGACGCCGCATAATGCGGCGTCTGATCAGAGTCTACACTGTTTGCCTGTATCCCATATATACATGTAGGATCGTTGGAGCAAATGGGTTATAATCGATGCCTTTATATATAACACTAGCCGTGTAAATCGATAGCCACTCCAGTGACATAATATTGCAGTATGACCGATTTTGTTTTTATGCATACAATAAGGAATTAGAGTCGTGTAACTTTTATGCCTCCCCGGGGTCAAATCTGGGGGCATATTGTTTTTGCCCTGTCTGTTTGTCTGTTTGTTTGAGGACAACTTTAACATTGGTCATAACTTTTGAGCCAGTACAGATAGAGACTTGGTATTTGGCATGCATATGTATCTCATCAAGCCGCACATTTCGGGGTGTGACCTGTCAAGGTAAAGGTCGTTATTCTGGGTCAAAGGTTATCGGGGGCATAGTGTTTCACAAACACATCTTGTTTAATCTGCCTTTAGGGTCAGAGGTCAACTATGTGGGTCAAATCACAGACTTTACCATTGGCCACAACTTTTGAGCCAGTACAGATAGAGGCTTGATATTTGGCATGCTTATGTATCTCATAAAACCGCACATTTCGAGGCGCGACCTGTCAAGGTAAAGGTAATCCTTCTGGGTCAAAGGTTATCTGGAGCATAGTGTTTCACAAACACATCTTGCTTAATCTGCCTTTAAGTCAGATGTCAAACATATGGGTAAAATCACAGACTTTTAACATTGGCCACAACTTTTTAGCCAGTACAGATAAAGACTTGATATTGTCGATAAGGTTTGACCTGCCACTGCATGGATATTCCGCCTTTCTCCGTAAGCTGTTTTTATTCTTCCGAACACACACGTGAAACATGCGTCACAATCACGATTTTTCATCGACGAAAGTCGACGGAAAGTGATGAGTGCCAGTTCAAACCTTACCGATAATATTTTGCATGCATATGTACAGGTTGTTTGTTATTTGTTATTTTGTTGTTTATATAACAACATACACTAACAAAGCCATACAATATAATTCATCACGCCGCCGCATAATAATGTACTGGTCTGTAGTCTAATGGATACGTACCTGGTATTGCATACATGGGGTCGTGGGTTCGAATCCCAAGGTTTCCTTTTCTTTCTTTTTTTTAAAAAAAAAAATGATTTGCCAAATCATCTTTTCTAAATAAAGAAGCGCTGTAGTCGCTTTGTTTTGTTTACGTTAGAGTAGGTCATGTTTTATTTCAAAATAAGTTGGTCCATATGTATCTCATGAAGTTGCACATTTTGAGAGGTGACATGTCTATGTCAATGTCATCCTTCAGGGTCAAAGAATATCGGGGCATAGTATTTTACAAACACATCTTGTTTAATCTGCCTTTATCGTCGTTTTAAATGAATATTCATGTTAGAAATATGAACATCCTGAATATGCATCAGCTGAACTTTTATAACGGTGCATGACTACATGCTTCTTTGGCCATGGCAGAATTTGTAGAAACAGGCATATATACATGTAATACCATAACCCTTTATTCCAATAATATTCATGTAAGAAATAACAACGTCAAGAATATTAACCCTTCGCTTGCTATTCACGTCAATGTACCTACCTGTAAATAGTGCAGACCCAGATGAGACAGCTCCTGCAGGAGCTGTCTCATCAGGGTCTGCACTATTTACAAGTTGATTGTGCAACCAGTGCACTCCATAGCAGTGATTGCACAGCGAAATACGTGTAGACAGTGAAGATATATGTAATTATACAACAGGGCATAGGTAAAGAAGGAGAAATGTATTTCAAAATCCAGCAACAGAAGGGTCAATTCGATGAGTTTTGTATTATAGGACTTCGATACAGGATTGTTTGGCCTTGACAGAATCAATAAAATCATATCTATACTATGTTATAAGCAAACAGAGCAGACCCTGATAAGACGGTTCCTATAGGAGCCGTCTGATCAGGGTATACACTGTTTGCAAATGCATTTAAAATGTTTATATGAAGAAAAGGGCCAAGCAAACCCTGCAGATAGACATTGATCATACAGGAAGCATCTCGTATGCGTTTACTTTGTTTTCAACTGTGTGAAAAGGTGGTTTTGTCTATTATATTAGGTTAACGGTAGACTAGATGAGTTTCTTATTATGGAATGTGAATAGAATTTTTTGGGGCGTGGCGGAAACATATCAGTTAGCAATATGTTTACATTTAATTGAGTCGAACATTTCAGTTTATATGCATGTTTTGAAAAGGAATTACATTTAAATTGGCAATAGGGGTCTTAAAAGCAGGTGATTGCTTAATGCAGAGCGAAGTAAAACAAAACTCCAATAGGTGCTTCCTGCATTGCTTTCGACCTGCATTTAGATACTACATGTACATGTCTTAAAAATGAATTATACATTTATTTAATGGTTGCTTAACCCATTACCGCATATTGACGCCCTTTGGCGCTTCTGTAAAAGGTCACTTTGTGAAACCATTGTGATAAATAGAGCATTTGCTCCTGTGGAGCAAATGCTCTATTTATCACAATGGTTTAAAAACTAAACAATTCTGAAAAATATATTTTATCTAGTAAATGCTCCTCTTTGGTAGATTGAATCAAAGAGGTTGGAACTAAAAATAGCCTATGCGGGAACGGTGTATTGAAAGAGACTATAGAAAACTTGTTATACATTTACAGGAATTCAGATCAGCTAGGTGTATAACGTCATTGATGACCGTATACCTCACTTTCATATCAATGTTGGGACAATCAGTCTTACATACAAACCATTACAATAAAACCTGTCTTAAGCGGTCATCAAAAGGATGTCTAATTATGGGCCTGTAAAGCACGTGGTAGCTTAATGCAGGTTAAAAGTAATACAAAAAGCTCCTACGGGAGCTTTCTGCATTACTTTTGCCTGCATTAAGCAACCATTTGCCGATTAAGACTCTTATTTTCAATAAATGAATGATCGCTTAAGACAGTTTCTATTGTATACAACATTGGTAAAGTCTTACATTTCAGATAGGTTTGCCTTCCACGCACTCTCTTGTCCTCCCAGAACGTTTAAGGCTATTTACAATCGATGCCATATAACATCCGCTGTGTAAATCGATAGCCATTCTAGTGACGTAATTGTGCAGTACGGTCGAGTTTTGTTTTGGTTTGGTTTTGCGATAACGTGTGATTTATAGATACGCCTGTATCTATACGTTTTAAACATTTACATCATGAATACTCATGTAAGAAAAAGTGACATCATAAACACTAGACGATGTTTTATTATGGGGTGTGAATATGACTGATTGGCAGATAGAATCATTTGATATTACAGGTCTACAGTAAAACCTCTCTATAACGGCCACTAAATTACATCCAAGTATTTTGTGTTAAAGACTGATGGCTGCTTAAAGCAAGGTGAAAGTAAAACAGAACGCTCCTATTTTACTTTCACCTTGCTTTAAGCAGCCACCTGCCCTAAATACCAACTAATTAACACTATTTAGTGGCCGTTATAGAGAGGTTTTACTGTATATGATTCTATAAGTATCTGTGTAGACCATGGTTAGATGGCTCCTACAGTAGAATCTGTCTTAAGCGACCATCAAAAAGAGGTCTAAGTATTGGTCTGTAGGGCATGTGGTAGCTTAATGCAGTTCAAAAGTAATGCAGAAAGCTCCTATAGGAGTTTTCTGCATTACTTTTGCCCTGTATTTGGCACCCACCTGCTTTTAAAGACTCCTATGTTCAATGAATGAGGGACTACTTCCGATTTGATCAAGATTTTTAACCCTTTCACCGCCGATGTCGCATAAATGCACCACGACAAATAGTGCACTCCCAGATCAGACGCCGGCTTTTCAAGGCGCCGTCTGATCAGGGACTTCACTTTTTGTCTCATTCTCGATTTCTATATGTGTGCTTAAAGTTTATTCTTTTGAAATTTGCATTTATTTATCTCATTTCCTTATTGTACCGAATGATTTAACAAAATTGGGATTGCAGACGACGATTAGAAATTTGGCGCCGAAAGGGTTAATAAAAACTATCAGCTGGATGTCAGACAGATGCCGGGTTTCTCAGCGTCTCACCTGGATCCGAGCTGTTTACACATGCGCATCTGGTCGTGGTTAGCGACACAATCATCGACATATTAACCCTTTCCTTCATTTAAACGTGTTTTCACGCATTTGCAAATGGTTACAATGTTCCACCTTCCATACTGAGTATAATTATTTTGACCATGAATATTGAGTAGGTATTGAAATTTGGAATACATGTATAGTCCAACAAGATTCACAATACGTTGCTGACCTCTATTATCATAATTTCACACTACGCTGGGTTTCTCTCTATATATATTCGGTAGTCTCCGTGAATTATTTGTACAAGAGTGCATATGGTATATCATCAAAAAAGGTCTAGTTATGGGTCTGTTAGACAGGTTGTACCTTCATGCAGGTCGAAAGTAATACAGTCAGCTTTTATGGGAGCTTTCTGCATTACTTGTGCCCTGTACCAAGCAACCACGCGCTTTTTAAGACCCCTATGTTCAGTAAATGAATGGTCGCTTATATTAGGACAAGTTCTACTGTTTACGAAAGTTCCATTTTATTTCTAAATGATATAATTTCCATGCTCAGTCAGTCCTCAAACAGCTACAGATGAGGTTTAGCCTCGGTTGTTTTCGGCCACAATAATAATGTCTAAATCTAGGCTATAGATAAATGTTATAATGTAATGCAGGACGACGTTTGGCAGAAAGCTCCATCGGGAGCTTTCTGCATTACTTTAGTCCTGCATTAAGCATCCACCTGTTTCATTCATTTAGTGGTCGATTTTGAGAGGTTTTGATTTACGTGCGCATACTAGTGTACTATTGATTTAACAGTCCTGATGTTAATTCAATAAATGTTTTTTAATTTACCTACTTGTGTCCCCTGGGAACGAACTAGGTCAAAATAGCGTCATTCTAATTCAAAGAAGCAGTTATGGGATTTGGAAACTTTAGTATGCTTGGCAAACTTTTGCGTGCACAAAATGTCTTATGTGTAACCCTTTACTCCATATATACGCCTTTTTACACCTTTGCAAACATAGTAGACCCAGATCAGACAGCTCCTATAGGAGCCATCTGATCAGGGTCTACTATGTTTGCTAGTGAAATTATCTAGACGAGACTCTACAGTTTCTATCAAGGTCAAACTTTCACGTGTTCATATGCCATTATCAGAATGAATCTAATTAATATTCACGACGTCATTATTTCTTATATAAATATTCATGTAGTAAAGGGTTAACATATAACTTTGAGTGTCAAACAAAGAAATTACTGAGGTTGATATGCATAGGCATCTCGGAATCCACTTATCACACGATGGATCATGGCATATTCATATCGATTATATAAAATCTAAAGCCTGGGAAAGAATTAACATAATGCGTAAATTAAAATATGTTTTGGATAGAAAAGCACTCGAAGCAATATACTTAAGTCTTATTAGACCATTGCTGGAATATGCAGATGTCGTGTGGGATAATTGCACAAACAATGAGAAGAATGAACATGAAAAGATCCAATACGAGGCTGCAAGAATCGCCACAGGAGCAACTAAGCTTATATCCATTCAGAATCTTGAACAAGAAGTAGGATGGGAATCTCTCGAGCGTAGAAGGCGAAAACACAAACTACTTCTCTTTTACAAAATGATTCATAAAGAAACACCTGATTTCCTATCCTCACTTGTTCCCTCACTTGTTGGCGACCAAAGTCATTATCCTTTAAGAAACCAAAACAATGTGCAGACTGTGCAATCCAAGACAAAACTGTATTCGGATTCTTTCTTATCCTCAGTTGTTCGTGAATGGAACTCCCTCCCCTTAGAAGTCAGACGCTCTGTTTCAAAGTCATCCTTCAAATCTGCGATGGACCACAAAAACACCACCCCTGTTCCCTTATACTTCTATGCTGGTACAAGACATGATCAAATTCTCCATACCCGGTTGAGAACAAATTGTAGCGCACTAAACCTTCCATTGTTTCAGAAAAACATTGTTGCCTCTCCGCTATGCTCTTGAGGTGATATCGAAAGTACTGAACACTTTTGTCCTATATGCCCGCTTTACCACGTCCAGCGTACCCATTTAAAACATACAATTAGCTATTTACGGCCTGTTACAGTGAAACTCCTTCTTTACGGTGATCCATCACTTGATACATATAGTAACAATATCATATTTCAAGCGGTGCAGAAGTTCATTTTAGAAACTAAAAGATTCGGTTAAGTTCCATTATTTGACTTATTTTAAGTAGGGTGACCATAGTCATATGCACTCCTTGTCTCACCGACCCTTGGCCTCCATCATGTTGACCAACATTATTTCCATTCTCTTTATTTTCTTTTCAGCTGTTTCTATGATATTGGTCATGAATGATGTTCTACGTCCATTGTGTTCTTCAAACGTACATGTAACAGAAGTACCATCCAATATATAACATTCCCTTCTGTACGTCTACCGAGACACTGTTATGTTGTAGACACATTCATGTACCGTTTTCTTATGTTTTCTCCTAGTTATTTGAGTTGTACTCACCGACATAGTTGTGTCATGATATGTTAAACAAATGTCCACCAGTGTAGTTATAATGCGTCAAGGAGAGGATCCCAATAAGCATGTTGCTTCCGATCCAATCCTTAATATTTATATAGTGATATGTGGATTCATGTACATTAATGAAATAAAATATGTTTAAACTAAACAGTTTGGATCCGGTTGAGATTCAAAGATACTCTGTTTGCATCTAAATTGTTTTCCAAAGATATCGCTCGTTCTTCAGTAGCACATTAACCCTTTCCTCCATAAATACGCCTTTCTACGCCTCTGTAATAGTCACTGCTTGAAACCATTGTGATAAATAGAGCATTTGCTCCTAAGGAGCAAATGCTCTATTTATCACAATGGTTTCAGAACTACACATTTCTAAAATGTTCCTTTTCTCTAGTTAATGTTCCTTTTCGGTAGAGTTTTTCAATGAGGTTGGATCTAAAAATAGCCTATGAGGGAATGGGTTAAAGGTTAATAACCCATCGAACAAATTTGAAATATATAAATAACCCTTAACTCTTTACTCCGTGAATATTCATGTAAGAAATAATGACATCATGAACATTAATTTTTTTTTATAATAGCACATGCACACAATATTTTTTTTGGCCATTGTCATCCTTATTATATCTTATACACAAACAGAACAGACCCTCATCAGACCGTTCCTATAGTTAAAGCATAGAAGTACTGTAAATATCTGTTAGAAACAATCGAACTACTTCGTACTTGGTTGTTTGTTTATTTGTCCGTATACATAAATACTTGAATTGCTCTGATCTAATATTTCGACCACTAAGGGCCTTTTTCATAGATTATCCTTGGAGATATTTGTACATAAGGCGCGTTACATGTTTCATCAGAGCATTAGATACATGTGCGGTTTTTTTTCTACAAAGCTCTATGTTGTGACCACTCTATTTCTAAAGAGTGGTCACGACATAGGGTTTGGTTGAGAAATAACGACGTTATTCTAGAAAATATTTTGATTTACAGTTCTCATTTTATTTGGACCTGTGTTTCATTCACGATGTCTGTGTAGAATGTTGCAATACTCGTAATCAATTTAATAACAAGTGTGCAAGTCGTTATGTTATAAATAGAATTTTACATTCACATTTACGATCAGTAAACCCCCTCTAAAGCGATCATTTAAATGAAGTCTAATTCTGCATTAAACAACTACAATCATTCTGATACATGTACATATGTTTATTCATAAAGCGATTGTTTTAGAGGGGTTATGGTACTATAGAACCAGCTTTTTGCGGCCATCAAAAAGAGGTCTAATTATGGTTCTGTACATGTAAGACAAGTAGAGGCTTAATGCAGGTCAAATGTAATACAGAAATATCTTATACGAACTTGTCTGCATTACATTTGTTTTGCATTAAGCTAACGCCTGTGTTTAATACTCCCATGATCAATAAATGAATGACCGCTTAACCCTTCGCTTGCTATTCGCATCAATATACCTACCTGTAAATAGTGAAGACCCAGATGAGACAGCTCCTGCAGGAGCTGTCTCATCAGGGTCTGCACTATTTACAAGTTGATTGTGCAACCAGTGCATTCCACAGCAGTGATTGCACAGCGAAGTATTTGTACACAATGAAGATATATGTAATATGTAATTATACAACAGGGCATGGGTAAAGAATGGGTAATGTATTTTAAAATTCAGAAAGAGAAGGGTTAAGTGCGGTTCTACTGTACTTTGATCAAAGTATTTCTTAAATAGGTCAATATTGGACTAATGCCAAACAGATATGACTATGAATACTCGATGCCTCTTCAGGGCCCAAGCTGTTTGACACTCAGACAGTAATTCCTCAGAAAGTTTTAGCCGACATCTTTTTACGACAACATACGGGTTACCATAAGTAGCATACTTATGTGTCCTTGATCGATCGATGTCTAAGGTATGTCCTGTGAAAACGCAATAAAGTTAACCCTGTTTAAGTGGCTACCTAATTAATTAATGGAGGGGTATTTACATTTTGAACGCGGAATTGTCAAATATATTGTTACAAAAGTTCACGATTTACGCCATAAATACGCCATTCTACGCCTTTGAAAACATAGGAGACCGAGATGAGACGACTCCTGTAGGAGCCGTCTGATCAAGGTCTGCTCTGTTTGCTTATGGTGTAATATAGATCTGATTGTACAGTTTCGGTCAAGGCCATATATTCATGTTCCCATGTGCTATTATAACAATTAATCTAATAAAATTAATATTCATGATGTCGTTATGTCTAACATGAATATTCATAGAGTAAAGGGTTGGACAGGTGAAGCTTACCGTTTATATTCGTGGAATTTTTAACCCTTTCCTTCATATAACCGTGTTTTAACGCATTTGCAAACAGAGCAGACCCTGCTCATTGATTCTGAGTATTTGCTCAAGTGCATTTCTTGTTTTGTTACTCTCTTTTATACAAAATAAATTTCTGTTTTCCGTAATTCAACATAAAACATTGGTAGATAAGGAACCAAAACAATATGTATACTATGGACTGTTGAAATGTTACAATATTGCACATGAAAAACATTGAGACGCAAATTAAATCGGTGCCTGATTTTGATCTAAGCTCTTTGTTAATCCTTTCCCTGTGCTATATTTAGTCAATTTGTCAATACCTACTGGATATTAATGGAAAATAGTTATAAATGTATAACGAAATATGGAAGGTGTAACATGGTAGCCATTTAGAAACTAAAGAAGCAGCTCTGTCAAATTCAATTAGCAAGCAGAGCAGACCCTGATCAGACGGCTCCTATAGGAGCCGTCTGAGCTGAGTCTACTCTGTTTGCAAATGCGTGAAAATGTGTTTATATGAAGGACAGAGTTAATGCAATTCAGATCGCGCTAGGCGGGATAAGAGTCATTTATTACCAAAGACAAGCAAGCTTTCAGCTACCGTACATAATGAACCAACATCGAAAAAACTACAGGAAACTATATACAGACATAAACTCATTACAAATTACTGGAGGCCATATGCGAGTGATTGTTTTTTGTAGAAGAAGTATGACCACATAAAACAATGTAAACAAGACATACACAGATAAGGAAAGTTGTACAGTAGAAGCTGTCTTAAGCGACCATAGAGGATCTGTCGCGAGTTGTCTTTTAAGATCACATGTTCTTAAACGAGCCTTAGAAAATGTTATTAAGCGAGCCTTTGGCGAGCTTAATAACATTTTCTTGGTGAGTTTAGGAACATATGATCTTAAAAGACAACGAGCATGAGATTATTTTTCTCACATACCCCGAAACAGTGTAGATCTAGATCTGTTTTCGCCCTTTTAAAGACATGTAAACATCGGGTTTTCCATGTTTGACGTCAAATATGACGTATGACGTCATATATATTCTAAAGTATTCTTACACGTGTTACTGATAATAGAATCTTAACCCGTTGTTCTAACCCGGAGATAAGGGAAGTTATATGAGAAATTCATTTACTGGACACATGAGTCTTAGAAAGCAGGTAACTGCTTACTGTAAGACAAAAATAAGGCAGAAAGCTCCTATAGGAGCTTCTTTTCTCTCTGCATTAATTTTGTCCTGCATTAAGCTACGTCTGCCTTACATATATATATATAATTAGACATTCTTTATGGCCGCTTAACTCATTCCCTCCTACTGACGCATTTTGACGCCTCTGTAGAAGTCGTGTTTTGAAACAATTGTAACAAATAGAGCATTTCGAGGGCTTGGTGCAAAACTATTCTAACTCCTTCACAAAGTGAAGGAGTTAGAATAGTTTTGCACCAAGCCCTCGATTTGCTCCATAGGACCAAATGCTCTATTTATTACAATCGTTTCAAAACTACATACATAATTCTAAAATGTTTCCTTTTTTCTAGTAAATGCTCCTTTTCGGTAGATTATGTCAAATATTTTGGGTCTAAAAATAGATTAGGCGGGAATGAGTTAAGACAGGTTCTGCTGTATGTATAGTGTCACACACGGATAAGATGCCTAAATTTACCATGTTGTAACCTGTTCAATATTCATGAACGAAATAATGACATCTTGAGTATATTTTAGCTGAATTGTCCTAATATAAAATGTTCAAGGTATGTTTTTGCTCGGGCAAAAAACACACTGTAGAATCAGATCTATATCATGGCATACGCAAACAGGACAGCCTCTGACCAAAGGGCTCTTATAGGAACCGTATAATCTCGGTTTACTCTGTTTGCAATTGCGCAGAGGAGCGATAATATGAAGCCAAAGGTTAACTTTTCCATAAAACCCTATGTTTCATGGAGAAATGAGACAATGCTATAAAGAGTGTACCGCGGAAAATACCAACAGCTGGCATTTAACAACAGTCACTGAATCCGCCTTTAACTCATTTTTTGTAAGTCCTTGAAGTGTTACTTGACATTCCTTCTGAACCATTTTCTTCCATGATAAAACAGTGAAACATGAACTAATACAACGAACACTCGTTACAACGATTCTCGATATATAACGGAATATTTATTTTACTGACACGACCCTTGGACACATACATGCATTCAGTAAACCCCCTTAAAACCGAAATTTAAGTAAATAAGAGTTTAGATCGTTTGAGGCATGCAGCTGCTTAATGCAGGATGAAAGTCATGCAGAAAACTCATCCGGGAGCTTTCTGCATGACTTTTAGCCTGCATTAAGCTACCACCTGTATTGTAGACCGGTATTGATGTCAATTTGGGCGTCCAGTTTATAGAGATGGTATCGTATAACTTTATATTCATTTCAATGCAATTTTCAATATAATGACACGTTCTGTGGGAACGAATGTAGTCGTTCTGATAATAGCTGACTGTATAATGAATTAATTCATTGCTGTATTTAGCACTACGTCCTTCACCCAGTTACAATAAAAAAAAAACTAGCTGTTGTCACAGCAACCTTTGATTTTACATAATCAATTTTACACGAAGACCTTAAAATTGTTCTGAAGACAAGGCATTTTCTTAACGCTTTTAATCTTAATTGGAATCACAGATCTT
Organism: Azorinus chamasolen; assembly: GCA_963576725.1. NCBI lineage: Eukaryota > Metazoa > Mollusca > Bivalvia > Cardiida > Solecurtidae > Azorinus > Azorinus chamasolen. The sequence goes on from OY755252.1 coordinate 11,766,292, forward strand.
TTAAGATTCGGACTAGAAGTATTACATGTAATTGCAGACCCTCTTCCGTTTAACTTTAAGCCTGCTGTTGGTGGATAAGTGAATACCTATGCAAACAGTTTGGATCTAGATGAGACGCCGGGCAACTCAGTGTCTCATCAGGATCCAAACTATTTTGACAATGTATTTAGGTAGAAAGAATTGATTTATAGCCTAGATTTTAAATATGTTGTTTTTGAAATGTGGTTGCTTAATCAAAGGCAAAAGAAAGACAAAAAGCTCCTATAGAAGCTTTTTGAGATACGCTTGTCCTGCATTAAACTAGCATTTACGTCATAGATACGCCATTTTACGCTTTCTCAAACTAAATAGAGTCCTGTATGACCTGATCACATAGATCTGGCTCTGTAGCTTCTTCCCATTGTCAAATATTCCCTAATTTTCATGATGCCACTTTCACATTCAGCTAATTATTCCATACATTCATTTTTTCTCGCATAAATACAAATAAGAGAAATGGTTAAAGAGGAAGTCCCTACAATGCATGCATATTTTCAATAATATCATAAAACTTAGTATTTGTTATACTCGGTCATCATTATGAAGACTGTCAGTTTGAACTTATATCAAAAACGTTTAATGGATAGGTTTTCTTGCGATATACAACTTTTCATGATATAAAGAAATTGGTTTTGTATATTTTAGGTATTTTTAAACGCGTCGAGTGTAGGGACTTCCCTTTTAAAACATATTTTTGTATTAAGTCTACGAAAATGCTATACTCTCATATGATATATTGACGTTGAATCAAACAAGATATTGAAAATGATTTCTAATGAGGTATTTCTAAGACATATTGATATATAACATCCCAAATGCTTCATCCAGGAATGTGATAAACCCTTTATTATCAAGAGCAACAGATAAAGATGCGTACTCGGATACTAAAATCCTCATTTCTCCACCAAACCCTATGTTGTGACCATTCTTTAGAATCGTCTCTTCGAGACGATTCTAAAAAGTGGTCACAACATAGGGTTTGTTAGAGAAATAAGGGATATATTCTTGAAACAGTATTAAATTACGCATCTTATCTGGATCTTTGCATGCTCTAGGAATATGGTATACTCTCAGCACCGAATAAATTTCAACCGCTAATGTTGTCGTCTACACCAGGTTTTGATAAGATATTCTTCAATTTCTTTACTAAACTATAACCGGTTTCAAACAGCTTGGATACCGAGGAGACACCGAGTTACTCGGCATCTCCTCGGTATCCAAACTGTTAGCAACGTTATCATAGGTTCGTTAATGGCGGCGAAAGAGTTATTGCTGCGTTCTGAAAAAACAAACAAACAGATACATGGTTGGCTTCAAGGTTGTGGTATGTATCCTTTGTCTGCATCTAACATATGACCTTTATAAATAGAGAATTATTTTGTATTTATTCTCATAAAATGTCTCCCTCAAAACCTAATATCCCAGCCCTTCTCGACCTTCCTCAAGGACTAAATACAAATATATGTTTCTCTCGCGCAAGATTGACATTTAAAATGTAAATACCTAAGTTTGCATTTGGAATGCCTTTGGATTTGTGTGCTTGGAAAACATGTAGAAATGTAATTTATGTATTTAAAGCTTTGAAAAGGGACCAAAACCATCGAAATAAAAGAGTTTATGAAAGTCAGATTCGATCAAGGTTTTGATAAATATTGGCCAAGTGCCGTGACACAAGCTTTCCATTAGACCAATTGTCAGACAGCTTGTAACCTGATGGGACTCCGAGTTACTTGCCGTCTGATCTGGATCCAAGATGTTAGCAAATGCGACTATTAAAGTCTCGGTAAGCGGGAAAATGGACAAAAGAGCTTGTTACATTTTGTGCACACGATTTACCTGAATTTACAAATTGACAAACGAATGTTCTGCTCTGTTCTGCTCCGTTTGCTTTTTATACCCCCCTTTTGAAAAAATGGGGGTATATTGCTTTGCACATGTCGGTCGGTCGGTCGGTCGGTCGGTCGGTAGATCGATGGTTTCCGAACGATAACTAATAAACGACTTGGCCTAGAATCTTCAAACTTGCTGTTAGCCCATGAGCCAGTAGGGTTGGTCGGTACCATCTCAGGGGAATAATTCCCATTCTGATTTTTTACATCATATACATCTATAGAGTTAGAAAATATGTGATAGCATTGCATCGATGGTAGCTTTCTATGTGTTAATGCGTTTTACATTATGCTATACAATATCCGCATTTCGAGACAAAATATCAATGAAAAGTAAAGCTAACGATTTCAGATTTACAACTTTTGGTATCATACCCCAACAACGAAATTATGGTGGTATACCTGAATCAGGTTGTCAGTCTAACTGTCCTTCCATCTATCCACCCCATATGTCTGTTCCTCTATCTGTCTGTCCATTCATCCGTCAGCCTATCTGTCTATTTATAGACGCAAGTGCCCCAATGTACAAGTTTGCTTAACACTTGATATTCTTATTATTTTAGTAACCAATGCACTTGCTAGTTATGCCCCTCCCCCAAGTATACTGGGGGACATATTGTTTTTGTGTGTGGCGTCCGTCTGTCCATCCGTATGTCTGCACCCCCCCCCCCACACACACACACACTTCCGTCCGTCCGTTCTTCTGTCCGATTTTAGTTTATCCGTGCGGCTTCTCCAAAACCTTTGATCGGATTTTCATGAAATTTCATAGGATTGATCAGCACAATGCCTTGTTTTGTTTATCTTATTTATGTTCCGGTTCAATGATTTTCTGCAGAGTTGTGGGACTTTGATTTTTATGCACCCCAACGGCGGGCATATAGTAATCGCATTGTCCGTCATTCCGCCTGTGCGTCCTTCCATCCGTCGGTCCCAAATTTCTTGTCCTTTCTATAACTATTTTTTATCTGTGAATTGATTTCAAAATAACCTTGCACAAGTTTGATGTATCGCGTTTAACTCCCTGGTCCGTGGGTCAAAGGTCAAGGTCATCCTTCAGGGTCAAAGGTCGGGGCATAGTGTTTCACAAACACATCTTGTTGAAATTTTGTCCTCGCGGTTTCTCCAAGACATGTCGGATTTTCATTAAACTTAATAAGATTGAACTGCACTACGCATAGGTGTGCTTATATTATCCCTGTTCAGGTTCGACGATTTTCTACAGAGTTACAGGACTTTGAAAATTGTATATGGGAAACTTTGTCCGCGTGGGGGTGGGGGATATCAATTTTTGTATAAAAAAATTCTAGTTTCATTTGGACCTGATCATTATTTATTTATTGGTCCAGTTTCCACTTTATCCCGAAATAAATTAGTAGCCTGTAAGATGGGATGTGGCGGGGTGATAATATGTATTATCGTTAGCATTCGTTGCTTACCATTTTGGTTAGACCGTATCTAGCTCTAAATTGTTTTATTGTCATTATCTTTTGAATTAAAAGAGATTAAAATATCCTCAAACGTTCTGTCTGATGAAGATATGTGGGTATGGGCTTTCGTTCTGTTCATATTTTTCTTGTGACTGAATGTTCATGTAGTGTCAAACAAAATACTCAGTAGTATGTTATTGAAGAATGTGGATATTGAATCTGCCACATTCAAAGAAATCACCCGTATTGGTTCGTACACAATTACATATTCCTAGATGAACCATGGGTCATTCTTGGTGGACATCTGTGTCAATCTAACATACATGCTTTCAGTGATTTCATTGTCGCACGGTATCCAATACAAAACACAATACAGATCAATTACATTTTTGCATTTATGATCAGGAGTTTAATATGTAGGATGAAGAATGGCACATCTGAATGACATGTTGTTTAAAATTAGAACAAGGGGCAGTTGAGTTAAAAAGTGCCTAAAACCCCCCAGTGTCCTTTCTCTGAAAACGTTTTTTTCTCTCTATGCATTGTCACTGACACATAAATTACAGAAAAAATATGATCGTATCATTGTTTTGTCAGATTTTCTTCAAGATGATTCCCATCAGACTGAGATTGAAGGGATTGTCCTAAAGGTTATTATAAAGGTTTTAATATGATTCAATATGGAAAAATAGTCAAACAGGGAGGGCCGCATTCGTACGAAATGGCACCGCACCAAACACCATCAAACAAGAAACGGTATAGCCACAAGACAAAACATAACAGGACGCATATCAAGACAAAAACATTAAACATTTAGCATATTAAACAACAAAGTTGACCATAGGCTGAAAGCAGGAGTACCGCCTTGGAACGGTGAGTAGCCAAAAGCAGCTAAAAATTTCACATTTGCTTTGCACTTGGCATATGAAGGTAGTTCTAAGATATGTTAACCTGGTGATAGGATAATGCGTCGATCTGCTAATAGTAATTTTGACAGGGAATGTTGAAGAACCAGAGAACAAGAGTGTTCTTCTGCTCTCCTCCAATCTCTCCTGTTGGATCATTGATAGTCCTACGTGGCAAATGAATGCTAAAACTAACGTAAAGCAAATATACATAACAAACAATCGACCTACTTACAAATACATGTATTCTCACCGGCTACTGACATAAGTGTAGAAAGTCATTATAGGCATTCACAAGTTTAAAAAAAAACATCCCAATAATTTAATACTGTTCGAAAGTTGGTTACCTGACCACCCATCCAATGCACAAGTAACATTGCCTAAGCTATAATAATTTTGAAAATTTGGATTCTGAATTACGGCATGGTCGTTTGTATTTTTGCGAGCGCTATGCAAAGTTTTCGCTGCACAGTTGTTGAAGATTACCCTTCATCATCGCACAGCAAAGGTAGCGTCTGGCATGACTTACACATTATGGTGAATGTAGGAGACAGACAAATGGCTGCACTTCATGTAACAATTTGAAGCAGATCTCCTATTTCTAACCAATTTAAGAACTTAGCTTAGGGATTTTCTTTCCTGGTCGGGAATCCCACTGTGCTTGCCTTACTATTATAATTAAGGCCGTGCCAATGCAAAGTTACACCCAAACTTATATTTTAATAGTGATGGTAATCTTCCTGATATCATGGAGTCATTGCTCCAGTCCCGCATTTCTAATATAATGGGACTCTGGTGTATGTATCAGCATGAAAAGCCAAATACATTACAAAGTATTCTGTGTTCTCTGACCAGGTTATAAAAACTTGATTTACTACTTCAGTTGCATGGTCAGACTCTCATCTACTTCATCCAGTTAGTACTGAAGTGCCGGGACCTTCTCACTGTCATTAAATGTGTTTGCTGTATCCTTCTATTGCCAATGCATTGGTTGACTCTATTTATTTAGAAACCTCCCCAAATGCTTCCTAATCTGTTTAATTGTTATGCTTAGCATCTAATGACCAGACTCTCTACTTCAAGTCATCACCACAGTTCTTGATTAATTTTTCCCTTCATAAAGCGAACGCTGTACCATCTGAGCTAACTGAAATGCTGACCTAACATGTACCAATGGACAAACTAACGGATGGTCAGACAAAATAGGTTTTACTTCAAATTACCTTGAAGTGAAAACAGAATGTCTACATATAAGCATGCTAGATATGGTAATCACCATTTTATGCTCCTATATATATCTCGCAACGTTTATGTTTCCAACTCCTCATACACCAATAGGGGCTTTGCTTCAAACTTTCGCAAATTGGCAACCTTGATGTGAAAATGACCGTTAAGAAGGAAATGTTTGTTCTGACCATTTTTTTAGAGTTACAGGTCTTGGCAAATTTCTTTACCATAAAGCATATATATGCATAAAACTTTCACAGATAAACAACTTGATGTGAAGATGGGGAATTGTGTAGTAAGCAAAATTACGGGACTTTGTTGTTGTTGTTTATTCTCACTAAAATGCATACTTGACTAAAGACAATATCATCATAAGAAAGGAGGGGAGGGGATCCATTTCCTATAGTTCAAGTTGTAATGCTTATGATGAGTAATAAATATACATGTACAAAAGTATATCATGAATTAGCTAGCTCTGAAGTGGTTGATCGGATATTTATAGTTTACCTGTTACATACAAGTTTCATAAAGGGACATAATTTGGCCTAAACAATGACTGGGTTCTGGCTTAAAGGGTTCTCATCGTTAATTTGGTCGTTGATATAATGATAGTGAAATGCTGGTGAACTTTCATGGGGCAACTCATAAGATATTTCAGTTTTGGCACAATTTGAGTGTATGGAAGATTTAAAATGGACATAACTCTGACAATTTGCATTAAGAGATGCTATATGTAAGGGTTCTAGTCTGAAGTCAATTCATTGACCTCATTACTGTGAATATACATATGCAGTTTTATGAGCCTAGTTATAAAGATGATAAAGGTATGCAAAACTCCGCAGAAATTTTACTTCTGCAAAATACATATGAATGTAAACATAATTCCGTGTACGTTTGAGCAAGAATTTACATTATATGAACCACTTTTTGTGAAAAAATAACAACATTAATGAAACGTGTGTAACTGCAGCTACAAGCCTTTCAATTTTGGAGTAGATACAGGATGTAACAAGAGAGAGACATCAGTTTGAAATTTAATGATGTCTTATCTTTAAGGCTAGATTTAGAAAACACTATTTTTACCATAGGGTTAAAATTGGTGAAAAAAATACAAAAAGCTACCACCGATTTACTGCTATCACATATTTTCTGATTCTAGATACTTATATCTTATCAAAAAGCATTGATAGCATTATTCCCCAAAGATGGTACCGATGGCCAAAATTTGGGCCTCTGGCTCATGGCCTATGTGGTGGTTGGTCATGACAAGTAGATGACCCCTATTGTTTTTGAGGTCACTAGGTCAAAGGTCAAGGTCACCATGACCTTAACTGGTGAAATGGTTTGCGATCAATAACTGCTCAAGGGTTTGGCTTAGGATCTTCAAACTTGCTGTGGTGGTTGGTCATGACCAATAGATAACCCCTATTATTTTTGAGGTCACTAGGTCAAAGGTCAAGGTCACCATGACCTTAACTGGTGAAATGGTTTCCAATTAATAACTGCTCAATGGTTTGGTTCGGGATCTTCAAACTTGCTGTGGTAGTTGGTCGTGACCACTAGATGACCCCTATAGTTGTTGAGGTCACTAGGTCAAAGGTCAAGCTCACTAGGTCAAAGGTCAAGGTCACCATGACCTTAACTTGTGAAATGTTTTCAGATCAATAAATGATCAGTGGTTTGGCTTATGATCTTCAAAGTTGCTGTGGTGATTAGTCATGACCGCTAGATGACCTCTATAGTTGAGGTCACTAGATCAAAGGTCAGGGAGTCTGGGGGGTATACATGTTTTACAAACATCTCTTGTTTAATTATGTGATCCTATAGTTTTTGTCTAAAAATCTTTAAAGTAGGGTTAATGAATACATGTATTCATGAAATGATCAATTCACGCATATAGGACTAAATCGTTATACAAACACCACTAACGAAATGCTGGGTTTGAAGAAGCCCAGTAGAAAGTTGTTCCAAGTTTCTCAACGTTTTATTCCAATGAAGACTATCATTCCTTTCATAATTTCATCTGAAATATCTTCCACTGAAAGTTTAAAATGCTTTCTAACCAAAGACGGCGTCATTTCTTTTTTTTACTAGGAATCTAAACATCTGTGCGTTTGGGCATCTTCAAATAGCATAATCAAACTATCTGTAATTTTGCGCACTGTTCATGAATGAATATTTTGTATATTTCTGGCACCACTTAGATCAACTCGATGTATTTGTAAGGTGATAGTCCCTACAATAAACGCATATGTTCTATAACATCATAAAATTAGGTATGTGTTATGTTCAGTCATTATTATGAAGATTGTCGATTTAAACTTATACCTTTGTGATACAAAATGAACCGTTTTCGTCGATACTGATATTTTTCTGATCCAACATAATAGCATCTTATATAACAAAATAGTATCTTATACAACATAATAGCATCTTATACAAGATAATAGCACACTATACAACAAAATAGTATCTTATACAACAAAATAGCATTTTGTACAACACAATAGCATCTTATACAACGAAATAGCATATTATACAACAAAATTTCAATTTATACAGCATAATAGAATCTTATATAACAAAATAACATCTTATCCATCATATTAGCATCTTATACAACAAAATAGCATCTTATACAACCAAAATAAAAAGCATCTTATACAACAAAAGAGCACCATATACAACAAAATAGCATCTTATGCAACACATTTTCAATTTATACAACATGATAGCATCTTATACAACAAAAATAAAATTTAATACAACAACATAACATCGTATACAACAAAATAGCATCTTTTACAATAAAATAGTATTTTTACAACATCATAGCATCTTATACAGCAAAAAAAATCTTATACAACAAAATAACATAGTTTTGTACAACAACATAGCATCTTTTACAACAAAACAACAACTTTTACAACAAAATAGCATCTTTTACAACAAAATAGCAAATTATACAACAAAATAACATATTGTACAACACATAAGCATTTAATACAACAAAATAGCATTTTATACACAAAATAGCAACTTTTACGACAAAATAGCATTTTATACAACAAAATAGCATCTTGTACAACAAAATAACATCTTGTACAACAAAATAGCATTTTATACAACAAAATAGTATCGAAACAGTTACGAAACTAAAATGCAACTCGATTAATTACAAATACAATGGCGAAAAACACCTTGTATATGATATCAAACACACGGACGCTTTCTCTTATTCAGCGTTTTTTTGTGGGGTTTTCTTGCAATATGTTTCTTTCAGGCATATAAACAAATGATTTATGTAATTTGTAGGCATATTTAAAACTCATTACAAGTAGAGACAATCGCTTTAAAAATGCACAAAGGGTGCTGAATACTGTAAAATAGTATACGCTGATATATCACTCTCGCTACCCTTATGCTACTTGTATTTATATTAACCCTTCCCTTCGTTTGAACGCCTTTTCATGCATTTGCAAACATAGTTGACCTAAAGGAGCCGGTTTTGAACTTTTACAGGGCGAGTCTATGCTGATAATCGTTTGTAAACTGAAAACTCGACTTTCTCTTGACGACACTGTATTGTTGAAAACAAAATCGACATATTTGTATCGCATCCTTTGCCGAATGGCTCCGTAAATCGACTCAATTTTCAAAATATATAAATCATCTTTATTAATTGAGTTTACTAAATTCTGTAATGACATATACTATCACTCTCTCAGCTTCCACCTTTAAAATAAATTTGTACTGCAAATTTCAATTTAACATTTTCAGTGAACTGTCAGTGGGATAATGTACTATATTCATTGCCATTTTAGCACCCAGAGAGAGGACTAATAATAAGTTATGTTTCTCATTTATTCGAGTCACATGGCAAAAAGCATCAATGACAAAATATTGCAGTCATCCGGGAGCCAGGAGAGGCAGTGTAACATGATTTGTTCTTTTCTGTAAAAGAGAATTATTTTGAAAGCATCTTATTCTCTTATTTAAATCAGCATTCATACACAAACTGCATACACATTTTAGCCACGCTATACTGAACCCAACCTTAACCCATTATCTCATAGGTTATTTTAGCCCAAACCTCCTTTAACAAACCTACAGAAAAGGAGCATTCACTAGAGAAAAGGAAACTTTTAGAATTGTGTAATCTTGAAACCATTGTGATTAATACAGCATTAAATTTTGCTCCTTTGGGACAAGTACTCTATTTATCAGAATGGTTTCAAAATGTGATTTTTACAGAGGCGTCAACAGGCGTCAATATGAAGGAATGGGTTACGCATATTTTCAATAAAATCATAAAGCATGAGTTCGGTTATGTGCAATTATTCTTATGAATACAACGTACCCTTTTATTTTCAACAAATTATTATCAGCCTATGCCGAACAGTTACGAAACTAAAACGTAACCCGAGTACATACTGATGCATCGACGAATACCATCGGGTCTTCGATCTTTAACATTTATTCCATCGGCTTTCTTGCGATACATTTCGTTTCAGCATATAAATTAGCGATTTGTGTAATTTAAGGCATTTTCAAGTAGAGACTCACTTTAACCCTTTTCTTCATACAAACGCCTTTTCACGCATTTGCAAACAGAGTAGACCCAGTTCAAACGGCTCCTATAGGAGCCGTCTGATCAGGGTCTGCTCTGATTGTTTATGATCTGAGTCTACAGTTTCTGCCTGAATCAATATGCCATTATAAAACTTAATCTAATTTATATTCATGATGCCATTGTTTCTTGCATAAATATTCAACAGGGAAAGGGTTGAGGTTTTGTAAACAGTATGTCTGCCCCATATTCCGATATGAAAAAAAAACAACAACTGTCTGCTCAAATTTGGATCTGGTGCAACTTTGATGACCTTCGATTCGAACAAGAGTTTGAGAAACTATTGACCGACCGCCAAACATCTAGGATCCTGATGAGACATCGAGTTACTCGGCGTCTCATCGGGATCCAAGCTGTTTGCGAATGCCAGTCAGGTCGCGACTAGCAGTATAAGGGGTACGACGAAGGTGTCTGATTACAACCCTACATGGTCTATTATGATGCAGATGAACAGATGAAGGTGCGTACTCAAATACTAAAATCGTCATTTCTCCACCAAACCCTGTGTTGTGACCACTCTTTAGAATCGTCTCTTCGAGGTGTCAACAGGCGTATATATGAAGGACTTCGAGACGATTCTAAAGAGTGGTCACAGCATAGGGTTTGGTGGAGAAAATACAGAAATGATTGTTGGAAATGTTTTAATTGACGCATCTTCTCTGAACCTCTGATTCTGTTGTACGCACCAGATATGTATTCAACAAATAAGTAACCCTTTACCTCATAGAAACACCTTTTAACGCCTTTGCAAACACAGGCTCCTGTGGGAGCTGTAAAGACAGGTTCCTGTGGGAGCTGTCTGATATAGGTATATAAGTATATTCTATTTTACTCTGAAATGATATAGATGTGATTCTACAGTTATTGCCACAATAAACATATTTTTGTAAAATTATTAGCTTATTTTTATTCATGCAGTCATTACATCTTGCATGGATATTCATGAGATAAAGGCTTGATGTAGGTCGGTAGCCGTACCCAGATGATGTTCTGTGCCCGAAAAATGCAATTTACTTCCGTCGTTCACGGAAAAAAATGCAGGAGTCTTCCTCCACCTGTAATTAACTGGGCGTAGCGATATGACTGAAATATTGACTGTACAATTCGGTGTTATTAATTAATTATAAATCCTGAACATTTTTGAATTTCAGTAAATAATAAATTCGATTCTTTCGATGCTGAGAAACATAAAATGGATGGAGTTTACTTTATGTCAATTATTTAGGTTCATGTATGGTGATGAAAATGTGTCTCTATATAATTAGTGTGGAGATATATACGCAGAAAAAACCATCCAAAACGACCACAAAAGGAGGTCTACTTTATGTCTTAAATGCTGGTGGTAGCTTAATGCAGAACGAAAGTTATGCAGAAAGCTCCCATGGGAGCTTTCTGCATAACTGTCGTCCTGCATTAAGGTACCACCTGCTTTTCATGAAGTCTGTACAACTGTGCTGCTGCACTAGCTAAACTGAAGGTGTTTTACTTCCCGGTTCCAATGAAAGCATTGTTTCCAATGCAAGCAGTTTTAATGCGTTTTAGAACATCGTTTTTCCCCCAACAACTCCATAAATCTAACACGATTTTTAAACTGATTTGTTCTCCTTATAAATTAGAATTGCACCAAATGTGCACAGTTAATGATATCACTCTCTCAGCTTCGTCCATGAATCAAAATAATTTTGAATGTTTTATGTTATTCTTTAACCTGCCGATCGTGTTCTGGGTGTCGTAAACCTTTGCAAACGTGTCTGAATCCTGCTGAAACTACGAGTAACTCAGGGTCTCATTTGGATCTAAAATAGTTTGATACCCGATCAGTAAGTTCTAAATAATTTGAGGAAATCGGGAGTAATTAATCATCAATCACAACATATTATAGGGGGATTATTCTTGACATGGTTATACAGTATGACAATGGTAAAAGGAGACGTTCCTTAATCCGAGGTCCCCAAAGTTATTATATCTGTATGAAATAATGCGCCCATTCATCCAGGCACGTCAAACATTTCTCTTTGACACAATGTGTTTGTTATACAGTAAAACCTCTCTATAACGACCACTAAATTGTATTAATTAGTTGGTATTTAGGACAGGTGGCTGCTTAAAGTAAGGTGAAAGTAAAACAGAACGCTCCTATAGGAGCTTTCTGTTTTACTTTCACATTGCTTTAAGCAGCAACCTGCCTTTAACACAAAAGACTAATGTAATTTAGTGGCCGTTATAGAGATGTTTAACTGTACAGGAAAACCCTTGTAAATTTTGACAGTTTTTATAATTCATATTCAATAGATAGAAATGCGTTTTTGAACTACTAAAAGTGTCCTTTTCCCCACCAAGCCCTGTGTTTTTATCACTGTCATTTTATATGGGGGTCACAACATAGGGTTTGGTGGAAAAACGAAGAAGATGTTGTTGAAACTTTGCTTGATTTACTCTTCTTTGATCCATGTTTCACGTGTAGTCAATTGCATTTACATTCTACATAATTGTTTAACCTGTCTTAAGCGGCCATCAAAAAGAGGTCTAATTATTGGTCTGTAAAGCAGGTGGTAGCTTAATGCAGGTCAAACGTAATGTAGAAAGCTCCTATAAGAGCTTTCTGCATTGCTTTTGTCCTGCAATAAGCAGCCGACTGCTATTTAACGCTCCAACATATATGTCCAATAAACTAATGACCGCTTAAGACAGGTTCTACTTTATGCGTATTGATTGAATGCCATTAATCCGTTTGTACTGCAATGTTTGTTTACTCGGTGTACTTTAATTAACCCTTTCACCACCAAAGTCGCATAAATGCACCACAACAAATAGTGCAGCCCCAGATCAGACGCCGCCTTTTCAAGGCGGCGTCTGATCAGGGACTTCACTTTTTGTCTCAATCTCTATTTCAATATCTTTATCTATTCCTTTGAAATTTGTGTTTATTTATATCAGTTTACCAAATGATGTAATAAAACTTGGATTGCAGACGACAATTAGAAAGTTGGCACCGAAAGGGTTAAAATGATCAGTTCCGTTTAATCCTTTACTCCATACACGCATTATAAGGACTTTGCAAACACAGTAGACCCAGACTCTTACAGAAGTTATCTGATCAGGGTCTACTCTGTTTGTTTATGCAACAATATAGGTATGCTTCTACAGTTTCTGCCATATCCATGTGTCATCATAAATATTCGGATGATTAATTTTAATAATGTCATTATTTATTACATTAATATTCATGGTGTAAAGGGTTACAAACTGGTACAGATGTTCTGAGTTAGTACATGTAACTTTGATACAGTGAATTCTGAAAAAAAAACAAAAACAAATATGAATGTTCATGGAGTAAATGATTAACATATTAACTCTTCGCTTGCTATTCCCGTCAATATACCTACCTGTAAATAGTGAAGACCCAGATGAGACAGCTCCTGCAGGAGCTGTCTCATCAGGGTCTGCACTATTTACAAGTTGATTGTGCAATCAGTGCACTCCACAGCAGTGATTGCACAGCGAAAATACTTGTACACAGTGACGATATATGTAATTATACAGCAGGGCATAGGTAAAGAAGGAGAAATGTATTTCAGAATTCAGCAAGCGAAGGGTTAAATTATATAGATTGCCATATCTGAACATTTGCAAAATACACACTAGCCATAATGCTGTAATCACCCACTTTTGGCCTGAAATACAACTTTGCGTTTACAATATTTTAAATTTAGTTTTCCTTGAAAATTGCCTTCGGAAGAAATAATGCAGGAGATTTTTTTCGTTTTCTGTGTGGTCTCAGGAGACGTTCTTCCATTAGCCCCTATGGCGTTAAGTCCAACCAGACTACCAATTGCAAACATCTTGGAATCGAGATAGAACTCTTAGTCAGTCGGCATCTCATCAGGATCCAAGCTGACTGGCATTCGAACATAAGTTTCTCACAAGTTCCAACAATTCGGATGTAAATATATTCGCTCAAGATCAATATTTAAGCAACCATCAGCTATTCAACAAGATAAGAGTTGAATATTTCATTCACATGGAACATGACTGCCACAGAAAGCATTATTGTTAATCAGAACGAGAGTGGTGCATGTTAAATTTCCTCCAGATTGAGCTCATTCACGCTTTGTATAAATTACAATTTAAACCCGTAGCTTGCCATGAGCATGATGTCTGCTTTTAAAACCATTCCTCCAAAAATACGCCTTTCTATGCCTTTACATACAGAATAGCCCCAGATCAAACGGCCCCGCATGCGCCGTCTAATCAATCAGGGTCTACTCTGTTTGCTCATGATATAATACAGATATGAATATGCAGGTTTCTACCAAGGCCAAATTTTATTGTGCCCATGTGCTATTCATTCATAGAAGAAAATGAAATTTTAAGAAAAAAGAACAAGAACAACAGAAAAAACAAACAACGAGAGCAACAACAGCAGCAACAACAACAACAAAACAATAAAAAAAATATCGAACCCAGTAGGTGATACTGGATAACTGTCTATTTTTGAAATTATTCTAAAATATTTGGGACAGATTGAGGTTAGCATTGTCACAACGGAATTAATGTTATAGTCAAACAACTAGGTCTGACGGGTCATGGGTTCGCCGAGTCCATTTTTAAGGGAGATCAGCATTTCGGATATCCACGTGCCATTTATAAAAGAAACTGTTTAGTTATAGGTATAAAGAATAAGCGCATTTGTTATCGGAAATATAGCGTAGTGGATAAGACGTAGGACCATAAAGAAGTATATGATCGGCGAACATTTTATTAGGCGCAGGTTCGAGTCTCGCATCAACCTAAAATATTTCTTTTGCTAAAAATATTAAGGAAAGTCCTCTTAAGAGCATTAGTTTTGTTGTGCATTAAGAAGCCACTTGTACAAGACATTTGCTAAAACTTATATCGATATTCATATTTTAGCATCGATTCATTATTGAAAAATACATTGTCAATGGCTAATATAGGACTCGAACTCAAACAAAGGCACCCTTCCCTAACATAGACGACCATGTGTATAAATGGCCATTACAGTTATACAATATGACATAAAATAATACTCTACTACTCTCGCAATGTCTTCTGCGTACCTAGACTTTACCCACTGCGCTAAACTGCTGACAACAATTCCGCCTTCAATTTTATCTTATATACTAAACTCGTCTGTTTAAAAAATGGTCCGAGAACATGCGGAACGCTGATCTCCCTAAAAAATGGACTCGGCTGACCTTTGACACGTCAGACCTAGTTGTTTGACTATAGTACAAGGTTAACCCTTTCCCTCATATAAACGTGTTTTCACGCATTTGCAAACAGAGTAGACCCAGATCAGACGGTTTCTAGAGGAGCCGTCTGATCAGGGTCTGCTCTGTTTGCTAATAGAATTTGATAGATCTGTTTATTTGCCTTATAAAATGTCTACAACGTTCCACCTTCCATATTTCATAACTGTTTTGTTGCATATTCAGTAGGTATTGACATTTGGAATAAACATAGAACAGGGAAAGGGTTAAACTACCATTGTACATACAGTTGAAAGTCAATAACTCGAACTTCAAGGGACCATACAATTACTTCGAGACAACAGAGGTTCGAGTCATCCGATTTCTAATCTGAGCAATTTCTCAAGTTCACAGCTTATTGCAGGTCTTAAGTAATGCTGAATCCCCTACAGGAACTTTCAGCATTACTTTCGATCTATATTAAGCTGTCATATGTGTTTCTAGATATGCGTAGTGATACATTTTCAAATAATTCTGTATTGCAAAATTTGGAAGGACCGAACGTTTACTTCGAGTCATCCCGAAGTTCGAGTTGTCCGAGTTCGAGACATCGAGGTTCAACTGTATTGCTCAAAATAGTTCGCTATAAGCTTGCTGAACTAGCAAACGAAGGAAAACAAATCCGCAAATGATATGCCAATGTGGGCAAATGCAAATCGCCGATATCATTCCAAACTCAAACAGAGGAAACCATCTGATTTGGGTCTACAGTAGAACCTGTCTTAAGCGGCCATAAAAGGGTTCTAATTAGTGATCTGTATGGCAGGTGGTAGCTTAATGCAGGTCAGATGTAATGCAGAATGCTCCGATATGAGCTTTCTGCATTACTCTTGCCCTGAATTAAGCACCTGCTTTTTAAGTTCCTTATGTTCAATAATTGAACGGCCGCTTAGGACGGATTCTACTGTTCCCTGTTTGCAAAGACATATGATACACAATACTAGACATACTGTTTTCGTCATATGCCAGATCGCTTTCAGAGCATATCACTGTTGTTTCGTCATCCTACCGAACTCGGTCTGACCGCTATTTGCAAAAGGTATTGCTCACGATGAGATGCCGAGAAACATGGGATCTCATCCGGATCCCAGCAGTTTGTCCAAAATTCACGTGTTCATATACAATTATAAAAAATCACCTGATTCATACTGTAACTGTTGTTTGCATGGATATTCAGCTAGCTTTCGGTATGACTTTCAATCTGTATTATACGGTCATCTGCCTAAAAACTCAACCCTTTACTCCATGAATATTCAAATAATGACATCATGAATATTAATTAATAGATTAATTGTTATAAAAGGACATGGGATCAGGATATTGTTGCCATGACAGAAACTGTAGAATCATATCTATATTATATCATAAGCAAACAGAGCAGACCCAGATCCTAAAGGAGCCGTCTGATCTGGGTCTACTCTGTTTGCAAAGGCGTAGAAAGGCGTAGCGAAAAGAGTTAGTTAATGTTTGCTTAAAGCCTGGTTTAGATTGATTTGATTTTAAAACGTACTAATTACACGGTAATTTGTTGAATTCCATTAGACTTAATAGCTTGGAACCATTTCAGCGATGTGATTCGATACGTTTTATAGCTTATATGTGTGACAATATTACTAATTATGTCATAATTGTTACTTTCTGACAAGATAACCTACTTATGTTCAACACTCCGATAGTTGAGATGAAGTGGAAATGTGATATTGGTACAATTACTATAAAGAAGAGTTGAAAGTGGAAATGTGATATTATATATATATATACAATTACTATAAAGCAACGTGTTCGTTCCTTTCAGCATTGCAATTTAACCCATTCCCGCATATTGACCACTTTTGACGACTCTGCAAAAGTCACTTCTTGAAACCATTGTGATAAATAGAGCATCTGCTCCTATAGGAGCAAATGCTCTATTTATCACAATGGTTTCAATACTACACAATTCTAACATTTTCATTTTCTCTAGTTAATGATCCTTTTCGGTAGATTAATTCAAAGAGGTTGGGTCTAAAAATAGCCTATGAGGTAACGAGTAAAAAGTGTACTGGCATTTGTAAACAATGTAGACCAAGGTCAAAGAACTCCCACAGGAGCCCTTATGATCAGGATCTGTACTGTTTTTCTTTTAAAATCTTCTCGCATTTTTGTAGCACAACCTGTCTTAAGCGGCCAGCTAAAAGAGGTCTAATTGTGTGATTGTAATGCAGGTGGTAGCTTAATGCTGGACAAAAGTAACACAGGAATCTCATACATGAGCATTCAGCACTAATTATGTTCTGCATTAACCAACAACCTGATTTTTAAGACTTCTATATTCAATAAATTAATGGTCGCTAAGGACAGGTTTTTATGTATACCCGTTCATACTAAATGGACTCTCGTGCTAAGTAATGATGGACAATTCCGAGTTGCGAATCTAGTATTCAAAGCGTTAACCCTTTCCCTCATATAAACTCATTTTAACCCATTCCCTCATAATGACGACTTTTGACGACTCTGTAAAAGTCATTTTGTGAAACCATTGTGATAAATAGAGCATTTGCTCCTATAGGAGCAAATGCTCTATTTATCACAATAGTTTCAAACAACAAAATTCTAAATTTGTCCTTTTCTCTAGTTAGTCCTCCTTTTCGGTAGATTTATTCAAAGAGGTTGTATCTAAAAATAGCCTATGAGGTAATGGGTTAACGTACATGTAGTTGCAATACAGTAGATTCAGATCAAACGGCTCCTATAGGAGCTAAGTGTAGGTATAAAGTAATGCTGGAAGCTCCTACAGGAGCTTTCAGCATTACTTTCGACCTGCTTTTAGCTGTCACATGTGTTTCTAGATATGCGTAGTGATACATTTTTAAACAATTTTGTATGGTAAATTTTGGAAGGACCGAACTGTTACTCCCGAGTTATCCCGAAGTTATCCGAGTTCGAGATATCCAAATTCAACTGTGTCGACATATTTATCCTCTATCATGTTACTCTCAACACGTTCTCTATTTCCTGTTGGCGTATTCTTCTTCCGGCGAATAAAACGTTGAAACATTATCCCACGTCCTTCAACCAGATACAGCAAAACCTCTCAATAACGACCACTAAATCACATCAAGTATTTTGTCTTAAAGGCAGGTGGATGCTTAAAGCAATGTGAAAGTAAAACAGAACGCTCCTATAGGAGCGTTCTGTTTGACTTTCACATTGCTTTAAGCAACCACCTGCTCCAATTCCAACTACATGTAATTAACATAATTTAGTGGTCGATATAGAGAGATTTTACTGTACATCGGAGGTCTGATCGGCTTGTAGGAATTGCAGGAGGATTTCTGATTAACTCGTAGGATCGGCATCTCATTTTGCATTCCCGTCGGGATTTTCCAGATGCGACTCTCATTCTATTACGTTTTCACCAGTAATAGAAAATAGTGCCGCCAACGACAAACGAATCCATTCAACAGTTTTGCTGTGATTCGGCCTTAATGGATATTCATTGATATTCATCGTGAAGTTTCTATTGTCTGAGCATCTGATAAGACAAGGATGAGTTCGTGATGGCCCTTTACGTAATGGATAATCATGCCATAATCGGTCCATTATAAGTACAAAAACATTTATTTCTTATATTACAAAGTAAAACAGTACAATAAGGAAATACATTAACATGACAAATAGTACTTAGACAGAGCAGCAGTTATAGGTGCGTACTCAAACAGCTAACATCGTCATTTCTCCACCAAACCCTACATTGTGGCCACAACATAGGGATTGGTGGAGAAATAAAGAGGTTATTCTTGAATTAGACGATAGAAAACTACTTAAGCAGATTTTTTAAATAATGTACATAGTTTGATATTTTTAATCCACTTTTGCATAAATGACTGAAACTTTACAGATTTCCAAAAGTTAACATGCTAATAACAAAATCTTTTATTACTATTGCAATAATTACATCATAACAATAGTTTTAAAGTACATGTATATAGACACAGAGCTCCATGTAGGAAACTTCCAACAAAAGTTTCTGTCTTGGTTCACTATCTGTTCATGTAGTTTGTATAATCTTAACCCTTTCGGTGCCAAATTTATAATTGTCGTCTGCAATCCAATTTTTGTTAAATCATTCAGTACAATAAGGAAATGAGATAAATAAATGCAAATTTCAAAGGAATAAAGCACATACATGTATATAGAAATAGAGGTTGAGACAAAAAGTGAAGTCCCTGATCAGACGCCGCCTTGAAAATCTGGGACTGCTTTATTTGTCGTGGTGCATTTATGCGACATCGGCGGTGAAAGGGTTAATTAAAAATATGAAGCTTTGTTGTTTTTTGTATTAAATGGTTTAGCATAATTACTGCACTGGACACTGGACATGTCGGTTTTGAAGACCGAGTTACAGCCTCTTGGCAGTCCAGAGTACAGTAACTCCTCTCTAAACCGAAAACTCGGAGATGTATCAATGTCGGACTGTAAGAAAAGTTAGAGCTTAATGCAGGATGAAAGTCGTGCAGAAAAGCTCCTTTGGGAGCTTTCTGCATTACTTCATCCTACATTAAGCAGTCACTAGCCTAAAATGTCTCAATTATTCGTTACAAAAAGTTCTGTTTGGACAGGTGTTACTGTAATGCATTAACTCATTCCCTCCGAGACTATTTTTAGCCTCTTTGACTAAATCTACCGAAAATGAGCATTAACTACAGAAAAGGAAAATTTTAGACCTTTTTAGTTTGAAACCATTGTGATAAATAGAGCATTTGCTCCTATAGGAGCAAATGCTCTATTTATCACAATGGTGTCAAAATGTGATCTGTATAGATGCGTCATATCTGCTTTACACTCGTTCTACAGCAACCCTTAGCGTAACATGACTGGTGTTTGCTTTCGTAACAGCTTGCATCCAGATCAGACGCCAAACTATCGGTAGAATTAATCAGGATCCAGGCTGGTTGACAGTCGGGCAATATCGCTTACTAAATGTTTGAAAAAATCGGAAACAAGTAGTACAACAGCAGGACATACATATAGTTTATCTTTCAACAGCATGATATGGGTTCAATTGGGGAAAAGAAGTTTGAACAAGAAATATCTTTTAAAAAAGATATTCAGCGGCATTCAAATATTGACACAATGTACAAAACAATCTCTGCAATATTTATTTCAATGTTTGGAGATTCTTCTAGTACAGAGAACTAGATCTACGAAGGGTTGCTTGTTATTATACTAGCAGAGAAGCATGCAATGAAAATGACGTTGAGTAGAAGAAGCAGTTATTGAAAATTTTCAAGTTGCTTTTATAGGAAATCACTTTTAAAATGTACGATGTCAAAGTAATGTTTTAAAATTATCTCAAGTTAGTTCTTTAGTTTACCTATTATAAAATGTACATGAAAGCGCTTATAATTGTATTGATATGAAGATAAGAAATTGAATACACTTTAAAGCATAAAGTTTTTGTTTGTGCAGAGTCTGTAATTCCTTAAAGAACGGTATTTATTTAGCCTAGATCAACGCTTTAATCGACTTGTGTGCATCATCATTAATGACATCATTAACTGAATCTACATGTATTTTTAAAACAATATAAAGTTAGCAACTTCAACCTACGTCTATGAGCCCAAGCCCCATGTGATAGAGCTGTAGCAATAGCCTTCAGTAAGTAGCTTTATATCAAAGAAAGCCAACAACCAGAGCCTCGGTGCTGTGGTTGGGGGTAGTAATTAATACTATTAATACCACTACTCTAATATACTAAACAACCCTTCTTCTTTATTTCCTATAGCACTGCCTGTGAATTATGGTGGTTTCGGCAAACTACTTGTTCGTCAAAGTGGACTTTATTATCAAATGTTGTATTAATTGATAGTAAACGTTTGAAAGTTTAATAGTGGTTTC
This sequence comes from Azorinus chamasolen, assembly GCA_963576725.1. Classification (NCBI taxonomy): domain Eukaryota; kingdom Metazoa; phylum Mollusca; class Bivalvia; order Cardiida; family Solecurtidae; genus Azorinus; species Azorinus chamasolen. Next base: position 11,787,565 of record OY755252.1, read on the forward strand.
GACAAACTGGTAATATTGCTCAGCAACCATTACCATGAGGTGATAAATATCAGTACATCAGTACTTTGATTTTATGGGAATTTCCAGGTCTTAAAATCTATTTTAAGAACAGAACTTTCGACAGTCGACAGTCTTCAGTCCCATGCTAAATATCTGCGTAAATAAGGATTTTCTGTACTATATGGCGTTTTGACTGAACTCTAAGAAGTTTATAGAACATGTCTGTGTAACATGATGCCTTACATGTGTTGTGATTGTTAATTATTGCAATGAATTCAATTTGCGAGGCCGTTAGCAGACTGTATATCAGAATTTTACATAGTTTGGCAATGTGTAGAGGCATATAAAAAGGTTGTATGCCAGTCAAGGTACATGTATTCACTAATGAAAATACAGTTTACTACTAAATACACGTAGGTTATATGCAAATTACAATGTAACATAGTTTCTCATTGGTGGAAAACTAGAACAAAAGTGAAAATAGACAGCTAGCCGCTGAAAAATATATGCCATCATGAACATTATTTATATTACCATGGCAACGAAGTACACATTTACATCACTGTTCCAGTGAATTATACGCTACATGTACAGTAGAATGTCGCTAATCCTAATACTGGAATATTGCATTGGGTTTTAACCCTTTACTCCATGAATATTGGAACAGTAAAACCTCTCTACAACGGCCACTAAATTACATCAAATATTTTGTGTTAAAGGCAGGTGGCTGCTTAAAGTAAGGTGAACGTAAATCAGAACGCTCCTATAGGAGCGTTCTGTTTTACTTTCACCTTGCTTTAAGCAGCCAACTGCCAAAAAGTCCAACCAATTAACACAATTTAGTGACCGTTATAGAGAGGTTTTACTGTATAAGAGAAATGACATCATGAATGTTCATTAGATTTTTTTTCATAATGACACATGAACACAGGAATATTTGGCAATGTCAGAGACTGTAGAATCATATCTACTTTATTCCAAGAGCAAGCAGAGCATGCAGATACTGATAAGACGGGTCATACAGGAGTCGTTTGATCTGGGTCTACTCTGTTAGCAACTCTTATGGGAGCCTTCTACATGAATTCCATCTGAATTAAGTATCTACCTGCGTAAAAGGCCGTCAGTTCACATTTACTAAATATTTTACTGCAGAGATTCAGATCAGATGCGTAACTTAAAATACTTTCAACAATAATTTCATTATTTCTCCACCAAACCCTATGTTGCGATTACTCTTTAGAGACCAATGACGATTTTAGTATTTGAGTACGCACCTTTATCTGTAGGTCTGTTACTCTGTATGTTAACTCTAGAGTAAGCTCTAGCTGAATGCACTAACCCTTTCACGTAATCGATACACATTTAGCACCTTTGTAAGCATATTAGACACAGTTCAGACTGCTCCTGTAAGCAGTCTGGTCAGGATCTTCTCTGTTTGAGAACAGATAACACAGATTTAGTTCTGCAGTTTCTGCCATTTAAAAATTTGTTTGGTTATGATGCCATTATAAATTTTCAGCTGATTAATATTCAATTCATGTCATTGTTTCTTACATTAATAATTATGGAACTATATATAACCCTTTCCTCCATTAATACGCCTTTCTACGCCCCTGTAATAGTCACTTCTTGAAGCCATTGTAATAAATAGAGCATTTGCTCCATAGGAGCAAATGCTCTATTTATCACAATAGTTTTAATACTACATAATTCTAACATTTTGTTTTTCTCTAGTTAATGCTCCTTTTTGGTAGATTTATTCAAACAAGTTGGGTCTAAATAGGGAATGGGTTAAGGGAGTTTTCTGTCATAAGTTTTGTTTATGCAATCAGAGCAACAGATAAATGTGCGTACTCAGATACTAAAATCATTATTTCTTCATCAAACTCAATGCTGTGACCACTCTTTAGAATGGTCTCCTCGAGACAAATCTAAAGAGTGGTTGCAACATAGGGTTTGGTGGAGAAATAATGACGTCATTCTTGAAAATGTTTTGAATTGTGCATCTTATCTGGACTTCTGTATACAGTGAACCTCCTCTAAACCGAACGCTAAATTTAGCATAAATATCGGTCTTGGAGACAGGTGGCAGCTTAATGCAGGGTGAAAGTCATGCTGAAAGCTCCTCTAGGAGCTTTCTGTATAACTTTCACCCTGCATTAAGCAGCCACCTGCATAAAGGTATCCAAATTCTTCTCTACTAGAATTCCTGTTTAGATGGGGTTTACTGTATATGAATCTTCCACTTGCTCCAATGATAAGTTGTTCGTGGTGGCTAGAGATTTGAACTGTATGCCACGTATACCTTACTGCGGAATAAAATGACATGTTTTTTATTCATCTTGGAAAGGGTAATTTGATTTGTGCGTCGTTTTATAGGTAGTGTTCGGTTCAGCTAGTGCCAGCAATGTTCTTAAATTATAACTGCTGTTAAACCAGGTGATTTATTGCAAATATAGGAAGAAAATGAATTTTAAGTACAGCATGGAGAAGAGAAACACTGTGGTTATCAAGTTAAAATTGATTCGAGACCGAGCAATTGTATATAATAGTCGTCAAAGGGGTGTTATACAGTTGAACCTGTCCTAAGCGGTCATCCGTTCATTGACTATAGGAGTGATAAAAACAGGCGGTTGGTTAATGCAAGGCAATGCTTTCTGCAGCTGTTATAGGAGCTTTCTGCATTACTGTTGACCTGCATTAAGCTATCACCTCCCTTACAAACCTATAATTAGGCCTCTTTTTTATAGCCACTTAAGACAAGTTCTACTGCACGTAAGACTTTATGTAATTATTATACAGTAAAACTTCTCTAAACCGGACGTTAAGTGTGATATAAATATCAGTCTTGGAGACAGGTGGCACCTTAACCCATTCCCTAATATTTTACGCCTTTTGACGACTCTGCAAAAGTCGCCTGTTGAAACCATTGTGATAAATAGAACATTTGCTCCTATAAGAGAAAATGCTCTAGTTATCACAATGGTTTCAAACTACAAAATTCTAAAAATTTTCCTTTTCTCTAGTTAATGCTCCTTTTCGGTAGATTCATTCGAAGTGGTTGGATCTAAAAATAGCCCATGAGGTAATGGGTTAATGCAGGGTGAAAATAATGCAGAAAACTCCTCTGGGAACTTTCTGCATGATTTTGAACCTGCATTAAGCAGTCAATTGCCTAAAAATATATGCATTCTTCTCTATAGAATTCCGGTTTAGAGCGATTTGACTGTTAGTTTAACCCTAAACCCCATGAAAACTAAGGTCAAGAATCTGGTGGCCCCGGTTTAAAGACCGCAGCTCGATATTATGGACAAAGTCCGTGTTTTACCCAGTTCCAATGGTCCGATAAAAACACGGACTAGGTTATTGTATGCGGTGAAAAACGCGGCGGCCCCGAGAAAAAGTCCGCAGTTCGATAAACTGGACAAAGTCCGTGTTTTACGTTGTTACTAAGGTCCGATAAAAAGCGGACTTCAGATATACATGCTGTCAAGAATTCGGCGGCCCCGAGAAAACGTCCGCAGCTGGATGGCAAAGTCCGTGTTTTACCCAGCTCCAAAGGTCCGGTAAAACGCGGACTTCAGATCTTATGCGGTCAAGAATTTGGCGGCCCCGAGTAAAAGTCCGCAGCTGAATATACTTGAGAAAGTCCATGTTTTACCCAGATCCAAATGTCCGATTAAAACCCGGACTTCAGATCTATATGCGGCCAGGAATTAGGCGGCCCCGAGTAAATGTCCGCAGATGGATAAACTGGACAACGTCCATGTTTACCCAGTTACAAAGGTCTGGTAAAAACGCGGACTTCAGAACTATATGCGGTCAAGAATTCGGTGGCCTCGGTTTAAAGACCGCAGCTGGATATTATGGACAAATTCAGTGTTTTACCAAGTTCCAAAGGTCCGAAAAAAACACGGACTTCAGATCTACATGCGGTAAAGAATTCGGCGGCCCCGAGAAAAAGTCCGCAGATGGATGACAAAGTCCGCGTTTTACCCATCTCCAAAGGTCCGGTAAAAACGCGGACTTCAGATCTTATGCTGTCAAGAATTCGGCGGCCCCGAGTAAATGTCCGCAGCTGAATATACTTGACAAAGTCCGTGTTTTACCCAGATCCAAAGGTCCGATTAAAACGCGGACTTCAGATCTATATGCGGCCAATAATTAGGCGGCCCCGAGTACTGTATACTGTATACTGTATGCGGTCAAAAAACGCGGCGGTCCCGAAAAAAAATCCGCAGTTTGATAAACTTGAAAAAGTCCGTGTTTTACCCTGTTACAAAGGTCCGAAAAAAACACGGACTTCAGATCTACATGCGGTAAAGAATTCGGCGGCCCCGAGAAAAAGTCCGCAGATGGATGACAAAGTCCGCGTTTTACCCATCTCCAAAGGTCCGGTAAAAACGCGGACTTCAGATCTTATGCTGTCAAGAATTCGGCGGCCCCGAGTAAATGTCCGCAGCTGAATATACTTGACAAAGTCCGTGTTTTACCCAGATCCAAAGGTCCGATTAAAACGCGGACTTCAGATCTATATGCGGTCAATAATTAGGCGGCCCCGAGTAAATGTCCGCAGCTGAATAAACTGGACAACGTTCGTGTTTTACCCGGTTCCAAAGGTCACATAAAACAAGGACTTGGTTACTTTATGCGGTTATAAACTCGGCGGCCCCGAGAAAAAGCCCGCAGCTTGTTAAACTAGACAAATTCAGTGTTTTACCCAGTTCCAAAGGTCCGATAAAAAAAGCGGACTTCAGATCTATATGCGGTAAAGAATTCGGTGGCCCCGAGTAAATGTCCGCAGCTGGATAAACTTGACAACCTGATAATACGTGTAGGATTCAACGTCACCCTCATGCTATATGTTTAATTAAGTTTCACCGTCTACTGTTTACTTGAATCATGTTCTAAATCGAATACCATTTCTCCGTATTTACAGTCTCCAATATGTAAAGGCATTAACGGGTTTGAATGCTGAAACGGGGATTGGTTCATCAGTACCTAGCAATAGAGTCCATTCAGTATGAAAGAGTATACGTGTTTTCAACGGCAAAGAGTGCAGACCCTGATCAGAGGGCTCCTCCGGAATCTGGATATGTACTGGTCTTCTGAAAATTAAATGCTCATATTTTTTTGCAGTAACAAACAATACTGTCATAATAATATTATACTTTAACCCTTCGCTTGCTATTCACGTCAATATACCTACCTGTAAATAGTGAAGACCCAGATGAGACAGCTCCTGCAGGAGCTGTCTCATCAGGGTCTGTACTATTTACAAGTTGATTGTGCAACCAGTGCACTCCACAGCAATGATTTCACAGCGAACTACGTGTAATTATACAACAGAGCATGGGTAAAGAAGGGGAATGTATTTTAAAATTCAGCAAGAGAAGGGTTAAAACTTGACACTATGAATACAAATGAAAGAAAAAGACATCAGCAATATGAATTAGAATAAGTGTTATGATAGCGCATGGACATATACTTTTTAGCCATTGCTGAAAATGCAGAACCATATCTATATTTTATCATATGCATACAGAGCAGACCCTGATCAGAAGGCTCGTGCATGAGTTATTTTTAGACCAAACCTCTTTGAATGAATCGACCCAAAAGGAGCATTTATTAGAGAAAAGTCAAAGTGTAGAATTTTGTAGTTTGAAACCATTGTGATAAATAGAGCATTTGCTCCTATAGGAGCAAATGCTCTATTGATCACAATGGTTTCAAGAAGTGGTTATTACAGAGGCGTAGAAAGGCGTAGTTATGGAGAAAAGGGTTAACCGTTCCTGGTGAACTCGTCCTCGTATATACAAGAAACTATACATAATAATGATACATTATGAATATTAGATTAATTGTTATAATTTTATCGACATATGAATTTTCGGCCATGGCAAAAACAGTAGAATCATATTTATATTATATATACTGGCATCTCAAACTGGCACGGTAAAAAGAATGGGCCTTTACGGTCGTACCCGGTTCATCCCGGTAAACCCTGGTTTCAACAATATTTAATTCAATGAAATAATTGGACAACAGACATGGCCTATATAATTCCTCTCCAATGGTACAAGGTAATCACATGTCGCACATGCACGAAATATATAAATACATGCAATACTTGACATGTGAAATAATTAATATTTCATGCATATGCAATATTGTTATGAAGTAAGGATTAATCGGCACGACCTGGATCCGACTGCACAATCATTAACTAGACTAAGCCATTTCTCTAACATTAAGCTCTTGGTCACTGTTCAGGGATACACCAGGAGTTTAAACTAGGATGTAATACTACAAAAGTGTGCTTATAAAGTAATGCGATATTTAGCGTTAATATTGCGACAGAAAGCGGCAGTACAATTTGTTGCAACATTTAGCGTTACTAATGCGACATAAAACGTCAGATTTTGCGACTCTTAGAGTTGGTTCCGACATTTAGCGTCAGCCTTGTGACCTATAACGTCAAGTGCGACATTTAACGTTGCTACAGTGTGGATCTTCTGCGTTTGCAAAGGGATCAAGCGGTGCATATATATCAGGTGAACAATACTAATTATTAACATGTTAGTTCTGGTCTACCACTCTTCAACTGACATTTATAGTAAAACCTCGATACTTCGAAATTATAGTAATGAAGAAAGTATGCCTTTTAGGCAGGTGGCTGCTTAATGCAGGGTGAAAGTCATGCTGAAAGCTCCTCCATGAGCTTTCTTTATGATTTTCACACTGCATTAAGCTGCCACCTGTCTTAAAGACCGACAATGATACTTATTTGAGTGAATAATCGAGTGTTTACTGTACAGTAAAGACTCGATACTACGAACACTCCAATACGTACCATTATTGATGTTTAACACATGTGGCAGTTTAATGCAGGGTGAAAGTCAAACAGAACGCTCCTGTAGGAGCTTTCTGCATGACTTTCATCCTGCATTAAGCAGCCACCTGTCTGCAAAAACATAAATTTTTCATTACTAAAAATTCGTAGTATCGAGTTTTTACCGTATTTCCAAGGCCACAGAGCGAAGCGCCTTTAGTACATTAGGGTGTGAAGATATTGTTTTGTAAGTATACGTGCGCTGTATCAGTTCGAAGCACTCCTTACCATTGGGGTGTGACAAGAAAGCCCTATGGCACAAGCCTAATTATATTTTCTATCCACGTTACTTCACCTAATACGTTTATGGATTCTTGAAGGACGATATATAGCTCAAATGGGTATTGAAAATAGCTAAACGAGTTACAAAGGTGCGTTCTCCCGTTAAGTGTGTTCTTTATAGAAAGTGGGGTGGCATTTTCTAGCTGATAGAATTGACAATATCTTGATATTCTCCATACCCAAAAGCGATTTGCATCATACTATGCTTTTGATATAAATAGATAATGTTGCTTTTGTCTTCCAAAGCGTCAGTGTTTTATCTTGGTTTCTATTTCGGTTCTGTTTTAACATGTCAATAACAATAAATATGTGAGGCAATGCGCTTAGGGTTGGAGGCAATTTACACTGTTCGTCGATTAGGAAGTATTCATGTCAAAGATAATCGTATTGCCATCCACGTTGCAACACTTAATACAATGTTGAATCCTTGTATGATAATATTTGGTTTGACCCGTTCCCTCATAGACTATTTTAAGATCAAAATGAATAAATCTACTGAAAAGGAGCATAAACTAAAGAAAAGGAATTGTTTTAGAAATTTGAAGTTGTGAAACCATTGTGATAATTTTTTGGCAAGATCTCTCACGACAAACTTTGAAGCTTCATGGGCGACTTTGGTTTGCCTGATGTACACAGATGTCTTACTTCGTAGCAGTGCGTAGACAGCATTATAACATTCTGCGGCATTCTGGAAATGCATGAACAATGTCACAATGCCATACAATAGTGAACAGTGCACTATGTCCGGGCTGTAGTGTTCCAGAACATACATTAACTTTTTTGCACTTAGTACACCGTCAGTGGAAAGGTAATAATTGTTCACATAATCCTGATCCACAAAAGAGGGTATACGAATCTCATGGTCTGTCGAGTCATCTTCTGGGAAAAGCTCAGCTGCAAACTCACTGAAGATATCATGCTCATCTGCTTTGTGTATGTGTCTGCATAAACTTTTCCACAGTGTGCCTCTAATACTCTCATGTGTGATTCCCCAGACTGCGTTGCGAAGAGCTGCATTAAGTCTCTTGGTCTCACCTTTCTTCATATATTGTTTAACCTTTAGCCTGCTGTGGGCGGATGAGTGAATACCTATGCAAATAGTATGGATACAGATGAGACGCCGAGCGTCTCATCAGGATCCAAACTGTTTGACACTCAGATTGCATTTTGGTAGACACATTAAATATAGCTTGAATTTTGAAAATGTAGTAGTAGATGAACAATTCTTGAAAATAAGTGGCTTTTACATAGGCGTCAAAAGCTTCTACATGAGCCGTCTGATCTTGGTCTACTCTGTTTGCAAATGCGTGAAGAGACGATATGAGGGAAAGCATAGGATAGGGTTAAGCGATAATTTGTACAAAAAAAGTGTCTGTTTCTATCTGATGGCATTGCCAACACCATTATTTTAGGTAGATCTATCTCACTCATGTGTGAATTCTGACAGAATTTGGTTTTTGATTAGTAAAAGGAATGAACTCTTTGAAAGCTGTACATGTACAGTAAAACATTTCTATAACGGCCACTAAATTACATCAAGTATTTTGTGTTAATGGCATGTGGCTGCTTAAAGCAAGGTGAAAGTAGCAGCGTTCTGTTTTACTTTCACCTTGCTTTAAGCAGCCACCTGCCCTAACTACCAATTAATTAACACAATTTAGTGGCCGTTAAAGAGAGGTTTTACTGTACATGTTTGCACTGTTATTTGTAAGCTGTAAACCCAAATCAGAAGGCTCTTGTGAGAGTCTGCACCGTTTACCATTCTAGCAAGTTTAAACCTTTCATACTGAGTATACTAGTCTATACTCTATAGTTAAATACCCACACTGACAAAAAAAGTTTAAGAACGTATCCGAAAGTATACAAAGAGCCTGAGGTTCCTTGACTTATATATATTTATACCCTACTATCTCCCGGTTTCGATCCGCCGCCGGACCAAATCCATCGCACGAGACTTTATAAACCGATGCCCGATGTATCAGTGCTTTACACATCTTAAAAGAACCAGGGTGAATCTATCGATAATAAGAGTACGGCATCCCGCCCCGGTTTCCCTCTGTATCCAATGCCCTCTCTCTTGGGCGTCTAATTAGCCGATTCTTGACAGAAACCGACGTTAACCCATTCCCTCATATTGAGGACTTTTGACGACTCCGTAAAAGTCACTTTGTGAAACCATTGTGATAAATTGAGCATTTGCTCCTATAGGAGCAAACGCTCTATTTATCGCAATGGTTTCAAACAACAAAATTCTAAAATTTTCATTTTCTCTAGTTAATGCTCCTTTCCGGTAGATTTATTCAAAGAGGTTGTATCTAAAAATAACCTATGAAGTAATGGGTTAATCAACATACCCAGCCAACCAACATCCATATAATATTATTTATTATTTTTTTAAACTGAATATTCATGACGTAAATGGTTCACGAAAAACAGTGCTATAGACATTAGTTAACACATTCCCTCCTAAACTATGTTTAGACCCAACCTCTTTGAATTAATCTACCGAAAAGGACCATTTACTATAGAAAAGGGGAATGTTTGAACTGCGTTGTTTTTTAACCATTGTGGTATATAGAGAATTTGTTCCTATGGAGCAAATGCTCTGTCTATTACAATGGTTTCAAAATATGAGTTTTACAGAGACGCAAAAAGGCGTCAGTAGGAGAGAATGGGTTAAGCACTCGAAATGGATAAAACACAACAGACAGAAATGTATTTGCCAATAGATATCTAAGACTTCAATCAAGCACATATCCTAAATCACTTGAAGACATTTTTAGTCTTGCCTTGCAACAGAATTGCTTTGAATGTCATAATTGGTGCACCTTGGCGCTCTTTACTAGTGCTACTGTAAGGCCAATGGCATATGAACACACAGAAGTTAAGCTTTGTCAGAAACTTTGGAATCAGACTTGTATACAGTAGCCCCTGTCTTAAGCGACCATCAAAAAGAGGTATAATTATGGGTCTGTAAGGCAGGTAGTAGCTTAATGCAGGTCAAAAGTAATGCAGAACGCTCTTATAAGAGCTTTTTGCATTACTTTTGCCCTACATTAAGCAACCACCTGTATTTTAACGTTCATATGTTTCATAAGTGAATGATTGCTTAATCCTTTCCCTGTTCTATATTTAGGCCAAATTTCAATACTTACTGAATATTCATTAACAAAATAGTTATGTATACAGAAATATTCAAGATGGAACATTGTAGACATTTTAGAAAGCAAAGAAACTGGTCTATTAAATTCTATTAGCAAACAGAGTAGACCCTGATCAGACGGCTCCTCTAGGAGCCGTCTGATCCGGGTCTACTCTGTTTGCAAATGCGTGAAAACACGTTTATATGAGGGAAAAGGTTAAGACAGGTTTTGCTGTAATAACATTAACAAACACTTCTGAAGACGCCGTCTTATGTGGATTTATTTTATTTTCTAAGGCACCAAAAAGCGGCTCTGAAGATTAAGTATCTGTAGCAGATGGGAAATGTACAATTGTCTAGGCTTCCATCACTCGGAGACAATCCTGGTATTGTCTTGTCACGGAGTTTGCTTTGAATGTCATAATTGGTGCACTTTTGCTGCTAATGGCTGGAGCTATTTTCGGGTCATTGCCGACCGCCGCAGCTTAAGACGTTATCAGATAGTTTGGCCATGAATTATGCTGCCATATATAGCCCGAAAGGCATTAACTTTGAACTGTTGTCGGCAAATACCGTATGTTGTCTGCTTGACTTTTTGAGTCAAACGTTTTCTCCTAGTCAGAATGACCAGGGTCTCAAACAGTTTGGATCCTGATGTGATTGTCTGTCTTTAATGAGTTTCTACAATGAATGCGGAAGTCTTATGATGTGGCTGTTCAGTGTGTATTCATGTACATGTACATAAACGAGTGTATACACATTGACATAAATACGTATACTTATATATAAGCTAAGAAAGAAGATACATGTACAAAAAAGTGTCTATAGATGTAAAGAAAAGGCTGTAAACATATCTAATTAATAAGAGTGTACATATATGTATAATTAAGAGTGTGTATAAAGAGTTGAACATCGATATCTCGAACTTCAAGGGACCATTCTAATTACTTCAAGATAACTGAACTTCGAGTCATCCGATTTCCAATAAAAACAATTTTCCAAGTTAACATCTTAATGCTGGTCGACATATATTAAACTGTAACATGTGTTTCTAGATACAAGTAGTTATACATTTAAGGGCAACTCTGTATTGTAAATTTTGGAAGGACCGAGTGTTTAGTTCGAGTTTGGGCCTTGATAAGACGCCGAGTTACTCGGAGTTTCATCAAGATCCAACCTGTTTGTATAGGTAATCACAGGTGCGACATTGGCAGCGAAAGACTGAAATACTGACATAAGTAAGCAGAGGTCCAGATAAGATGGGTAAATCAGGACACTTTCAGGAATAACCCCTTTATTTCTCCGCCAAACCCTATGTTGTGACCACTCTTTAGAATCGTCTCGAAGAGCAACCACATGCCTTTAACACAAAATACTTGATGTAATTTAGTGGTCGTTATAGAGAGGTATTACTGTAGTTCCGAATATAATTATGGCAATTAGGGTACTCTGTGCAATACTGACAAATGTATATGTTTTGTATTTATCTTTTTATTTGACTTTGTTTCATACCTTCATTCCATGCTCCTTCTAACTATTTTTTCATACGAAATGAAATATATAATTATTCTGCATTGGAAAGGGATGTCCATATTAGTAATAAATTTAGTATTAATGTCATAGTGAGCTTTTAAACACAAGCAATATGTTGTTTGAGTTTATGAACATTATATTTTTAATGCATTCTATTGTATATTTGTATCTATGTATTTTATTTTTATACTTATTTGATATTTATATTTACTTTATTTCTTATTTCTTTTAAGAGCCAAAAAGAGCAGGATAGCAACAAGTTGGTGAGTACCACTGTTTAGTTTAAACATATTTTACTTTTTCATAATTTACAACGTGCATGTACAGGTGTAATTCGATATCTCGAACACGGATAACTCAAATCCGGGGTAACTCGAAGTAAAAACTTCGGTCCTTCCAAAATTTACAATACAGAATTGTTCGAAAAATGTATCACTGCGCATATCTAGAAAGACGTACGACAGCTTAATACATGTCGAACGTTATACTGAACAATCCTATGGAGCTTTCAGCAATACTTTTAACCTGCATTTAGCTGTGAACTTGAAACATTGTCAAGATTTGATGTCGGATGATCCGAACCTCTGTTATCTCGATGTAATTTGTTTGGTCCCTTGAAGTTCGAGATATTGAAGCTCCACTGTATATGGTATGTAAACAGGCATGGGTCTATGTGTTTGTGCAGTCTGGAAGAAACAGTTTTTTTCCAACGTACGGTCTATATCTTTACACTTGTACACCGAATGCCTCATAGCTTGTTTAACTCGTTCACAGCCTAGACAATGGCGGCTGTCTGAACTGGGCAAATATGTGATTACCTTTCCAAACAGTTTGAACCCAGATAAGACGCTTGTAGAACTGTGTCCCATCAGTGTCCAAATTGTTTGACACGCCATGCACTTACGGTTTAGAGAAGAAGTTGAAGGAAAGTCCACTTTGAACTTAAAGCAGAGGGCACTTTGTTGCATTCGAAACGTATTCGGTGCGAAAAGAGTTAACCATTTGCTCCATAAATACGCATTTCTACACTTTTGCAAACAGACTAGACCTAGTTCAGAAGGCCACTGTATGCGCTTTGTGATCAGAGTCTGAGTCTGCTCTGTTTGTTTTATGATAGGCTATAGATATGATACAACAGTTTCTGCCATGGCTAAAACTTCCTGTGCCCATGTGCTATTATAACAATTAATCTAATAAATATTCATGATTCCATGATTTGTTACATGAATATTCATGGAGTAAAGGGTTAAATGGTATAGTCTGGATTTTTTTCCCAACGTACTGTCGACGATCAATATGACGAAATCTCTTGACACGAATTCATCTTTGTGCCGATGTTGTTTAAAAGTCTCAATTGTCATTAAAATGTCTTCTAAACTGCAAAAGTACTGTGCAGTTCGACGTCTTAACCCATTCCCTCATAGGCTATTTTTAGAACCAACATCTGAATAAATCTACTGAAAAGGAGTAATTAGTACAAGGACGGAAGCTTTTAGAATTGAGCAGTTTTGAAACCATTGTGATAAATAGAGCATTTGCTCCATAGGAGCAAATGCTCTTTTTATCACAATGGTTTCAAAAGGTGACTTTTACAAGGTTGACAAAAGACTTCAATATGAGGGAATGGGTAAACAGGATTCATCTGTTTGATAAGCTCATTGTGGTCTTCAAATATAGTCCAACATAGATCAAACATCAAACTCAAAACTTAATTACATGTAGACATCTTTTTATATCTATCGACAAACGTTTTCTCCACAGGCTAGAGATTAATACTCTCCTTTAACTCTTTCGGCGCCAATGTCGCCTGTTGGCACCATTGAAAACAGTGCTGTCCCAGGTCAGATGCCGCCTTGAAAAGCACCTTGGACTTCACCGTTTTCTGTATTATTTTAGCCCATGCATACAGGTTTTTTTTAAAAACAAATGTTTTACTAATATACCTTTATTATTTAGTTTAGAATTATATTTAATATGAACTTATTATTGCAGACGACACTTTTAAATTTGGCGCCAAAAGAGTTACAGATACGTATTTGCACGCCTAAGTATGCAAACGGTGAAGATCCAGCTCAGACGGCTCCTGTTGGAACCGTCTGATCAGGGTCTGTTCTGATAGCTAATGGACTTATTTAGATATAATTCTACAGTTTCTGGAATACAGTTGAACTTCGATATCTCGAACTTCAAGGGACTATATAAATTAGTTCGAGATAACAGAAGTTCGAGTTATCCATTTTGTAATCTGGACAATTTCTCAAGTTCATAGCTTAATGCAGGTCTACAGTAATGCTAAAAGCTCCTTCGAGAAATGTGTTTCTATATATGCGTAGTGATACATTTTAGAGCAATTCTGCATAGTAAGATTTTTGAAGGACCGAACTTTTAGTTCGAGTTATACCGAATTTCGAGTTATCCGAGTTCGAGATATCGAAGTTTAACTGTAATCTAAAGTTCGTAATGTTGGATTCATACTGTCATCATTTCTTTACATGAATATTCATCAGGTTTAAGGTTAACCCTTTCCCTCATATAAACGCATTTTCATGCATTTGCAAACAGAGTAGACCCAGATCAGATGGCTCCTATAGGAGCCGTCTGATCAGGTTCTGCTCTCTTTGCTACTAGAATTTGATAATCTGCTTCTTTAGTTTCTAAAATGGTTACAATGTTACACCTTCCATATTTCATTATAACTAGTTTCTCCGTGAATATTCAGTAGGTATTGCAAATAGGACTAAATAATAGAATAGCGAAAGCGTTAAAAGCTAAATATAGAACAAAAGCGTTAACCTTTAGCCTGCTATGGGCGGGTGGATGAATACCTTAGCAAACAGTTTGGATCCAGATGAGACGCCGAGTGTCTTTTCAGGATCCACACTGCTTGACATCCTGAATGCATTTTGGTAGACACATTGATTATAGCTTGAATTTTGAAAATAAAGTAGGTGAAAAATTCTGCAAAAATAATTTGCTCAGCAGGCTAAAGGTTAAAAGGCATTTGTATCAGGGAAAGGGTTGACAATCGTTTATCAATATTTTAGACGAAAGTAATCACTTCATCTGCTTATAATATCTTATACTTGGCATTTGACATTTACTCTGACATTATAAATGGGAATCAGTTACTTTCTTGCGCATGCGTATAATTAATTATTCATAAATGTTAGACTAATTCTTTACAGCAAACACGGAGTTTATAGCACAATGCTTTGGGGGTTTTATTTTCAGGTCTAGTAAATTCACCAACTTTGTCACATATAAGAATAGTAGATTTTAACATTTTGCCCACTACTGCAATTCCGTGATAAGCTATACAAACAGGTTGGACCCAGCTAAGAAAACAGTTTAAGAAACAGTTTTGATCCTGATGAGACGTCGAGTTACTCAAAGTTTCATCAGGATCCAAACTCTTTCTTAATATACAAATAGAGGTTCAGATAAGATGCGTAAATTAAAACATTTTCAATAATAACTTCTTTATTTCGCCACAAAACCCTATGTTGTGACCACTCTTTAGAACCGTCTCTTCGAGATGATTCTAAAGAGTGGTCACAACATAGAGTTTAGTGGAGAAATAACGATTTTAATATTTGAGTACCCACTTGACAAACTGAGTTGATACAGTGAAACTCCTCTCAAGCGACCACCTTATGAATACAAGTCTGTGTCTTTAACCCGTACCCTCATATTGACGCCTTATGACACCAGTGTAAAATTCACTTCTCGAAACTATTTTGATGAATAGAGCATTTGCTCTATAGGAGCAAATGCTCTATTTATCACAATAGTTTCAAGACTACGCTATTCTAAAACAAATATTTTTTTTCTAGTAAAATGTTCCTTTTTAGTAGGTTTATTCAAGGAGGAGACTAAAGTGGCCTATATGGTAATGGATTAAACGCAGGTGGCTGTTTAATGCAGGGCATTATTAAGCAGGTCTTACACGTCGCTGTAGAAACAATTCACCGAGTGAATCTATTTGTTTGTAACTGCAAGTCATGTATCGCATGGTAGTATAAGTGTTACAGCAAAAATATTTATTGACTTTATACAGTAAAACATTTCTTAACTCATTCCCCCCTAGACTATTTTTAGATCAAACTTCTTTACATAAATCTGCCGAAAAGGAACATTAACTAGAGAAAAGGAAACTTTTAGAACTGTGTAGTTTTGAAACCATTGTTTTAAAATGTGACTTTTAAAGAGGCGCCAAAATGCGTCACTATGAGGGACTGTGGTATGCGGCCATCAAAGAGATGTGCAATTAATTCATTATGGATCTGTATGGCAAATACATGTAGTAGTTTAACTCCTTGGTTTCCCTGTATCCACTCCCCTCTGGGGCGTCCAGTTAACCAATAGTTGGCCGAAATGGACGTTAACTCTTTGGGCGCCAAATTTAAAGGTGTCGTCTGCAATAATAATTTCATATTAAATATAATTCTAAACTAAATAATAAAGGTATATTAGTAAAACATTTGTTTTTAAAAACCTGTATGCTTGGGCTGAAATAATACAGAAAACAGTGAAGTCCCAGGTCAGATGCCGCCTTGAAAAGGTGGCATCTGACCCGGGACTAAATTGTTTTCAATGGTGCCAACAGGCGACATTGGCGCCGAAAGGGTTAATCAACACAACCAATAAACCAATTATCAGACACCAAACATTTTACAATATTGGTCTCTAATGTCTGTTTAAGCACAAATATATCTTATGCTGGCAAAACTGAATTGCGTGCTTCAAAACAAAGATATGGTTCTATGCGCGTTCAGTCCTCCGTTGCATTCATCAGATATTTTACAAGGTGATGTATTGCTGCCTTGCAAAGGCATGCAGTAAAACCAGTTTCAAACGATACATATTGGTGCCTTACAAACTAGATGGTAGTTCAATGCATGGCAAACGTATTGCAGAAAACTCCCAAACGAGCTTTCTGCAATACGTTTGTCCTGCATTAAGCTGCCACCTGTCTTAACGACGTGTAATCATTTATTTAACCCTTTCCTTTATTAGCTCCACTTTTTAAAAAAGTGGAGCTATTGTCATCACCCTCTCATCGGCGTCGGCGTCGGCGTTGCTTACCTTTTTGTTGAGGTCCTTTTTCTCAGAAACCATCAAAGATAGTTGGTTCATACTTGGTATGTATGTTTACTATCACAAGGAGAACCCATTTCACAAGGGTAGGTAACCCTAAAATTAATTTTGCCATAGTTATGCCCCTTTTTCGACTTAGAATTTTCATATTTTGTTAAGTTTTATGTTCAGGTCCATGTCTCAGAAACTGTCCAAGATATTTGGTTCAATTTGGTATACATGTTAACTATTACAAGGGGGCCCATTTCACAAGGGCAGGTAACCCTAAAATTAATTTTGCTATAGTTATCTCCCCTTTCTGACTTAGACTTCCACTACACTATCCAGCACTAAAGAAAGTGGAGCGCGCTGTCTGCGGACAGCTCTTGTATAAACGAGCTTTCACGCATTTGCAAACAGAGTAGATTCAGATCAGACGGATCCTATAGGAGCCGTCTCACGGTGTGATCAGGGTGTACTCTGTTTGCTAATGGAATTTGACAGATTTATTTACTTTCTAGATAGAATACTTTCTAAAATAGCTACCATGTTCCACATTCCATATTTCATTATCACTATTTTGTCCATGAATGTTCAGTAGGCATTGAAATTTGGAATAAATATAAAAAGGGAAAGAGTTAATCCATTAATCGTTTTAGAGTAGGATTACAGTGTGCAAAGCTGCAGACCAAATTGGCTACAGTAAAACCTCTCTAAAACGGCCACTTAATTGTGTTAATTAGTTGGTATTTAGGGCATACGGCCGCTTAAAGCAAGGTGAAAGTAAAACAGAACGCTCCTATAGGAGCGTTCTGTTTTACTTTCACCTTGATTTCAGCAGCCACCTACCTTTAACACAAAATACTTGATGTAGTTTAGTGGCCGTTATAGAGAGGTTTTACTGTAGTCTCTGATTTTTGAAATTGCTGGTGAACGCCTATGTACGCGTAACGCATCTGTATCGTCAATTATATTCGTACTCAGTGGAACAGCATTACGGTGCATTTCCGATGCATTTCTAATTGCTTTTACAAACAATATTACGGGGAAGCGTCACTATAAATAACCTCTGCAGCCTTAACTTGCTGACAGAAGTGTTGTCTGCTGAAACCCTGATGGGTATAGTTTGGTTTTGACCCATGAGCTGTGACCTTTAGGACCAGTCCACCCGTAGAGACAAAACGCGCCACAACCCATGTATTTGTTCCGGAG
This sequence comes from Azorinus chamasolen, assembly GCA_963576725.1. Lineage (NCBI taxonomy): Eukaryota > Metazoa > Mollusca > Bivalvia > Cardiida > Solecurtidae > Azorinus > Azorinus chamasolen. The sequence goes on from OY755252.1 coordinate 11,805,702, forward strand.
TTACCAGTGGTTATACAGACAAGTACCCGCATTCAAATATTTAAAAAATACTAACTATATAATTGTTATGAATGCATGAAAATAAATTGTCTTAGTTGAAGACTTTATTATTTACCCAGCCTAAATATACGATCAAAGCTGCCAGATGGTCAGTAAATCCCCTAGCTATTTTCTCAGCAGGGGACAATGGTCTGTACAGTGATCACACCACTGCTTTCTTATCAACAAAGTTACGAACTATTACGTAACAGAAATATCAAATAATGTGCCCAATGATCTAAAAGTATGATTTGTTAGCGTCTCCAAAAATACAAGAAAACTATGTTTTGAATAATTGTAGATCTATGGCTCAGCACAAAGTTAAATCCAAACGTTCTAGACCAATTTAAAATTTAGATTAATATAAATTCTAGTTTTAAAGATAGTTTAGATTGATATGATCTAGATCTATTGTAAAATACTTCTGCTACATGTGCTACGATACTGTACGTACAGTAGCAAAAAAGACATTTTACAACACATAGATGAACGCAATGAGACTGTAGATCTATATTTTAATCTATATTTTGATATAGATCTAGATCTAGCTAGATCTTATGGAAATGAAACGAGAATTAAAAGTTTAAATACTGTTGATCTTAATTTTACATATCAGGAGTGCCAAGCATATACAGTAAAACATCTCTGTAACGGCCAATAAAATGTGTTAACTCGTTGGTACATGTATCTAGGGCAGGAACGTTCTGTTTTACTTTCACCTTGCTTTAAGCAGCCACCTGCCTTTAACACAAACTACTTGATCTAATTTAGTGGCCATTATAGAGAGGTTTTACTGTATACAGATCGCTACTTTACGTCACGATTAGTTCAAGCGTTTGACACCTTAGACGCCGAGTTACTCGGCATATGATCTGGATCCGGACTGTTTGAAAATGCTAGTGACTCAGGACGCGATAAACTGGATATGTGTAAATCATACTACACATGCTTTGAAATATGTTTGCAAATGGTTGATTATAAAAACATTAATATATAGGCGATTGATCAAGATACAAAATGTACATGTTTGAGATTCTTGTTGATGGTAAAGACAGATTAATGTATATATACAGTTGAAATGCGATATCTCGAACTTCAAAGGATTATACAAATTGCTTCGTGATAATAAAGGTCGAGTCATCCGATTTCTAATCTGAATAATTTCTCAAATTCACAGCTTAATGCAGGCGTAAAGTAATACTGAAAGCTCCTGTGGGAGCTTTCAACATTACCTTCGGTCTGCCTTAAGCTGTTACATGTGTGACTAAACTTTTACTTCGAGTTATCCGAAGGTTAAGTTATCCGAGTTCGAGATATCGAAGTTTAACTATATACATGGTACAGTAAATCGTTGATAATTGGAATTTGGATAATTTGAATGCATGCTACAGTATTACAGTATTTTAGGTATAAATGAATGTGTGTAATTAAATGCCTAGTACAGTAACTCGTGTAAAATTAGAATTTGTGTAATTATTACCTGGTACAGTATCTCGTGTATAATTAGAATTTGTGTAATTGATTTCATGGTACAGTACTTTGTGTGTGATTGGGAGTTGTGTAATTGAGTACCTGGTTCAATACTTTATCTTTAATTGAATTTTGATTATTAAAAGAATGCATTGTCAGGGGTCCAGATAAGATGCGTAAATTAAAACATTTTCAAGAATAACTTCTTTATTTCTCCACCAATCCGTATATTTTGACTACTCTTTAGAATCGTCTCTTCGAGACGATCACAAGATACGGTTAGGTGGGAAAATGACGAATGATTAATTTAGTATTTGAGTAAGCACCAGTATCAGTCCGTCGCTGTACATTGTACATGCAACCTTAAAAACGTAGAAATTTGAGTGCTTAATCCAGAAGTAAAACATTGCAGAATAAGTTCGTATATTATGGCGTTACTTTCCTCCTTGAGTAAGCTGACGACTACTGGACCTCTACAAATAGTCGTTTAGGGAGGTTTTGCACGGCGATTAATGTAAAAATTTCAATCCAGTTTCAACCTCCAGTTTTCAGTAAACATATGGAAAAGATGCTTAAAGACGCTCAAAAATACACTTAACCAATTCCTTCTCTGTGCAATATATTGCATGCTGAATTTCCTGTTAGTTGTATTTTTAATTAACCCATTACTCCATAAATACGCATTTGTACGTCTTTGGCATAATCTATATTTGATTCTACAGTTTCCGCCATGTCCAAAAGTGCCTGTGTCCAAGTTCTATTATAATAATCTAATTACTATTAATGCTGTCATTTTTTCTTACACGAATATTCATGAAGTAAAGAGTTAAAAGCATTCTAGAAATAACTGCGCGAGTGATACATTATACCCTGAGGGGACATGGACTCACTCAGAGTCTCATCTGGATCCTAACTGTTAGCAAATCCAAGTCGGATCGTGTTGACCAGGAGTTACACGTGAGCGCTTGAAGCCAGTTTAAGCTAACCATTTACTCCATATATATATATATATACAGTTGAACTTCGGTATCTCGAACTCGGATAACATGAACTTGGGGATAACTCGAATCAAAGGTTCGGTCCTTCCAAAATTTACAATACAGAATTGTTCTAAAATGTATCACTGCACACGCCTTGAAAAACAAGTGACAGCTTAATGCAGGTCTAAAGTGATGATGAAAGCTCCTACAGGAGCGTTTAGCATTACTTTATACCAGCATTAAGCTGTGAGCGTGAGGAATTGGCAAGATAAGAAATCGGTTGAATAGAACATCTTTTATCACGAACTAATTTCCATGGTCCTTTGAAGTTCGAGATATCGAAGTTCAGCTGTAATTTAAAACAAATACAACGCTGTCCTTTCAAATTGACTCTTCCAGATTTGTCCTTGGACTGTCTTATGTCGATACTTAAGGGGCGATTTCTCCACAAAGTATAAAGTATAGCAAACGGTGCAGACATACCCTGCTCAGAGGAATCCACCAAAATTCTCTGATATACCCCTGATCTTGCCCTACACTGTTTGCAAAAGCTGTTTAACTCTGTTCCCACATATTGACGACTTTTGACGACTCTTTAAAAGTCACTTTGTGAAACCATTGTGATAAATAGAGCATTTGCTCCTATAGGAGCAAATGCTCTATTTATCACAATGGTTTCAAACTACTTAATTCTAAAATTTTCCTTTTCTCTAATTAATGCTCCTTTACGGTAGATTAATTCAAAGAGGTTGTATCTAAAAATAGCATATGAGGTAATGGGTTAACTCTGTTCCCACATTCTCAGGGCTAACGCTTAGGCAAACAGAACAGTCGACGAAAGTTTGAGGAGGATGTTACTCATAGCAGCATTATGATTAAATCAGAAGAGTTTGACGCACAATGGCTGAACCCTTCCCTCTTCTTTATGTATTCCAAAGTTCAATACCTACTGAATATTCATGGACAAAATAGTTTTCATGAAATATGGAAGGTGGAACATTGTAGCCATTGTAGAAACTAAAGAAACAGATCTTTCAAATTCCACTAGCAAACAGAGCTGTCTATAGGAGCCGTCTGATCTGGGTCTACTCTGTTTGCAAATGCGTGAAAATACGTTTATATGGAGGAAAGGGTTAAATGATTCTTGGAATATTTCGAAATGCATTTGACCACAAATTACAAATAACGTCAGAAAATGAGGTTCCTGGGGGCTTGCCAATTTGTTAACAGAGTTTTGAAATAATAGCTAACGGACATGACGTCATAGACACGGTGTCAAACCGGATGCTTCTTGAAGTAAATGTTTATGTTGATGTTTATCAAACAGTGTCATATTCTCGACTTGAAAACACTGGGAAACCTTTAGTTTATCACCGCTGTATAAACAAAGTATTGTGTATTCCTGTTTTCTTGAAAAAAGTTCTCGATTAATTTATTAACACATAATTATTCTTTTAAACCTTTCCAAGACATGCTATCCGCTTCAAATGTTCATTACATGTATACATGTATATAGATATCTTTAATTTCTTTAAATCCAACGACCAAAACTTCAGTTAGTTTATTTCAGCTAATCTATTTTTACATTTACTATACGGGTTTCTCAACTGTTCACTGTTTGTCTGTTTTCACTCTCTGCGTGTATTCGCGAGTGTATTTAAGATGGGGGAGGGGTCTGCAGTTATATAATGCTCAAAGATGAACTACCTTTCTTTAGGATGTTAGGATCGTATGTACACAGGACAACCTGTCTGAAGCGACTATTAACTCTTTGCACGCTAAGTAACTTTTCGTCTGCAACAATTGTCGTCTGCTTCAATTCTTAAAATAAACTTTCTCTCATTTTTTTTGGCAAAAATATGGTCACGATGACAAACAGTTTGGATCCTGATGAGACGCCGCATTATGCGGCGTCTCATCTGGATCCAAACTGTTTGCATAGGTAATCACAGTTTCGCCGCTAGCGTGCAAAGAGTTAAAAAAAATTATGTCTAATTGTGGGTCTGTACGGCATTTGTTAGCTTAATGCAGTCAAAAGTAATGCAGAAAGCTCCTATAGGAGCTTTCTGCATTACTTTTGCCCTGCAATAAGCAACCACCTGTTTTATGTTCTATGTTTTCTTCTATGTTAAATAAATAAATGGCCACTTAGCACAGGCTCTGCTGTAGACTTAATGTGGATGACTTTGTTTACTTTCATGTAACCAATTATTGCCCAGTATTTATCAGCCACTAACCTGCCGATCAAATTAGTTTTACACAATTGTTCACCCATTATAATTGTCAAGGTATAACCAGTTAGGCTTCCAAAATGCAATCAGGGTGTCAAACAGTTTGGATACTGATGATACCTAAACTGTTTGCATATGTAATTACTTATCCAACCACAGAAGGTTAAATGATAATAAGAAAATAGCAGACAATGAAGGCATTGATTAACTGACTTCTGAAGGACTCCTGATCAGGGTATATACTGTGTGTGTAACAGGGTGTTCTCTGAGAGAAATTATACTCATCGGGTGTGGGGATCCAACCCTAGATCTCGAGATTCCTAGTCAAGCATTCTGCCGCATCGCTATAAAAGTCGGCTTGCAAAGTATGACTGTACAAGTGTTGATACAAGTAAACTACGCCTATAACTGGTGGCATTAGTCCACAAAGTAATTTTGTAAAGTGTACAAACGAATAGTTTCATTTAAGGAAGGATCCGTCAAAATGAAAATGAAATTTATTCAAAATATATATGTGTACGAGTTCCTTTGTTCCGAGACCACAAAACGTTTTGTTTGTGTTTCGATTTATTCTTAAGCTTATTGCATCTTCGAAATGTAGTAGACGTAAAGTATCCCCATAAATATTGCCCACAGTTTGGAAAAGATTTTCCTGTTTGCATACAGAAGAACGTGTCTTAAGCGGCCCTCAAAAAGTGGTATAATTATGGGTCTGGAAGACAGGTGGTAGCTTAATGCAGGTCAAAAGCAATACAGTAAGTCCTTTTAGGAGCTTTCTGCATTGCTTTTGTCCTGCAGCAACCATCTGCATTTAAAGAAACATAAAATCTTCAATAAATGAATGACCGCTTAACCCTTCGCTTGCTATTCACGTCAATATACCTATCTGTAAATAGTGAAGACTCAGATGAGACAGCTCCTGCAGGAGCTGTCTCATCAGGGTCTGCACTATTTACAAGTTGATTGTGCAACCAGTGCACTCCACAGCAGTGATTGCTCAGCGAAATACTTGTACACAGTGAAGATATATGTAATTATACAACAGGACATGGGTAAAGAAGGAGAAGTGTATTTTAAAATTCAGCAAACGAAGGGTTAAGATAGGTTCTACTGTTCAGTCTGCTTATGGAACGTAGTTTCCGTCTCTTTCTTTCTTCCACGCATTGTCATCTGCATCATGTGACCTCTGATTCAACTGTAATGCTTGAAGTTTCTACCTTTTTATTTAGAAAAATATAACCATTGCATCACATGATTTTGATCATTATAAGACGACGAGTTTGCTCGGCGTCGAACTTGGATCCAAATCGTTTGCATAGGTATTCACAGATTCGCTATTGGCGCCCATATTATGTAGCACTGTGCCATGTTGTGTAGAAGCATTGTCCCATGCTACATGTATATATAACCATTGTGCCATGTTATGTAGCACTGTGCCATGTTATGTAGAACCATTGTCCCATACTATGTATAATCACTATCCCATGTTTTGTAGAAGAAATGTCCCATGCTTTGTACCACTGACCCAAGCTATATAGAAACACTCTTCCATGGTATGTAGAAGCACTGTCCCATGTTATATAGCTCTGTCCCATGTTATGTAGAAGTGCTATCCCATGCTTTGTAGCGCTGGCCAATGTTATATAGAAGCACTGGCCAATGCTGTGTAGAAGTGCTATCCCATGTTATGTAGCTCTGTCTCGTATTATGTAGAAGAACTGTACCATGTTATGTAGAAGTGCTATCCCATGCTATGTAGCGCTGTCTCGAATTATGCAGAAGCACTGTATCATGTTATGTAGAGGCACCTCTAAACCGGACGTTAATTCTAGTATAAATACCGGTCCTGGAGACAGGTGGCAGCTTAATACAGGGTGAAAGTCATGCAGAAAGCTCCTCTAGGAGCTTTCTGCATGACTTTCACCCTGTATTAAGCAGTCACCTGCCTGAAAGTATCTAAATTCTTATCTACTAGAATTCCGGTTTAGAGGGGTTTTACTGTATTGTGTAGAAGTGCTATCCCGTGTTATGTAGCTATGTCCTATGTTATATAGAAGCACTGGCCAATGTTGTGTAGAAGTGCTACCCCATGCTATGTAGCGCTGTCACAAACATACAACTACATACAAACATCCAGCAGATTCACTAGACACATGCATCCCCTCTCCCTCAGACAGATTCAAGTCCACACCGATTACCAGAAGTCTTTCCCCACAGTATCGCTCTCTGGAACCAACTCCCTATGGATACCGCTACCCTGCCTGATCTAGGCCAGTTTAAGAGGGCAGTGGTAAAAGTGCAGTTTTGGTCTCTGTTCAGTGTTTTTATTCTTTTCTTTTATCTCACCTCACCCAAATTTTAACCAACTGATTTCTTCCTTTAAGTCTCACTATACTCTAAAATATTTATTGTGGGTTTCTTTTTATCTTTCACTTCACTAACAGTTCTTACGTGCACATTTTACTGGCTGTAACACTCGTGAGAAGTGTTGCCAGTATACAGAGATAGATAGATAGCTGTCTCGAATTATGTAGAAGCACTCTCCCATGCTATATAGAATCACTGGCCAATGTTGTGTGGAAACACTATCCCGTGTTATATAGCGCTGTCTCATAGAAACACTGTCCAGTATTATGTAGAAGTGCTATCCCATGTTATGTAGCACTGTCTCGTATTATGTAGAAGTACTGTCCTATATTATGTAGAAGCATTTGGTTATGACAGACCATTTCCTACGGCAAACAACGGGAATTAGCTTTGTTATTGCACAATATATTTTCATTACTGCCGCTGTCTCTGTAATATTGTTGTCCCGTTGCCATAGAAATAACAATGTATTGTTCCAATTTGCTGTGCTTAAACCCTGCTTCTATGACAGTTTGATGTTATATACTTTTTACTCCGGTATTATTTTGCAATAATGTTGACAAAATTGTCCTTTTAAGGACAAGGATGAAATAACGATTTTCATAAAAGAGATTTGAACCACCTTTGATCTAGATCCTGTTAGTAAGGTATCGGTGGACAGCGTTTGATAGCTTCTGGAATATGGACCGTTTTAGGGATCATAGGAAAGAAATAAATCATAAGGAATTACTTTACCTGTGTAACTCTAAAGTACCAAACGGTTAACACTTAAACCATTCTCTCATAGGCTATTTTAGACACAGCCTCCTTGAACAAGTCTGCGGAAAATGAGCATTTGCTAAAGAAAAGGAAAACATAGCATTGTGTAGTTTTGACACCATTGTGACAAATAGAGCATTTGCTCCACAGGAGCAAATGCTCTATTTATCACAATGGTTTCAGAAATGACGTCTCCAGATGCGTCAATGTGATGGAATGGGTTAACAACATGAAAATAACCATGTAAGAATTAATGGCACCTTTAATATCAATTACATGTAGATGACGTATTATATTAATGGTAGTTTAACAAATGACGTTTTGTCAATGACATTAACTGTAGCAAACCAGATCTTTATTATTACAGAAAGCGAACAAAGTAGACGCTGACCCGACGCCTCCTACAGCAAATGTCCGATCTAGATCTACCCTGTTTGTAAACGCGTTAAAATGTATATTTATGGAGTTTAGGCCTAAACATTTACTCCATAAAAAGGCCTGTCTATGCCTTCTATTCCCCAGATTAGACGGTTCCTATGGAAGCCGTTTGATCAGGGTCTGCCCTGTTTGCTTATGATATGCTATAGTTATGACGGTACAGTTTCCGCCATGGAAACAGCCTGTGTGTACAAGTGCTATTATAACAATTAATCTATTTATTGTTCACGATACCGTTATTTGATATACAAAGTTATAGTATATGTATGTACCGTGATCATATATATGAGTTTTACATGCAATGTTCTTTTATCCTGTAGATGTATACATGTACAACGACCGCTTATGTCTTCTTTCACATGTAATAAATAAGCGGGTTGATATTGAACAACCTCTCTATAACGGTCCCTTAATTAGATTGACAAGTATTTTGTGTTAAAGGCAGGTGGCTGCTTAAAGCAAGGTGAAAGTAAAACAGAATGCTCCTATAGGAGCATTCTGTTTTACTTTCACCTTGCTTTAAGCAACCACCTGCCCAAAATACGAACTGATTAAAACAATTAGGTGGTCGTTATAGAGAGGTTTTACTGTATTGAAATTTGTCTTTGGGTGCATACGCTGATTCACTATCTCGTACGTAGTTGACGGCGTAATTAAGCCTTTACTCCATAAATACGCATTTCTACGCATCTGCAAACAAGAGTAGACCAAGATCAGACGGCTCCTGTAGGAGCCGTCTGATCAGGGTCTGCTCTGTTTGCTTATGATATAATAAAGATATGATTCTACAGTTTTTACCATGGCCAAAACTTCCCACATGACCATGTGCTATGATAACAATTACTCTACATGTAATTAATCTTTACGGTGCCATTATTTTGTGCATGGATATTCTTGGACGTAAGGGTTTTTCGCCTGCTCCGTGCGATCTGATTACAATTTGCAAAAAAATCCTTGACCAAGATAAGACGCCGAGTAATTCAGCATTTTGCAAACAAGACGACACAGACCAGAAAATAATGTTATGCCTTTTGACTAAAGGCACACAGAGTTAACCCAGACCATACGGATTCTGTATTAGCCATCTAATGAGGGCTTGCTTTGTTTTCATACAAAACATCTTTCAACTGAACTATACTATTTGTCATAATAAATGTATTCACATCTTTATATAACAATAACATTAACTCATTCTCTCCTGGGCTATTTTGGACCCAACCTTTTTTAATTAATCTACCGAAAACGGGCATTAACTAGAGAAAAGGAAAATTTTAGATTTTTGTAGTTTGAAACCATTGTGATAAATAGAGAATTTGCTCCTATAGGAGCAAATGCTCTATTTAACACAATGGTTTTATAGGGGCGCAAAAATGCGTCACTAGGGGTTAATGTGTTAACCTTCATTATGAGTGGATTCTACCATGAATATTCATTAAGCAACACTGGAGTATCCATTATCTGCCTGGGTATGAACGATACCTTTCCCAGACAGTTTCTTTCTTAAATATAACGTGTGAAATGATTTGCTGTTGAATATTTTAGGAAAGAGCCGCCAGGGCATATAGAATATATTTGCCAGACAATGCCAATCATAATTAAACACATAGCGAATATATCCCCTGCTGTTGGCAAAATTAGCATAATTTGTACAAATAAAACATGTTGCAAGTCAATTATGGGTACTCAGACAGATGGTATACGGGCCGAAGTAAACATAGAGCAGGTCATTGAGTACATGTTTTCGATGTCATTTTTGTTCTGTTCTTAATAAAACAGTTATATCTTTAGAATTCCTCTGTGTTTTGTTTTCTTCTCTGTGTTTAAAATGTGGATGTAGAAAAGGTTGGTGCTTATTTTGTCTTGTAATTCTGCTGTATCTTGTGTGATGCTGGTTGGTGCCCTTTTGTTCGTGGCTCTCCCAGTTTGACTGTTTGTTTTCTCTCATTTTTAGGTCTGCATAACATATTCTACTCTATGACCAGATAATACTTTTCAAGGAATAAGTCCTTTATTTCTCCACCAAACCTTATGTTGTGACTACTCTTTGGAATAATCTCTTCGAGAAGATCATACTCTCTTTAGAATCATCTCTTTGAGACGATTCTAAAGAGTGGCCACAACTTAGGTTTTGGTGGAGAAATACCGATTTTAGTATTTGAGTATAATGTACGCACATGTATCCAATGCTCTGATACTGTCAGTCTACACATATTATAAATGACCCTTAATATTATGATGTATTTATTAAATACTAAATTCTGAAAGGAGATGATCCCCCGAGAGCAAAAATTGCAACACAAAAAGAGAAAATTGCAGACTCGGTTTTATTGAGTCTGTTCATGAACAGTAATTGAAAGTGCAACACTGCTCACGCCCCCTAGCACCGGCTTAAGCGGTATTCAATTTTCAGAACAAGAAGTACCGAAATTCATGACCTCGAAGGATCAGAAGGTATAATAACACTGAGAATGAAGTACGGGGCGACGTATTACGGCCGCCACACAAAGACGAATTCTGCTCATATTTTCTCAAATGCTGCGTAACAAAATTATTTCAGTAGCGAAACATATTTTGCATGAAACTAACTTAAGTACTAAAGGTCATGATAAGCAAAGATCCTTTTTGTATCGAAGAAATGGAATTAATCTACGGAAACTAACGAACACGCGTCCGCCATTAGCCCGAATATGTCGTAAAGTTGTTAACGTACTTCTTCTGGAGTACATGTAGGTCGACTACATTGTGGACGTCCTATTTATTTCTCGTTTTGATAATTTCAATGGACCCGTGTGAACCATTTTGTGTGACCCTCTGATAATAAATAACCATAGCATTGTTCCGAGATCGAATGGGATTCCGAGTTTGACCGATCATTTTCATTGAAATTCGTTAAAATTCGACGAAGTTTTCCGTCTCTTAAAATGTCAGCGGTTTTCTAAGGATTTAGCAAGATTTAGATATTGTAAATATTTAACTTAATGTATATATATAAATAGTGTGTTAAAATGGATTGTACATTAGATCCTGTGATATGAATAAGTGCACAAAGTTTCGCGTTGGTTGGTTTATACGAAAAATGAGCAGAATATCAATTTAATCAAGTTCCCACGTGCACTCGGTGCATTCACCAGAACATATTCCGATAAATGACATTTTTCCGTAGGGATTTAAACACTTAATTAACCAGTCATTTTTCATTTCTCGGAAACATTTCAACTTTTCAGCCGAGATCCTCGTCAATGTTATATTTCATATTAACGCCTGTTCATACTGTTGCATTTGTAAACAGAATAGACCCAGAAGAGACGGCCCCTGTACATGTCAGAGTATTCTCTGTTTGCTTAGGCATGCTTCTACAATTTCTGTCAAAACCACATATCTTGTATTACATTCATCTTTATATACATCCAGCTAAGAAATATTCATGATGTCATTATTTCTTACATAAATACCTGGCGGCATATTAAGAATTTTATGTTTTTTTGACATCAGGTAATGTTATAAAAGAGCTCTACCCTAGTAAGTCTATGTACATTAGATATCCTACGCCTGGGCGATCCTACTTCACGGTTTTTGTTGATATGACAAAATTAGGAACACCAGGCTTACATGTAAATACTTCACGCTTGATCGATTCTGCTTCGCTATCTTTGTCGATATTGCGAAAACTGGAAAGTAAGTTACATTGTGATAAATAGAGCATTTGCTCCTACAGGAGCAAAAGCTCTATTATCACAATGGATTCAAACCACAAAATTATAAAATATTCCTCTTCTCTAGTTAATGCTCCTTTTGGGTAGATTTATTCAAAGAGTTTGGATCTAAAAATAGCCTATGAGGTAATGGGTTAAGCTAGTCAGCGCTTGGTCGATTCTGCTTTGCAATATTTGTCAATATGACAAAAATGGAATGTCATTTTTAGGTAGCCAATGCTTGGGCGATTCTGCTTCGCTATTATTTGTCAATATGGCAAACATTAAAAGGTCAGCTTTAGGAAGCCAAGGCATGGACGATTCTGCTTCGCTATATTTTTGTTAATATAGCAAAAACTGGGAATTCAGTTTTAAGGTAACCAGCGCTTGATTCTGCTTCGCTGTTTTGTCAATATTACAAACATTGGCAAGGCAGTTTTAGGTAGACAGCGCTTGGTCGATTTTGCTTCGTTAAATTTGTCAATATGACACACATTGGAAAGTCTGGTTTAGATAACCCAAGCTCGTTCGATTCTGATTCGCTGTAATAATTGTCATTTTGGCAAAAATTTGAAAGTCACTTTTAAGTAGCCAACGCTTGGTCGATTCTGTTTCGCCATATTTGTCAATATGGCAAACATTGGTATCCCACATTCAATTCTACTTCACTGTTTTGTCGAAAAGGGGAAGTCAGTCCTGATTGTGGGTGTCTCACGATTGGTCGATTCTGTTCAGCTTTATTTATCAACATTGAGAGGCTGGGAAAGTCAGTCTTAGGTATCACACGCTTAACTCCTTTGGCGCCAAATTTAAAAGTGTCGTCTGCAATCATAATTTCATATTAAATATAATTCTAAACTAAGAAATAAAGGTATATTAGTAAAACATTTGTTTTTAAAAACATGTATGCTTGGTCTAAAATAATACAGAAAACAGTGAAGTCCCAGGTCAGATGCCGCCTTGAAAATGCGGCATCTGACCTGGGACTGCACTGTTTTCAATGGTGCCAACAGGCGACATTGGCGCCGAAAGAGTTAATCGAATGTGTTTCATTGTATTTGTAAATATGGCGGGAAGTGGAGAGCCCATGCTTGTTCGATTCCGTTTTACTGTATTAGTCAATATGACCAGAACGGTGTATCACACGATTGGTCGATCTAATTTCACTGAATTGGTGGCTTTGGCATTCATTCTAAATGAACCATATATGACCGATTGCTTCATATTAATTGTCTATGGAACATAAATTATTGTTTTACATATCTTTTAACTCTTTCTCTGTTCAATATTTGTGTCGGAAATAATGGCACCATGGACATTAATGAGCCATGTTATTTTAAGGTATTATTAATGTGGCACAAAGTGTAGAATCAGATCTATGTTACTCAATAAGCAGACAGATCAGACCCTTATCAAACGGTTTCTATAGGAACCGGCTAATCTGGGTCTACTCTGTTTGCACAGGTGGTGAAAAGCGTTTATATGAAGGAAAGGGTTAACTAATATATGTGCAGACTTCCCACACTCAAACAATTAATAGTACAACGTTGTTTGAACTCATTCTATTCTTTTGAATTAATCTACCGAAAAGGAGCATTAACTATAGAAAAGGAGAAGTTTAGAATTGTGTAGTTTTGAACTCATTGTAATAAATAGAGCGTTTGCTCCCATGGAGCAAATGCTCTATTTATTACATTGATTTAAAAAATGAGTTTTACAGAGGCGCAGAAAGGCGACAGTATGCGAGAGCGGGTTAATAACATTTGGTATACAGAAATACCTCACGACAACAACAAAAAAATGCTAATTATGTTATAGACTAATTGTTGCTTAATAGATATTTAAACATATCTTATGAGCATTCTTCATTACTTTCGTAATGCATTAATCCTTTACTCCTTAAATACGACTTATAACGTCTTTGCAAACAGAAGAGAACTAGGTCAGATTCCTTCCTGTAAGAGCCGTCTGATCAGAATCTTCTCCGTGTGCTTATGATATAATATAGACAAGATTCTATACAGTTTCTGCCATCGCCAAAACTTCCTGTGTCTATGTGACATTATAATAGTTAATCTAATTAATATCCATGTTGTCATTATTTCTTACATGAATATTCATTAGCTAAGCTACATCAGTGTCTATTAATCACGTCAGAGCTCCAGATAAGATGCGTAAATTAAAACATTTTCAAGAAAAACTTCTTTATTTCTCTACCAACCTCTATGTTGTGACCATTCTTTAGAATCGTCTCTTCGAGACGATTCTAAAGAGTGGTCACAACACAGGGATTGGTAGAGAAATGACGATTTTAGTATTTGAGTACTCACCCTTATCTGTTACTCTGATCACGTTGTCGTTGTAGAAATGTTCTCCTGTATAATGCTTTACCACTTCCTTCATATAAACGTGTTTTCACGCATTTGCAAACAGAGTAGACCCATATCAGACGGCTCCTGATCAGGGTCTGCTCTGTTTTCCAATGGATTTTGATATTTCTGTTTCTTTAGTTTTTAAAATGGATACAACATTCCACCTTTCTTATTTCATTATAACTATTTTGTCATGAATATGCTGTAGGTATTGAAGTTTGGAATAAACATAGAAAGGGAACATGTTAAGGTTAGGTGAGTTTTGCTGATTATTATTACTTCAGACACACTGACAAGCACATGTCAGTGTGCATAAACACACGGTTACTGTACTTTTGGTTGCGTGTATCATTCAACTGAAACTTAAAAGTGCATCGTTGGTTTGACATCTGGTATGTGCTTAATGTTGGATGGCTTACCGGTATCCTGGCTTTGTACTCCAGCCGCATTGCACGTAAACCTTTTACTCCACAGGAACGCATTTTAGAACCTTTAAAAACAGAGTAGAGACAATAGGAACCGTCTGATCAGGATCTGCTCTGTTTGCTTGTGGATGATAAAGATCAGATTCGGTAGTTTTTGCAATGACAAAATATTTCTCTTGTTCATATCCCTTTTTAAAATATCAGATAATTAATATTCACATATACATTATTTCTTACATGAATATTCATAAAGTAAAGGGTTGGAGACGATTAAGCGACACGTTTGGATCCTGATGAGACACACTAAAGTATTGATATGCTACATATGAGACACACTAAAGTATTGGTATGCTACAGATAAGACACACTAAAGTATTGGATGCTTCAGATGAGCCACACTCGAGTATGGGTATTCTACAGATGAGACACATTCAAGTATGGGTATTCTACAGATGAGACACACTTGAGTATGGGTATTCTACAGATGAGACACACTCAAGTACGGGTATTCTACAGATGAGACGCACTAAAGTATTGGTATGCTACAGACGAGACACACTCAAGTTTGAGCATGCTACAGATGAGACACACTCACGTACGGGTGTGCTACAGATGCGACACACTCAAATATGGGTGTGTTACAGATGTGACACACTCAATTTTCGGTATGCTACAGATGAGACACTAAACTATGGGCTTCCTACAGATGAGACACACTCAAATATGGACATGCTACAAATGAGACACACTCAGGTATGGGTATACTACTGATAAGACACACTCAAATGTTGGTATGCTACAGATAAAACACATTCAATTATGGGCATGCTACAGATGAGACATTCAAATATGGGTACGCTACAGATGAGATTCAATCAAGTATTAGTATGCCACAGATCAGGCATGATCATGGCATAAACTGTAGAATCATACAGTAAAACCTCTCTATAACGGCCACTAAATTACATAGAGTATTTTGTGTTTAAGGCATGTGGCTGCTTAAAGCAATATGAAAGTAAAACAGAACGCTCCTATGGCTGCTTAAACAAGATGAAAGTAAAACAGAACGCTCCTATAGGAGCGTTTTGTTTTATTTTCATCTTGCTTTAAGCAGCCTCTTGCCCTATATACCACACAATGTAGTGGCCGTTATAGAGAGGTTTTACTATATCTGTATGTTTATATATTATTATATCATAAACATTTGTAGCTCAATGCAGAGCATTGCCCAATAGAAATGCATTTCTAAACATTTGCAAACTGAGTAGACCAAGATCTGACAGCTTCTGTGGGAGACGTCTGACCGGGGTCTGCTCTGTTTGCTTATGAAATAATAAAGATCTGAATCCACAGTTTATGTCATGGTCGAATATCTCCTCGTTTGTGACGCCATTATTAAAAATGCAGCTGATTGATATTCCAGCATACATTTATTTCTTGAATAAGTTTTATTCAGGTATAGGGTTAAGCTATCACTGTACTGGTTCGTACTTTAGTGCACTTTCCATGTACTCAAGCACTTCATCAAGCGGTAATATAACCGAATAGTTCTTGTATATGTCTCCACAAAAATCATACCTTGACAGTATGAACTAAGCGTTTTGGCATATATTATATTGTGCACTTGGATAAACTTCGGTAAAAAAAACCAACAAGTGGACACGGTGAGCCATCACATACGCGTACCTTACGTCGAGTGTTATGAATCACAATCATGGTTTTCCACAGTACTAATTGCCTGCTTTCTGTAAGGGTTATTTTCTGCATAAAATGAATACGCTTTCAACTTTTGTAAAACTTGGTTAAGAGACCGCTCATTGCCTAACCATTTACTTCATGAATATTCATGAAAAAATATTAAAATCATGATTATTAATTAGATTAATACTTATAATGGCAAATGAACACATGGTTGAACCTTTAAAATCAGATGATCTTTATAATGTCATAAGCAAATGCATTGAAAGGTATACATGTACTTACGGAACATAGCGATAACCATTTAGTCCATAAATACGCCTTTCTGCGCCTATACAAATAGAGTAGACCCAGATCGAACGGCTCCTATTAATTAGATTAAATTTAAAGTCATAGTAGTAGTAGTAGCCAAATAAATCAGATCCTGTAGGAGCCGTCTGATCTTAATCTACTCTATTTGCAAAGGCGAAGAAAGGCGTATTTAAGGAGTTAAAGGATAACGCAGATTGCTTGCTTAATGCAGGACACGAATGATTCAGAAACTCCTATATAGGGCCATTCTGCATAGCCTATTTTTCCACAGCGATATAAGAGCAAACTCTCTCGCATTTACTATACCAGTGCCTTTCATTTTTATGACACCAACAGAAACTTAATTCCGCAAAAATCGTTTTTCTCTGCAATTCATCATTAATTAATGTGTTTAATTACCTGCTTGTGTGTGTGTTTTGCAGCTATGTGGTTCTTTGTTTGACGTCATTTTTCAACCTTTCCTCCATAACTGTGCCTTTCTACTCCCTTGCAAACATAGTAGACCCAGATCAGGGTCTGCTCTGTGTGCTTATTAAATGATAGATATAATTCTACAGCTTCTATCACTGCCAAAAAAATGCATGCATGTCCCCATGCGTTATTATAAAGCATGTTCTAATTTATATCCATGATGCCATTATTTTTCACATGAATATTTATACATTTTTAAAAAGGGTTAACCCATTACCTCATAGGCTATTTTTAGATACAACCTCTTTGAATTAATCTACCGAACAGGAGCATTAATTAGAGAAAAGGAAAATTTATATAATTTTTTAGTTTGAAACCATTGTGATAAATAGAGCATTTGCTCCTATAGGAGCAAATGCTCTATTTATCACAATGGTTTCACAAAGTGACATTTACAGAGTCGTCAAAAGTTGTCAATATGAGGGAAAGGGTTAAGTAGACATCTGTCATTAAAGACTGCCATGTCGACATGGAATTTAAGCATGCTGAGGGACCTTTCACATCCTCAAACAGAGGTCCAGATACATGTAAGATGCGTAAATTAAACCATTTTCAAGAACAACTTCTTTATTTCTCCACCAATTCCTATAATGAGGCCACTTTTTAGAATCGTGTCGATTCTAAAAAGTTGTCACAGCATAGGTTTTGGTGGAGAAATGACGATTTTAATATTTGAATAACGCACCTTTATCTTTTGTTCTGCTAAAAGCTCGGTCTGGTTTTTAATTGAACCGACTTAAAAATAGTTCCCACCACTTACATACAACAAACATTGATATCTGCTCGAATTGGGGTCTGGCGCAGTCTTGACTGTTTTCGATTTTGATAAGATTCTTAGAAACCATTGACCGCGTGTCAAACAGCTTGCATACCAACGAGACGATCTAGATGGTTTTCAAATGTCAGTCAAATCGCGGCTACATGTAGCAGGATAATGGGTAAACCAGACAATTCAAATGTCAATAGGTTTAGACCCTGGTGAGACGCCGAGTTACTCGGCATATCATCTGGGTCCAAACTATTTCCACATGTATTTACACTTTCCTTCATAGAAACATTTGTTCTCACATATTTGCAAACAGGGTAGATCCAGATCAGACGGCTCCTTTACTCTTTAACCTGCAGACATATTTTACGCACATAGTAGACCCGGATAAGACGGTTCCTGTTGGTACTGTCTACATGTACTAGGCAGGATCTGGTTCTGTTTGCTTATGAAATAATATATAGATCTGATTCTAGAATTTCAAGGTCAAAACTTCCCGCCTGCCCATAATGCTGTGATATAATATTAACATAGCTAATTCATGTCCATACACTTATTATCTCTAACACGAGTATTCACCATAATTATATAGGGTTAGGATTACAGATACAGTACAGTAAAATTTCGATTATTCGAACACTAAAATCTCGATTTTTCGAACACTAAAATATGATTCATTAGAGATTTTTAAGACAGGTGGCAACTTAATGCATAGTGAAAGTCATGCAGAAAGCTCCTCTATGAGCTTTCTGCATGACTTTCACCATGCATTAAGCAATCCTCTGCCTAAAAGTGTTTAGATTCTTTTGATTAAAAATATTCGAATAATCGAGATTATATTGTATACTGTTTCTACTGATTTGATCTCTGACCTAGTGACAGAGGCACGAGACTTATATCAATCTTGGTTCTGTATAATTGTAGTAAAGCCTCGTTTATTCCAACACTCAAATAAAGTATAATTTTCGGTCTTTAAAGACAGGTGGCAGCTTAATTCAGGGTGAATTTCATGCAGAAAGTCCCCAGGAGCTTTCCGCATGACACTCACCATGCATTAAGCAGCCATCTGTCTACACACTTCTCTTTTTTGTGCTAAAGTTTCGAATTAGCGAAAGTTTACTGTATTATCTGTTTCAGGCCATGTGTTGTTTTATTTGCTTCTGTCATGCAAACCCCTCTGTAATGTTGCACTCGGGACAAACCAGTTAGATTGATAAAACCAGGGAGCATCGAAACACAGTAAACATGTCTTAATAGGTCATTCATTTATCAAACATATGTCTTAAAAAGCAGGTGGTTGCTTAACGCGGGGCAAAACTAATTCAGAAAGCTCCTATAGGAGCTTTCTGTATTATTTTTGACAAGCATTAAGCTACCACCTGGCTTACACACCTATAATTATATCTTGTTTGATGGCCGCTTAACCCTTTCCCTTATGAAAGCGCATTTCGGTGCATCTGCAAACAGAATAGACCCAGATCTGACGGCTCCTATAGGAGCCGTCTTATCAGGGTATGCTGCGTTTGCTTATCGTTTAATAAAGATCTGTTTCTACAGCTTCTGCCCGAGCCAAAATTATTATCCTGTGTTCATATGCTATTATAAAAAAATAATCTTATTAATATTCATGGCGTCATTATTTCCCAGATGAATATTCATCAGGGAAAGGGTTAAGATAGGTATACTACTGCATATAGTATCCGCACAAGAGGAAGCCCGTCGCACAATAGATCGTACGACTGCAATGAACACATGTCGTATGTATGACAGTTGCTATTACTCTCTTAGTTCTTTACCTACTCTCTTAGTTCTTTACCTACTCTCTTAGTTCTTTACCAGATGAATATTCAAGTAAGAAATCAGAGGTCCAGATAAGATGCGTAAATTAAAACATTTTCAAGAATAACTCCTTTATTTCTCAACCAAACAATATGTTAATTTCTCAACCAAACCGTATGTTGTGACCACTCTTTAGAATCGTCTCTTCGAGACGATTCTAAAGAGTGGTCACAACATATGGTTTGATAGAGAAATGACGATTTTAGTATTTGAGAACGCATCTTTATCTGTTGGTCTTAATTTACTTTATGAATATTAATTAGCTGGTTTCTTACAATTGGCACAATGTAACAGGGAAGTTTTTAACCATGACACAAACTGATGAATCAGATATATTTTATTCCATAAGCAAACTGGGCATACCCTGATCAGACGGTTCGTACAGTGAACATTAAACATTCTACAGTTAACATTAAACATTAAACATCAGTGTTTATCAATAAAACTAACTGGCTTGTCCCGAGTGCAAGATAACAGTGCTTTTGCATGACAGAAATATATGAAATAACACGTGGCCTGAAACAGGAAAAAATGCCTGTTTGATCAGGGTCTACATTATTTGCTATTGTGCCAGTCTAATCTCAAGTTATTAAATTGTGTCAATTTGACTTATTCAACTTTACAAAACCGATGATACGAAGTGATTGTGTGTCCGTATAGATAGGGCCTTACCCATTCCCTCCTAGACTATTTTTAGGCCCAATCTCTTTGAATAAATCTACCGAAAAGGAGCACTTACAAGAGAAAATGTAATTTTTAGAATTATGTAGTTTTAAAGGAACAATGTGAATGAAACACGGTCCTGTGAATGAAACACGTCACTGTGACAGTTTCTTTGAATAAATATGGAGGAAATGCTGAACAGGATACAATCTTGAGGTGACATTTCTTCAACATTTAACTAACAAATAAAGATGTCAAAAATCTGATCTACTTAGATATTCACTTTCGATTTTATCAGGCTATCGTTTGAGTGTCAAAATGTTTGGATCCTTCAGAGGCGCCAAACCTTTCGGCGTCTCATCTCGATCCGAGCTGTTAGTAGTTTGTCAGACCGCAATTAGTAGAATTGGAGTAAACATTTACCATGCCATACACAATTTAGATTCCAATGCATATTTCCATCCGTTGTTACTTGAGAAATATTTTGTTGTATCCTATTGAGGCACAGTGTAACTCGGCACCAGAGAAACTCTGTCGATCATAAGAGTAGGGCATCGGGTCCGGGTTTCTCTGTATCCCCTCTCTCCTCTCTGTGACGTCCAGTTAGCCCATAGTGAACAAAAACGGACATTAATAAATAAACACATACATACGCACGCACGCACGCACGCACGCACATGCGCATGCCCACGCACGCACGCACACACACACACGCGCGCGGCATTTCATTTGGAACCAGCTTATTTGCCACTAACATACAAAAGGTTACCATCCTAAAAGAGACTCCGAATAACGATCACAACTAATGTACTGTAGAGAATTATGACTCTCCAGAGATACCCATTTTTTCTAATAAACGCCCCCACTCTAACACCCCTTTCTCCTTACGGCTTGTGGGAGCACAGGTGCCCTTCGCATGCCATGTCTCAACAACAACTCCATCACAAATGCATTATAGGGTTAATACACGTTTGTTAGGGCAATAACATCTGCAGTGCCCCGCGGGACAGTTATTGTCCCGAGCCCGAAGGGCGAGGGCAACAGCAGTCCCAAGGTGCACTGCAGATGTTATTGCCCGAAACAAACGTGTATTAACGCTATTCTTGCCCAATTTTTCCCCGCTTTCCTGTGTTCATTTAATTGTTCAAAATACCACCATAACCACTGGGGGCCAACTACGTATTATTATCAAATGTTTTGCTACGACAATTTATATGGGTATTATAATAGATTTGTTTTCTTACGAAGCCAGTGTATCATTGGGAAATGTTTTCCTACGAAAACAAAGTTGCCTTCGTAGGAAAACAAATCTATTATAATACTCATTAATTTAGGTGTGGGAGTGTCCCTATTCGTATAGAGACGGGTAGATATGAAAATCTTACATTAGATGAACACCATTGTCCATTTTGTCACGTGCTTGATGATGAGATGCATGTTATTTTAAATTGTCAAATGTATGCTGACATTAGATTAGATATGTTTGCCAAAACTATATTACTCGAACATAACTTTGTAGACTTGAGTAAATATACTCAACTTAACCTGTTGTTCACTAGTCAGCCTTTAGTCAGGATATGTGCCAACCCTGTTTTAATATTCTTCAGCGTCGTCAGTTTTATTTATGTAAGTAACTTAATGTATTTATCAATTGTTTAGTTTATTTTATGTCTGCCGGTTGGTAGATGCAAATCGGTACTTCTTTGATATTATTAAAGGGGTTAACTGATCTTTTAAGTCATCTTGTAGAACACGTATTGCTTTTCTATGTAAGTAATGTCCTCTATTGGTAGTATTTTCCCCTACTTTTACTTATTATTCCATGTTGTTTATAGCTAATCAGTTTATCTTTGATCTGATCAGAGGTAATAACGGTTATTTAAAGGCGTTTTTTAAATAAACACGTTTAGTGTACTTTTTCCAAATCAGTTTTTAACAGAACGGTCATACTGCAGTTCTTAACATGAGATTAGTTAGAATCACGTGGTTTTACTCCCTGTGAATAGATGTTACTCTGTGCAATGATGTATGGTATGTTAGTCTACAGTCTCCCATAATTCTTTAAAGAATGGCTGTGTACATGTTATGTTGGTTAACAACCTATGTTTTGTAGCTATTTACGTATGTACATGGATGAGACTTAAATAAATAAATAAATATTTTGATGATAATACGTAGTTGGCCCCCAGTGATAACTATACGCTATTTCTATGACGGTTATTCAAATGAAGCTGTTACCGCGGCGACTGTTGACGTTATAGGCCCCGCAAAGTTATAATTAAAACCGGTCCACAACAACCCGTGAGTACGAGAATCGCCTTGTTAACACATGGGTAATTGGGACTACAACAGCACGCTTTATGCAAGAATAATTTTTTAATCACATGTCATAAGTATCTAAAACGTACCAAAATATAGTTTTCTGACCCAACCAAAACCTTTTTTTTTTCGCGAACACCTCTGCTCTATGAATATTCATGTAAGAAATAATGACATCATGAATATTGATTAGATTCAATTTTATAACGTGAATACAAGAATCTGGAAGGAACTGTAGAATCATATCTGCATTAAGCAAACAGAGCAGGACTTGACCAGACGGTTCCTACAAAAGTCGTCTGATCTGGATTCACTCTGTTTTCGAAGGCGTAGAAAGGCGTATGTATGCAAATGATTCAAACTCTGATCTGAACAAGTTTCACTCATATGTACTTTGGACCCGTTCAAAGAAACTATTCACCGAGTGTCAAACAGTTCAGATCCTGATGAGACGCCGAGTTACTTGGCGTCTCATCTGGATCCAATATGTTTGCAAATGTCATTCAGATCGTGCTTGAAAGGATTATGGTTTAAGTTTCGTATGTTTAAATTCTATAGTTGCTCTTAGACAGGGCTACAGATAAAGGTGCGTACCCAAATACTAAAATCGTCATTTCTCCACCAAACCATATACTGTGACTCTTCGAGACGATTCTAAAGAGTAGTCACAGTATAGGGTTTGGTGAATAAATAAAGGAGATATTTTTGAAAATATTTAGCTTTACGCATCTTAGCTGGACCTGTATAGAGGTTTATATCGGTTTCAGTAATCGCCATGTTTGATGTCAAGAACTCGTTTCATCTTTCTAGGTCATTTAGTCTGTCCTAGAATCGATAGTAAAACGGAAATGGACAAATCGATTGCTACATACGTGCTCTGTACTTTCCTGTTTCTATTATTTTACTCGTAAATATCCTTATCTTGATGCCAAACATCTTCAAATGATTTTGTTTCTGGCGCAAAATCGAACATAAAGACACACGAACATCCCTAATTGACCCTTGACCTAATCTAGACGCAAAGTTAAACGCTGCTAACAGAGTAGACCTAGATCAGTCAGCTCCTAATGGAGCGATCTTATCAGGGTCTGGTCCGTTTTCTTGTGGAATAAAACGGATTTGATTCTTCAGTTTTGTTCAGTTATACAACTCTATACATTTATCTAATTAATATTCATGGTGTCATTACTTTACATGATTATTCATGATGTAAAGGCACGTGACAACTTAATACAAGCTCCCAGCAATCTTTCTACATTACCTATCCGTTTCATGTTGTTTACTCATGTAAGACATACTGGCATCATGAATATTTATTAGCTAATATTTTATAATAACAATGTACACATACATGTAATTGTTTTTGTTTGGGTAGAAACTAGTCATACCTATTATAAGCTCATAAGCAAACAGGACAGACCCTGATCTGTCGGCAAAATATTGGTTTTCGTCTAACAGTTTGGATCAACTGTCCCATCAGGGTCTCATTTGTTGGCACTCTGCTTAAATTTTGGAATAGAATATGAAGATAGCTCCACTTTGATTCCTAAAGCAGACGATAATCTTGGCAGATACTATCTATTTGGCGGTAAAATTGTTTAAATGTAATGATATATTGCATGAAATGTAAGATTGTAGATTGTCAGTGATATGAGGCATTAGCATCTCGATGCTATCTCCAGTGTAAATATACATAACTATCTCTCTAAAGCGATTTATCTTTAACCTATTACCTCATGTGCTATTTTTAGATCCAACCTCTTTGAATAAATCTACAGAAAAGGAGCATTTATTAGAGAAAATGATTTTTTAATTGCGCAGTTCTGAAACCATTGTGTAAGTAGAGCATGTGCTCCTATGGAGCAAATGCTCTATTTATCGTAATGGTTTCAAAAGGTGATTTTACAGAGTCGTCTAAAGGCGTCAATACATGTATGAGGGAATAGGTTATGACGTACAGAGCATTTAAACCATTTAAAACGCCACATAGGCTAAAAGAGTGGTTGTTAAAGACAGGTGACAGCTTAATGCAGGATGAAAGTCCTGTAGGAACTTTCTGCATTGCTTTCGGTCTGCTTTAAGCAACTACATGTTTTAAAGACACCAATGTCTTTTCATTACGTTGTCACTTTAGAAAGGTGCTTCTGTATTCCAGAAAACTTCAAAAAGAGTCCTTTATATTTTTACAGTTGAACTTCGATATCCCGAACTCCGATAACTCGAACTTTGAGATAACTCGAACTAAACGTTGTGCCCTTCCAAAACTTTCAATACAGAATTGCTCTAAACTGTATCGCTATAGATATCTAGAAACACAGTCATGTTCGAGCTTAATACAGGTCTAAAGTAATGCTGAAAGCTCCTATAGGAGCTTTCAGCATTACTTTAGACCTGTATTAAGCGGTGAACTCGAGAAATTGTTCAGATTAGAAATCGGAAAACTCGAACTTAGGTTATCTCGAACAAATGTGTATGATCCCTTGAAGTTCGAGTTATCGAAGTTCATCTGTAGTTTCATTCTGTATATCCGCTGCTTTTTTGTTTCTTTAGGAGCCGTCTGGTCAGGGGCTGCTATGTTTACGTATGATATAATATAGATAGGAGTCTACATTTTCTGTCATGAACCAAATATCCCGTGTACATGTGCTATTATAACAATTAATCTTATTAACCCTTTCCCTAATATAAACGTGTTTTCACGCGTTTGCAAACAGAGTAGACTAATTTGATAGATCTGGTTCTTTACTTTCTAAAATGGCTACACTATTCCACCTTGCATATTACATTTTAACTATTTTATCCATGAATATTCAGTAGGTATTGAAAATTGGAATAAACATAGGACAGGGAAAGGGTTAATAATCATGATGTCATTATGACATACATTTTGTAAATATTAATGGAGTGAAGGGTTGGAAACGTATATTTTGTTAGTCCTAGCTGCCTTTAATTATTAGTGATATGATATACTATTTCTATAATCATATCAATATCTAAAAATAACATTATACAACTCCCACACTGTCTTTATCCTTTGAATAATAAGTCCATGCCTTTGCTAGCAGAAGACCCAGATCAGACAAATCCTATAGGAAACGTCTAATTAGGATCAGTCCTGTTGCTTATGACGTGATACAGACGTGATCCAACAGTCTCTGTCACGATATTAACCCTTCGCTTGCTATTCACGTCAATTATACCTACTTGTAAATAGTGAAGACCCAGATGAGACAGCTCCTGCAGGAGCTGTCTCATCTGGGTCTGCACTATTTACACGTTGATTGTGCAATCAATGCACTCCAGAGCAGTGATTGCACAGCGATATACTTGTACACAGTGAAGATATATGTAATTATACAACATGGCATGGGTAAAGAAGGAGAAATGTGTTTTAAAATTCAGCAAGAGGAGGGTTGATTCCGTTCTTCAGTCGCCATGATTATAACGTTTAAATTAATAGACATTCACGAAGTGATGCATTCTTGCATAAATAGTCACGAAGTAAAAAATTGTGTATCCACCTACGAGACGATATCATGTTAAAGTGTATTTATGTCGCTTCGAGACAAATGAATAATTATTTCCTTAACTATAAATTTAGTTTAATCCTTATCTCGCTATTAGCGACCCAAATAGCATTTACAAAGAGATTGGATCCAGATGAGACGCAGAGAAACTCGGCGTCTGATCAGGATCCAAACTGTTAACACTCCGATCAAGTTTCTTCAAAACATTTTCGAATCGGAAGTCGTCCAAAATTCACCAGATCTACATTTGAGCAGACATAATTTGTTCAGGTAAATGTTATATTTCTGATAACGGTATTACTGCAGCAGCGTTGGTGACAGCTGCCTTAATGAGGTCTGCTAAATAAATGGTGATCCGTGGGTAGATTGTTTTTGTATTATATCAAACATTGCACTCTCTTATTGGGTCATGAATACGCCTTTCTTTGCCTTTACAAACAGAGAAGATCCTGATTAGACGGCTCCTGCAGGAGCCGTCTGATCAGGGTCTGCTAAGTTTGCTAATGAAATAATACAGATCAGATTCTATAGTTTTGTTTCCAAACATGCATGTGTTCAGGTGTCTCTTTTGGCGCCAAAGTTAAAAGTGTCGTCTGCAATCATAATTTCATATTAAATATAATTCTAAACTAAATAATAAAGGTATATTAGTAAAACATTTGTTTTCAAAAACCTGTATGCTTGGGCTGAAATAATACAGAAAACAGTGAAGTCCCAGGTCAGATGCCGCCTTCAAAATGCGGCATCTGACCTGGGACTGCACTGTTTTCAATGGTGCCAACAGGCGACATTGGCGCCGAAAGAGTTAATAAAAAAGAATCTAATTAATATTCATGATGTCATCATGTCTTACATGAATATGCAAAGAGTAAAGAATTAACTCTTTACCGAATGGATATCCATGTACACAATCTAAAATCCTGACCGTATGAATGATATTTCATCTAGTCCTCGTATTATAATGCAATATAAAGACATTGGTTGTCATGTCAAAAAGTAGAGACCCAGGTCTGTAACATGTTAGCTGTCTGGTCAGGGTCTACAATGTGCCAAAAGTCGTCTTTGCGACAGAGGGATTACTGTAGTAAAATTATAAGATAAGAAAATATATTGCCATGGTAAACAATAAATCCGTTATGTAACAAAAGCAAAAACAGTAGACTGATCACACATCGTCTATATATAGGAACTGTCTGATCTGGATCTACTCGGTTCGCAAATACATAAAATGCGGGATAATCATCAGCTAAAGGGTTCAACGTATAAATATCAAACCCTTCTTAACCCATTACCTCATAGGCTATTTTAGACTAAATCTATCGAAAAGGAGCATTTACTACAGAAAAGGCAAAGTTAAACAATTGGAGCAAATGCTCTATTTATCGCAATGGTTTCAGAAAGTGGCTTTTAACCATTCAGGAGCCAGCATTGTCGTCTGCTGGAAACATTTTTCGTCTGCTTCATTTTTTAGCGTGGGCGCTTGTTCAATTTCTTATATAAAACAATACACAGAATGTCAAAAACGTTGGACCCTGATGCGACGGCGAGTGACTATGCGTGTTCTCTGGTTCCAAACTGTTTTCATGTGATATCACAGACCAAGGCGTAAACGTCTTTAACCCTTTACTCCATGGGCTATTTTTAGACCCAACCTCTTTGGATACATCTACTGAAAAGGAGCGTTTACTCGAGAAAAGGAACATTTTTAGAAGTGTGTAGTTTTGACACCATTGTGGTAAATAGAGCATTTGTTTCTATGTAGCAAATGCTCTATTGATCACAATGGTTTCAGAAAGTGACTTTTACAGAGGCGTCAAAAGGCGTCAATATGAAGATATGGGTGTGCGGTAGTCTAATGGTAACGCGATTGACTATCAATCCGGAGGTCCGGGGTTCAAGTCCCGGTCCCACCCGGAAATTTCAGAGACGCTTTTCAGTGTCTCCCACCCGCATCTCCTCTCCGCCCAGGGGTTAAATGGGTACCTGTGAGGGTCACTAGCCGGTACTGCGGCTGCATGATTGCGCCATATGTTAGCAGTGCTCGATATTGTAGGCGAATGACTCAATGACCAGGGGAAATGTACAGTCGGTTTAGCGGTCATTCGGACTTAAAGTAGACTATAACTAGGTACTTTACTTTTCAACTCTTTCAGTGCCAGCATTGTCGACTGCTGGGAACATTTTTCGTCTGCTTCATTTTTTAGCGTGGGCGCTTGTTCAATTTCTTATATAAAACAATACACAGAATGGCATATGCTTTGGATCCTGATGCGACGGCGAGTGGTCTGGTTCTAAACTGTTTTCATATGATATCACAGACCAAGGCGAAAACATCTTTAAACAAATATTTGATTTATGGCAAAGTATTGTACCGCCAGTTGATGCACGTGTTGTTTTCGCATCATGGCTAAAAGACTAAATGGCCTCAAGAACTTTAAATGTCTCCCAAGAGTTTAAGGAATTTTATTCTTATTGCTGTCTTGTATCTAAACGAGGCATCAAGTAGTGTTATTTTCTCCTCAGATTTATGGTATGATCTAAATGTGCGTATATGTCTCCTTGTGGAGTATATAGGAAGCCATATAACAAATGTATGTTCAGATTTAATTTCTACAAAATGGAAACTATGTTCGCCTACGTGAACTTGTTTAAGGTGTCGAATTACAAAAACATCTCGCAAAATATCGTTTTTTGACTTTTTTACATTAATGATTTATGATTAGCCAATAAACTATTCTTCCAACTGCATAAACGAAATACAACTAGAGATATAACAGGGGGCCTTTTCTTTAACCCTTTCGGTGCCAACTTTCTAATTGTCGTCTGCAAACCATGTTTTGTTAAATCATTCGGTAAAATAAGGAAGTAAGATAAATAGATGCAAATTTCAAAGGCGTAAAGCTAGGATATAGAAATAGAGTTTGAGACAAAAAGTAAAGTCCCTGATCGGACGCGCGTATCACCTTGGATTGCACTATTAAAATTTCTGTCGTGGTGCATGTTTGCGACATTGGCGGTGAAAGGGTTAATACCACCAAGCATTTCTCTGGCTTAACCAGTCAGCCATCTATAAAAGAAGAGCTTATCTGGGGACATCTAATTGGGACCTGATAATTAGAGCATGTGCGTGATCAAAAATTTAGGCGGCCATTTAGCCGTATTTCCCTCTCGGTAACCTCAAACTAAGTAGGTCAAATGACTAAATAAACTTTCTAATTAATGGTTTATGGGACATTGACAATAAAAGCAGCTGTTTTTTAATTGGCCGGTTTGAAGAAAGGAGGAGGGGACAGAGTGTAAAATGTCAGTCATATTATAAGTTCTCCATTGGATATAAATGCGATAAAAAGCTATTAATATTTACTATCAGATCACGCAACACAAAGGATTGGGGTGGGGTCGTCTATTATTTTTTTTATGTTTTTGACAGATGAGGATTTAAAGGAGTGGACTTTTTCAAACATAACTTTTTGTAATTTTTGTCCGAATTAGACGCTGTTTAAAAAGGATAATCTCAGCGAATTTTAGTTCACTAGACATGCTAATGATTTATATATGGGCTAATTGCAATAACTTTAGTTCGAAAGAAACTGGAACTTTTAACCCTTCGCTTGCTGAATTTTAAAATACATTTCTCCTTCTTTACCCATGCCCTGTTGTAGAATTTACATATATCTTCACTGTGTACACGTATTTCGCTATGCAATCACTGCTGTGGAGTGCATTGGTTGCACAATCAACTTGTAAATAGTGCAGACCCTGCAGGAGCTGTCTCATCTGGGTCTTCACTATTTACAGGTAGGTATATTGACGTGAATAGCAATCGAAGGGTTAAAAAGGATTTTGAATGTCGATTGTCGACGTTTTTATTTTAAACAATATGATCCAATAAAGTAATGCAACTAGCCATATTGGTTTCGAAAAAATACTATTTGGTAGTATTAAATACGATTTTCCGATGACACGTGCCGCACCTATCTCGCTACCTTAATATTACAAAATAAAGTGATTTGTTCACAATTGTTCATGTACATCAAACTGAACTCTTTCGCTGCCAGTGTTGAATATATGATTACCTAAGTAAATAGTTTGAACCCAGATGAGACGCCGAGTAGCTCGGTGTATAATCTGAATCCAAACTGTATGTGTTTAAACAAACTAGAATAATACTAAAACGGACACATGAGCAGGCTATTTGGCAAGGAAAGCGTTAAGAATTAGGAACTCACAAAACTATATCAATTTTGCAGTCGTTGGGTCTAAATCTCAAAGTTCGACTACAATGTAAATTTGAATGCTGATTAACCCTTTCCTTAAGCAAACATTTTCCTTAACCCTTTTCCTGTTCTATGTTTATTCTAAATTTCAATACCTACTGAATATTCATGGCCAAAATAGTTATAATGAAATATGGAAGGTGGAACATAGTAACCATTCTTTAAAGTATGGACACAGATCTATCAAATTCCATTAGCAAGCAGACCCTCATGAGACGGCTCCTATTGGAGCCGTCTGATCTGGGTCTATTGTTTGGAAATGCGTGAAAATGCGTTTAAATGAGGGAAAGGGTTAAGGTTTGCATAAAACTACTACAGCTAATAGATATTTATTATGTTATAATTTCTTACTTGAATACTGAACAATGATATAATTTAGCGCGTCATACAAAAAAGACCGTTGTAGTCAGCCTGAGCTCAGTGGTGAGACAGAACTTGGACCTGCTCTGTGGCCTGCTGCTAACGATACGAAAGCAGACACCTTACCTTTTGCCTGGACTGCCGATGTTGTCACATAGAGACCTGAATACATACAGTAAAACCTCTCTGTAAACGGCCAATAAATTGTGTTAATTAGTTGGTATTTAGGGCGGGTGACTGCTTAAAGCAAGGTGAAAGTAAAACAAGAACGCTCCTATAGGAGCGTTCTGTTTTACTTTCACCTTGCTTTAAGCAGTCATCTATCGTTAACACAAAATATTTGATGTAATTTAGTGGCCGGTATAGAGAGATTTTACTGTATTTTAAACCATAAGCTACCACTAAAAATTAGTCTTATTTTATATTTTTGAGGCATGTGTCTGGGGTTTTCAAAACGAAAGAGCTTTTTCTGTATTTTTATTTATACTACATTAACGCGGCGGATACGGTAAAACCTGTCTAGAACGACCACAGAAAACAATATCTAAGTCTGGGAAGTTAACTCTTTACTCCATGAATATCCATGCAAGAAATAATGACATCATGCATATTAATTAACTATACAGTAAAACCTCTCTAAACCGGACGCTCAAATTAGTCTCTGTACCGGTTTGTAAGACAGGGTGAAAGTCATGCAGAAAGCTCCCAAATGAGGTCTCCGTGCGCCTTTCTTCCTGCATTAACCCATTTATACCTATATTATTTAAGTAAAACTCGTCCAGTCCTTACGTTGGAACCCATCCATTTTTATGTGGAGGGGGCTCAGCAAACAAAATAGTTTCTTTAATGAACCATTTGCATAGATGGATTCAGCAATCAGTGCAGACCCTGATCAGAGGGCTCCTTCAGGAGCCCTCTGATCTGGGTCTACACTGTTTGCATATGTCCCTTTAAAGGGAAACTAGGCACAAATGAGTTAAACAACCACCTGTCCAAAATAGATATTCTTCTTTACTACAATTCTGGTTAAGAGAGGTTTTACTGTATATCTGTAATGGCATATGAGCTATAAAAAGCTTTGGCCCCGGTAAAATATGTAACATCAGATCTATTTAACTCCTTAAGCAAACAGAGCAGACCAGATCAGACGGCTCTAACAGGAGCCGTCTGATGTGGATCTTCTACATTTGCAAACGCGGTAAATGGCGTATTTATGGAGGAAAGGGTTAAAAACAGGTGGTAGCCTAACGCAGGACGAAAGTTATGCAGAAGCTCCTCTAGGAGCTTTCTGCATAACTTTCGTCCTGCATTAAGCAATCACTCGCTTTTACAGATCCTTGTTTACTCATTATGCCATTACTATAGACAGGTTCTGCTGTACAATGTGTTATCTACAGAACAAGGCTTAAACGCACGTGCGTCATAAAGAGCCGTGCCTCTCCGTGATAGAACAAACCAAGGGCTGAACATTACTCTTCACGTGCTAAAAATTCTCGTCTGCTTCAAATATCGTCTGCTGAATTTTGCAAAAAAGGGTTCTTCTCCAACTTTTCACATGATTTGATTAGAGTTTCAAAACGTCCATATCCGAGCGAAAGACACCGGCTTACTGGATATCTCGAGTGGACCCAGTCTGTGTTTGAATAAAAACAATTAGCATGGCTGACTCGCCACTGCGTGCTAAGAGCAAAAGTGCATATGGTCTGGAATTGATCATACCGAAGCTACCTTGATACAAAATGTTTACAACAAAACACGAAAACGAATACAGTCCATCAGTGGCGGCTTTTCTTCCGAAGACGATAAATTCAGGATGGTACCTTTCCCTCCTACTGTATACAGGATTTTTTTCTCTGAGTTCTAACCTTAACAAATAATAGATTTAAAGTATTTAAATTACAGTCAAGTACAGTAAATAAATTTAAAGTACAGTAAAACCGTCCTAAGCGGTCATTCATTTATTGAACATATGAGTCTTAATAAAGCATTTGATTGCTTAATGCAGGGCAAATGTAATGCAGAAAGCTCCAACAGGGACTTCACTTTTTGTCTCAATCTCTATTTCTATATCTATGCTTTATTCCTTTGAAATTTGCATTTATTTATCTCATTTTCTTATTGTACCGAATGATTCAACAAACTTGGATTGCAGACGACATTTAGAAATTTGGCGCCAAAAGGGTTAACTACAGAGCCCACTCAGAGTGAAAGGCTTGGGTGACAAACAGTTCAGACCCTAAACATAGGTCTCCTATAGGAGCCGTCATACATCTGCCTAAGACTGGGTCTACACTGTTTGAAAAGGACAGCGCATGCGCGTCCCACGTTTGACCCTTTCCTCCATAAATACGCCTTGCTACGCCTCTGTAAAAGTCAATTTTTGAAACCACTGTGATAAACAGAGCATTTGCTCCTAAGGAGCAAATGCTCTATATATATCACAATGGTTTCAGAACTACAAAATTCTAAAATTTTCCTTTTCTCTAGTTAATGCTCATTTTCGGTAGATTTGTTCAAAGAGGTTAGATCTAAAAATAGCCTATGATGGGAATGGGTTAAAGGGTTAATGTATGTATCATTTTCTGCTTGATATGTACATGTACAGTAAAACCTTTCTAAACCGAAATCGTAGTCAAAAATAGAACAGAAGGAACTTTAGTTAAAATTAGAAGAGAACGTTTATCACTTTGTCCGAATTGTATCACTATGACTGCCTTTATTTTAATATGTCGGCATTGTATTAATGTGACTGCCAATATTTCTCTTTGCCTACAATGTATCACTATGACTGCCTTTATTTCTCTTTGTCTTCATTGTATCACTATGACTGCCTATATTTCTCTTTGTCGATATTGTAATTACTATGACTGCCTTTATTTCTCTTTGTCTTCATTGTATCACTATGGCTGCCTTTATTTCTCTTAATTGATATTGTTTCACTATGACTGCGTTTATTCTTCTTGGTCTTCATTGTATTCATTGCTATGGCAGCCTTTATTTCTCTTTTGTCAATATTGTATTACTATGGCAGCCTTTATTTCTCTTTGTCGATGTTGTATAGCTATGACTGCATTTATTTCACTTTATCTACATTGTATTTACTATAACTATCTATATTTGTTTTATCGACATGGTATTCCTGTACCTGCCTGTATTTCGCTTTTTCGATATCGTATTACTATGGCTGCCTTTCTTTTAATTTGTCGATTTTGTGTTACCATGACTTCCCGGTATATTTCACGTTGTCAACACTGTATTTCTTCCTTCGACTCTCCCCTCAACACGAACATTACAAGGCCAAAATAACTCCAGTAAACATGACACCAAACTGTGCTATTGTGTAGTTGTTTTAATTATTGTTTTGCAGGTGCGTTTTTTCTACCCTCTGGTTCAATAGTTCATACGTCTTCCCTTTCGTTACCTGGTAAATACAACACCAGAGGCCGAGATAAGATGCGTAAATTTACAAACGTTCAGGAATACAGTAAAACCTCTCTATAACGGCCACTAAATCGTGTTAATTAGTTGGTATTTAGGGCAGGTGACTGCTTAAAGCAAGATGAAAGTAAAGCAAACTATTTGGTGTAATTTAGTGGCCGTTATAGAGAGGTTTTACTGTACCCCCTTTTTATTTCTCCACCAATTCCCATACTGTGACCACAGCACAGGGTTTGGTGGAGAAATGGCGATTTTAGTATTTGGGTACGCATCTTTACTATACCTGTAGCTCTACAATACGGTCTAATGTTTTGGTTCTAGTTTCAGACCGCGTGGCGATCTGATATCTCCAACTCTTTGCCTGATAGCGGCGTCTGTTGACGACGCCTTTGCAAACGGGGTAGACCAAGATCAGATGGAGCCTAACGGAGCCGTGCAATCAGAATTTGTTCTTTGGTTAGGGCTTAACGAAGATCTTATTCTACAATGTCTGCCGTGACAAAAACAGTCTTATGTTCGTATACCATTAGATATAACCAGCTAATTAATATTCATGATTGCTATGAATATTCATTAACTTATAGGGTTAAATCGGTGTTAAGGCAAGCGACGTGACTCAAAAGCAGAAAAGACGGCGTAAATACACTGATAAATAACGAAACAATGTCCAAACAACTGCACTGCATCGATGCCGGGGTTAATGTAAATGAAACCTTTAGATGATATTCTTTTAAAAAGCAACATGGTCTATGAGTGTGTAGCTTAAGAGTCCACTCAGTGTGAAAGGGTTAAAATAGCCCGAGGATTTTGAATGACGAACAGTGCAGACCCAGATCAGAGGGTTCATCTAGGAGCCCTCTGATCAGGGTCTACACAGCTTGCAAATGTCTGTGCATTCGTTCCGCGCATTTAAAAGATGAACCGTGTATCTGAACCGAAAAAAACTTCTTGTAGGACGAAGAGGTGAGATACCCGTTGCACAGCCGATAATCCGGCGAACCCGTCTATCGTAAGTGACGCTATTTTACAAACAGACACACCTTTCACGCGCTTGATCTGGGCACAGTCTGCTTTGCATTCATGACCCAATTCAAGAGCTAAATCTAATGAGAGAAACATTGGGTAATTTAAAAGTTTAGTCGAATGTTTCGAAGTAGACTAGGCTCGATAGTTTGCGGAAGGATGTACAACGTTATATTGCATCGGAGTTTCTTGGCTGCCGTGCCAAATTCTCAGGTAGAACCGTTAAAGTATGGATCCTTCGTTAAAGGTTGGTACCTACTAAATATCCTGGCGATCATACTTCCGCGTTCTACTAGATATAATACATGATGTACAGTAAAACCCGCTAAACCGCAATTTTAATAAAGAATAGTTTTTTTAAAACAACTAGGCAGATGACTGCTTAACGCAGGATGAAAGTCATGCAGAAAACTCATCTGGGAGCTTTCTGCATGACTTTCATTCTGCATTAAGCTACCGCCTGCATTACAGACCATCATTGATGCAAAAGTTAACGTCCGGTTTAGATAGTTTTCACTGTAGTGGCAAATGTAACGATTTCAAATTGTATCAATTGTTACAATCCGAACTGGTTGAGATTCATTCTTGAAAAGGGAATTACATTGTGCAGTAAATCATTGATAATTCGAGCACACTCGAATTGCATGTACAGTAAAACCTCTCTATAACGGCCACTAAATTGCGTTAATTATTTGGTGTTTATGGCAGGTGGCCGCTTAAAGAAAGGTGAAAGTAAAACAGTACGCTCCTATAGGAGCGTTCTGTTTTACGCTCACCTTGCTTTAAGCAGCCACCTGCCTTTAACACAAAATACTGTATGTAGTTTAGTGACCGTTATAGAGAGGTTTTACTGTACATGTATTATCATTATTGGTCCTTTTACTCTCTACTCCATTAATATTCATGTAAGAAATAATGATTTTCATGAATATTGAATAGATTATGTTTCTGTAATGGCACATGAACCAATCAATTTTTGTTCCTTGCTACAGCTGTATAGAATCCATATTATTTGAATAGCAAACAGAGCAGACCCTGGTCAGACTGCTCCTATATCTACCCTGCTCGCAAGAGCGTTAAAAGGTACATGTAACAAGTTTGAATCTACTAAAGCCTTTGCAAACTGCACTGATACAGACGAAATGTCGAAAAACTGAAATTCTTGCATCAGTGACCAAAAATAATAATATCCATTCATATACATTAAAACTTCTCTAAACCCGAAGTTCAAATTAGTATCAATGCCGTTTTGTAATGCAGGCCGCAGCTTAATGTAGGATGAAAGTCATCGTGCATTAAGCTGCCACCTGTCTGATATATTTAAATTCTGTTTCTTTTCTAAAAGTCTCGTTTAGACGGGTTTTACTGTATAGTACCCCCCACCCCCTCCTTCTAAATTAATCGTTAAAATTAGTATCAAAAATTGTGTTTTTCGGGCAGATTGCAACGTAATACAGGGTGACGGTCAAGCAGAAAGCTCCCAGAGGGGGGCTTCTTGCATAACTTTCACCTTGCATTAAGCAGCCTTCTGCCTGAAAAGAACAAAATTGTTAATCCAGGTTAAGAGAGGTTTTACTATGCTGAGAAATGTCATTTTATGAGGCATATAAAGAATTCAGAAGACTTAATGTCAGCACGTGGCACTTTCATCAATTTAAAAAAAAAAAAGAGCAATTGACATCCTTTGTAATAATGACAGTGAATTTATTCTTTCGCTGCCACATATTGTCATATTCAAAATTTATCGTCCTCTCAATTTTCTCTTTTTTAATTTCTCTTTTTTATTCAAAATTCATTCTCATAGCACAAAGATGCTTAAATCCTAATGAGATGGGGGGGGGGGGGAGTTACTCGGCGTCTCATCTGGGTGAACACTGTTTGCATAGGTAGTCATAGATTGCGCTATTGACAGCCCAGAAGTTAAAATCCGATCCCACTTTTACTCAACCCTTAACCTTTAGCCTGCTGAGCAAACTTTTGTTTGTAGAAAATGTCATCGATTTCAGTTGTAACTATTCATTTATCTTGCATTTCTTTCCTGCAGCAGGGTCAGAGTGTCAAACAGTTTGGATCCTGATGAGACGCCGAGTTACTCGGCGTCTCATCTGGATCCAAACTGTTTGCAGAGGTAATACCTAACCCGTCCGCAGCAGGCTAAAGGTCAACCGGGTCAGCCCTACCTGATCTGGGTCTACTCAGTTTGCAAATGCGTGAAAATAAGTTTATATAATGAAGGAGATTTTTACAACATGAAATTGTTTAACCCTTTCCCTCATATAAACGCATTTTCACGCATCTGCAAACGGAGTGGACCACATCAGACGGCTACTATTGGAACCGTCTGATCAGGGTCTGCTCTGTTTGCTGATGGAATTTAATAGATCTGTTTCTTTACTTTCTAAAATGGCTGCAGTGTTTTTACCTTCCACATTTCGTTATAACTATTTTAGCTATGAATATTCAGTAGGTAATGAAATTAGGAACAAACACAGAATAGGGAAAAGGTTAAAAAGATTATATGCTGAGAAATTAACAGTGGCTATTTAATTATATTGCATACAAAAAAATGAAATTTAAACGTGCATTAAAATTTGCTCTAGTGGCTAATTAAACTAACTGCGATTAAAAGTGACTTACTTATTCAATTATACATCCAAACTTAGACATGGAATTTGGTCTAGGAAGAATTTACGAGCATGGCAAGATGTTAAACCTCTACTAAATGGATGTAATTGGAATTACATCTCCTTAATGTCGAAAATAGGCGAATTAATGTAGACATTTTATGTTTAACTCTGTGTCGTTTATATGCTTGTTTTGGAACACACTGAAACAGACCCAGTTTGCAAAATGTTCAATCGTCTTCCTCGAAAATAATGCACACTAGGAAATGTGCTCGCCGTGTCACCATAGTGGTCTAACATTAAACCATTTGCTCCCAGTGGATTATTCCATGCTTATATATTGGATTAGTCTATATTTTACCTAAGGATGTCTGGTCTAAATTTTCATTTTTATTTTGTTTTATATTGAATTTCCTATAAGCAAACAGTGTATACTCTGATCAGACGCCGCATTATGTGGCGTCTGATCAGAGTCTACACTGTTTGACTACGTCCTATATATGGGGTCGTAGGAGCAAATGGGTTAACCCCGCTTAAGCGAGACCTTGCTCGCATTTGCAAACAGCTTGGGTCAAGATGAGACGCCGGGTAACTCGGCATTTCATCAGGATCCAAACTGTTTGACACTCGGTCAAACAGTTTATCCAAAGCGTGAACATACCCGAAGTGAGTAAAAATTACTCCAATGAAGCATTTTAGCAGACATATTTCTCACCATGATAAGGATTAAAAAAAATGCTTTTCCTTTATCCTCTGAATGTTGAGTTTTTAACGTTTTCTTACCCGACAATGTGTAACAGTTTCTGTATCATCCATTCATCGTAAAAGATACATTTCTGATATTAGTTTAGCTCTTTCCATGTTTTATGTTTATTTCAAAATACAATATCTACTGAATAGTCATGAACAATGTACAATGTAGTTATAATCAACTATGGAAAGTGGAACAGTGTAATCATTTTACACGTAAGGAATCAGATCTACCAAATACCATTGGGGAGCTGAACAGGCCCTGATCAGACCGCCCCTACCGGAGTCTTCTGATCTGAGTCTTCTCTGTTTACAAATGCATGAAAAATGCACGAAAATATCTTCATATGAGAGAAGGGTTGAATACCAAATACAATCATACACTGCCCAGGAGGTCTTAATTGGGTTTTAACTGTTTTGCAAATGGCAAGTAACTCCTATTCATGATCAAAGAATGAATCGTGTTTTTCCATTTACTTTAAAACCTCTCTATAACGGCCACTAAATTATGTTAATTAGTTGGTATTTAGGGCAGGTTGCTGCTTAAAGCAAGATGAAAGTAAAACAGAACGCTCCTATAGGAGCGTTCTGTTTTACTTTCACCTTGCTTTAGGCAGCCACCTGCATTTAACACAAAATACTTGATGTAATTTAGTGGCCGTTATAGAGAGGTTTTACTGTAGTACAAAGTTAGTGCATTTGGTTTCCTTGCTCAATTTGACGCCCCTTGTTTCATTGCACATGTAAATGTTTCTGGCTTCCTTGACACAAAATCCTTGCAAACAAATGCTGCTGATTTCTATGCACATATTACCACGTTTGTTTTTCTCGTATTAACTATCGCTTTTGGTTGTGCATGCACAAATGGACGCGTTTGATATAATCGCACAAGAAACACTTCTTGGTTGCCATATACAAATGAATGTTTTGGTTTCCTTGTACAAATGATTGTGTTTGGTTTTCTTGTAAAAATGAATGTTTTTGGTTTCCTTGTACAAATGAATGTTTTTGGTTTCCTTGTACAAATGAATGTTTTTGGTTTCCTTGTACAAATGAATGTTTTTGGTTTCCTTGTACAAATGAATGATTTTGGTTGTTTTCTTGTAAAAATGAATGCTTTTGGTTGTTTTCTTGTACAAATGAAGGCTTTTAGTTTCCTTGTACAAATCACAGCTTTTGGTTTCATTGTACAAATGAATGATTTTGGTTGTTTTCTTGTACAAATGAATGCTTTTGATTTTCTTGTACAAATGAAGGCTTTTAGTTTCCTTGTACAAATCACAGCTTTTGGTTTCCTTGTACAAATGGATGCTTTTGGTTTCTTTGTACAAATGCAATCGTTAATGTCCCTGACCAAATAACTTGGTTTCCTTGTCAAGCTATTCACATCACGATTTACCCAGTATAAATTATATAAACTATTTTATGAAAGACGGGTGGAATTATTTTACCTATCAATTTCATCGCTTGGTTGCTGTGCCTTTCCTGTATTTTCACAGAGACAGGACTGTAACTGAACCCTTATCAAGCTGGAGAATATATGTCTGCCAAAACTCTCATCTGTTGCGTTTTGTACTTACTTCTCATTCGTACAAGCATTTGAGAAACTGTTGACCGAGTTTCAAACAGCTTGGATCCGGATGAGAGGCCGAGTTACTCGGCGTCTCATCTGGGTTCAGGCCGTTTGCAGATGCGAGTCAGGTAAAGCTTAGCATTATAAGGAGTTACTCTTATCCGGCTGATGTTTGCTTAACACATTATCCCCTAGTGACGCATTTTTGCGCATCTATAAAAGTCATTTTATGAAACCATTGTGATAAATAGAGCATTTGCTCCTATAGGAGCAAATGCTCTATTTATCACAATGGTTTCAAAATACAAAATTCTAAAACTTTCCTTTTCTCTAGTTAATGCTCCTTTTTGGTAGATACATTCAAAGAGGTTGGGTCTAAAAATAGC
The DNA here is from genome assembly GCA_963576725.1 of Azorinus chamasolen. Classification (NCBI taxonomy): domain Eukaryota; kingdom Metazoa; phylum Mollusca; class Bivalvia; order Cardiida; family Solecurtidae; genus Azorinus; species Azorinus chamasolen. The sequence continues at coordinate 11,846,501 of OY755252.1, forward strand.
ATAGGAGATAATGAGTTAAGTTCTGTTTTGTTGCTCTAAATTCATTCAAGTTGTTTTGAAACATGCCTTTAAAGACACCTATGTTTTATTCATAAATGATCGCTTTGGAAGGATTTTACTGTACAGTTGAGACGCTTGTTACTGTTTTCATCTTTTTCAAGTTTTGGTTTGTATATGACTAACAGTTAGCATGTTGATTAAATAGTCAAGAAAACGTTTGCAAACAGGACGGACCCACACGAGACGCCGGGTAATTCTGCTTCACACCAATATATAAATTGGGGGCCTCTGTGGTCGAGTGGTTATGGGCTTCGACTGACAGCCGCTTAGCCTCTCACCGCTGTGGGTTCGAATCACAGTCTGGGAATTTAGATTTTTCATGTGAAGAAGCCTTCCAGCTGGCTTGCGGTAGGTCGGTGGTTCTACTCAGATGATGTTCTGAGTACGAAACACTGCAATTTGTTCCGTGCACTGAAGAACCCCCGGGGTCTTCCTCGACCTGTAATTAGCTGGACGTCGTGGTATGACTGAAATACTGTTAAAACGACGTAAAACTCGATAAAATTCAAAACCAAATCAATATCTAAATTGGATAATACTCTTGCCATGGGCTTGTTTAGAATATGTATGGTTTGTTGGCTGTGTTGATTAAGGTCTGTTTCTGATATGGGCTATTTGGACACACCGTAGAGGTGGCAGTGGCTACAGAGAAACTCGGATGCGATGCCCTACTCTTATTATCGGTAGAGTTTCTCTGGTACTTTCAGATGCCAAATGTAAATCCCTGGTAAGTATATCGGACCTCACTTTGTAAAGTTTCATCCAAAGAACATTTCTGTTGGAATCGATTCAAGAAAGATTTTTAGAAGAAGATACACCGACAAAAACATATATGTATAGCTACATTGTACCGCTGATTATCAAACATGATGGGCTATATGAACATGTTGTTTCTTATTGCAGAGCTGAAGTCATATAGAAAGCTCCTATTGGAGCTTTTTGCATAAGTTTCGTCCTGTATTAACACATTCCCTCATACTGACGCCTTTTAACATAATCTGTAAAGTCATTTCTTCAAACCATTGAGATAAATAGAGCATTTGCTCCATAGGCGCAAATGCTCTATTTATCTCAATGGTTTCAAAACTATACAATTCAAAACATTTCTTTTTTTTCTAGAAAATTCTCCTTTCAAATGGAATTATTCAAAGAGGTTGGATCTAAAACTAATCCTTGGGGGAATGGGTTAAGCTACCACCTGCCTGAGAAAAAAAAGACACAACGAAATTAGATTTATATTGAGTGGTCGTTTTTGAGACTATTTTGTTTATTTTTTGTCATCTTGTTACGAGTACGTTCATTACCAGTTTTCCCTTAGCCCGCTGTGGAAAAAAATGACGTCTCCTTAAAATTGGATCTGTTGTAAATTTGACTAGTTCCAAATCCGACCAAGCTTTTGAGAAACTGTTAACCTGAGTGTCAAACAGCTTGGATTCTGATGAGACGCCGAGTTACTCGGCGTCTCATCTGGATCCAAACTGTTTGTAAATACGTGTCTGGTCGCGGTTAGTGTGATAATGATAAACCTATGATGTTTCCACAAATAAATAAACGAGAAGAAGAACTCGCAGAGACTAAACCCTCAGACATTAACCCTGCTGTATAAAAAAATGATGTCTGCTAAAAAAGGATGACTACTTCCGATTAGATCAAGTTTTATTTATCATCAGGGTCTGTCATGTTTGTCGTGTTACACCTTTCGTTAGAAGAAAACCCTTAGTATTGAATTTTAACTAATATTGAATTTTGGAATAGTCCATTCGAAAATTCAGCATTGTAAGGGTGAAAGAGTTTACCCACGATGTTTCCACAAATACAAAAATTTAAGTAAGTCGAAGATATCTGAAAACCTTGACACAATAACACGTGGGAGTGCATTGTCATTGAGGTCGATTCCCACATGGTTTATTAATAGTCATGCTCTTTTATATAAAGAATACCGTTTAACCGTTAGCCAGCAGAAGGCGGATGAGTGAATATCTATGCAAACAGTTTGGATCCAGGTGAGACGCCGAGTAACACGGCGTCTCACCAGGATCCAAACTGTCTTATTCTCTGAGAAAGCTGCTGAAACGAAATACAAGATAAATTAATTGTGAAAATGACGTAGATGATAGTTCTCGTCTATAATAATTTGCTTTGTATCGGCCAAGGTTAAAAGTTACCAGACCACTCTATGTCTACGATAGCAATTAGCGCGTATCTAGATAAGACACTAAGCTCACTGTATGTCTTATTTGCTGGCTTGAACCCTTTACTCCATGCATATTCATGTAAGAAATGGTGGCATCATGAATATTAATTAGATTAATTGTAATAAATGTATATGAGCACATGCCTGTTTAGCCATGGCAGAAAATGTAGAATCATATTTATATTATATCAATAGCAAACAGAGCAGACCCTGATCAGACGGCTCCCAAAAGAGCCGTCTGATCTAGGTATTATCTGTTTGCAAAGGTGTAGAAAGGCGTATATGTATGGATTAAAGGGTTAACCCTCTCCCAAATATAAACGCGTTTTCACGCCTTTGCAAACAGAGTAGACCCGGATCAGACGGCTGAACCACCAGGGTCTGCTCTGTTTACTTATGAAATTATAATAGACGTGACTGCAATTTCTACCAATACTGCGACCATATGCTATGATGAAAATTCAGCTAAGAAATATTCTAAGAAATGTTATTATTTCTTACATGAAATTTAAGCAGTAATGTATGTGCTGAAGTCTATTTATTCTAAAATAATAAAACGATTGAAAGAAAAAAATAGGACTATTGTACCGAAGACTCGAGAGCAATGCACTGTGGGTTTTTTTCTCTTAAGCTTTCCTGCGTGGTTGACAATACTAAATTAGATTGCATTAACAAGGATATCATGATGTTGTCTGTGTAGGATATTAAAAATTACGTTTATTATTTTCTCGTAGTTCCGTTACAAAAGAATCGTAAATGCTATAGGGCAGTACTGTAGAGTCTTTCTATAGCCATCACTCAACTCTTTCCGTCATACAAACGCTATTTCACGCCTTTGCAAACAGAGTAGACCCAGATCAGACGGCTCCTGTAGGAGCCGTCTGATCAGGGTCTGCTCAGTTTGCTTATGAAATAATACGAGATGTGACTCTACAATTTCTACCAATACCGATGTACATATGACATTCTAATAAATCATTTATTATATAGTCATTATTTTTGAACATGAATATTGAACAGGGAAACGGTAAACGAATATACGATTACTTTATACGCATATTTGCAGCTTAATGCAGGGCGAAGGTAATACAGAAAGCTCTCTATTATCTGCATTGCGTTCGTCCTGCATTAAGCTACAAATGTACCGCCTGGCTGTTAGGCCTAGAATTAGACATCTGCTTTGTGGTCGCTTTAGGAAGAATTTCCTGTATTGATATTTGGTATCTACGTACGCTTGTATTTCTCAGAAAATTGTACCGTGTTATATAATTGTGAATGATTACATGTAACAGTAGAACCTGTCTTAAGCGGTCATCAATAAAGGTCTTACTATGGGTATGTAAGGCAAGTAGTAGCTTACTGCAAGTAAAAGTAATGCAGCAAGCTCCTATAGAAGCTTTCGCCCTGCATTAAGCAACGAACCTGCTCTCTCTCTCTCTCTCTCTCTCTCTCTCTCTCTCTCTCTCTCTCTTTCTCTCTCTCTCTCTGACTCTGTCTCTGTCTCTCCTCTCTCTTTCTCCCTCCACTCTCTCGCTCTCTTCACATTCTCTTTCTCTTTCTATCCTCTCTCTTTCTCTGTCTCTAAGTATCTCTCTGTCTACCTTGCTCTGTCTCTCGGTATCTGTCTCTCCTTCTGTCTGTCTATCTGTCCCTTTTTATACGCCCGTTTGAAAAAACGGGACGTATTATGGAATGGCGCTGTCTGTCCGTCTGTCCGTCTGGTTGTCTGGTTGTCTGTCCGTCTGTAACATCTCTAACTCAAGTTCCGCTTGGTGGATCCTTCTCAAATTTAGCCACAATGTTTATCTAGACATGCTACAGTAGCCTGTCAAGTCCCGGTTTGTTTATCCAAGGCCAAGGTCACACAATTGGACTTAGAATTTGCGTTTAGCAAAAATGTTAACCGGTCTGTCTGTCTGTAACATCTCTAACTCAAGTTCCGCTTGGTGGATCCTTCCCAAATTTAACCAAAATGTTTATCTAGACATGCTACAGTAGCCTGCCAAGTCCCGGCTCATTTATCCAAGGTCAAGGTCGCTTAATTGGACTTAGAATTTGCGTTTAGCATTTGCGTTAAGCAAAAATGTTAACCTCAATTTATGTGGAACAAGTCCACTTATTTACATAACACTTTGTGATAAAGCTTTGAAACTTGGAACACTTGTTCACCGTCACAACCTTCACCTGTAGGCAAGAGTAAATAACTCTGTCAAGCATTTTGACTGAATTATGCCCCTTTTTAACTTAGAATTTTTGTTTAAGGCTTTGTTAAAGTCCATTTATTTACATAACCCTTTGAGATAAAGCTTTTAAACTGAAAACACTTGTTCACCGTCACAACCTTCACCTGTAGGCAAGAGAAAATAACTCTGTCAAGCATTTTGACCGAATTATGCCCCTTTTTAACTTAGAACTTTTGGTAAGGCTTTGTTAAAGTCCATTTATTTACATAACCCTTTGAGATAAAGCTTTTAAACTTGGAACACTTGTTCACCATCACAATCTTAACCTGTAGACAAGAGTACAAAACTCTTTCAAGCATTTTGACAGAATCATTCCCCTTTTTAACTTAGAATTTATGGTTAAGGCTTTGTTAAAGTCCATTTATTTACATAACCCTTTGAGATAAAGCTTTTAACCTTGGAACACTTGTTCACCATCACAAGCTTTACCTGTAAGCAAGAGTACATAACTCTGTCCAACATTTTGACAGAATTATGCCCCCTTTAAACTTAGAAATTTTGGTTAAAGGTTTGGTTAAAGTCCACTTATTTACATAACCCTTTTAGATTAAGCTTTTAAACTTGGAACACTTGTTCACCATCACAAGCTTCACCTGTAGGCAAGAGTACATAACTCTGTCTAACATTTTGACATAGTTATGACGCTTTTTAGCTTGGAATTTTTGGTTAAGGTTTTGGTTAAAGTCCACTTATTTACATAATCCTTTCAGATAAAGCTTTTAAACTTGAAACATTTGTTCACCATCACAAGCTTCATCTTAAGCATTTAGACACAATTATGGCACTTTTTAATTTAGAATTTTTGGTTAAGGTTTTTTGTTAAAGTATGCCTATTTATAACCTTGAAACTTGGTCGCAAAATTGGACTTAGAATTTGAATTTAGCAAATACGTTAACCCCAGTTTATGTTGAACGAAACCTCGACGGGCGTATATTGTGCCCACTGGCACTCTTGTTCTATATGTCCGCATAACTGTCTCTGTATTCCTTTCTTTCCTTCCATTTTGTCCCTGAATCTACATATGCATTCGTCTCTGCCTCTTTCTCTCCATCTCTATTTTGTCCCCGATCTCACTATTTCTCCATCTTATTTTTAGCACTGTTTAAATAAAGAGATTTGGCCTGGGCTGCAGAACATACAAGGTTTTGATTACCACAAGGAATAATTAAGAGCTCATATTCCCACGGTAACTGAACGAGCTATAGGAAAGAACCAATCACCATAATATATCTACATGTATATCAACGTGTGTTGTTAGCGAGTGTGAGAATGCTTGTTATAATCCTTTACCCCGCTGTGAGAAAAATAACTCTTGCACAAATTTTAATTTTGTGAAATTTTGACAACTTTCAATTAAAAAAGCTTTGGAGAAACTGTTGACCGAGTGTCAAACAGCTTGGATCCTGATGAGACGCCGAGTTACTCGGCGTCTCATCTGGATCCAAGCTGTTTGCAAAAATTGCAATTCTCGTCGTGACCAGCTGGAAAAGGGTTGATTGTCTTTATGTGTGGTCTCACGTGCGGAAATGTCTTTGTCTTTCATGAAAGTAGAAAGAACAAATTAGTGTATACCTTTATTAATAGTGTACTACCCCTAAGTTTAGGGTGAATATACTTATCATTAATGAGGTGTGTCTTGTACAAGTATTTGATGGTGAAATGCTTTGGGAGACCTTACAAACGTATACAGTAAGACGGCCAACGGCCATCAAATAGAGGTCTAATTATGCGTCTGTTATACAGGTGGTACCTTAATGCCGGTCAAAAGTAATGCATGTAGCTCCTATATGAGCTAACTGTTTTTCCTTTGCCCTGCATTAAAGAAATCACCTACGTTTTTGCTCATCAAAGCACAAAGTGCTCAGCGTGAGCTTTTGTTTTCGCCTGATGTCCGTCGACTGTGGGCGTGCGTCGTGTGTCGTTCGTCGTCAGTTGTCAACAATTTGAACCTTTAAAGATATTCTCCTCTAAATATGCAGGGTTCTCATCTTTCATCTTGAGCACATAGTATCATCTGTAGGTCATCTACTAAAGGTATATAAATTATATCCCTGGGATCAATATTGACCCCGTCCCAGAGGTGCCTTGTTTTCTATAGAAACATATAGTCAAAACTTTGAAAATCTTCTCCTCTGAATCTTGAAGGTTCTTAGCTTTCATATTTGACACATAGCATCATGTTCAGGTCCTCTACAAAAGTTATATAAGTTATGCCCCTGGGGTTAAAATTGGCCCCGCCTCAGGGATGACCAGTTTTATATAGAAATATTTAGTGCATGAACACTTTGAAAATCTTCTTCTCTGAAACTGGAAGGCTGTCATCTTTCATATTTGGCACATCACATCGTGTTCAGGTCCTCTACTAAAGGTATATAAATTATCAATTTATGCCCCTGGGGTAAAATTTGGCCCCGCCCAGGGGTTGCCATGTTTCTATAGAAACATATAATGAAAACTTTGAAAATATTCTCCTCTGAAACTGGAAGATCTTCAGCTTTCAAATTTGGCACATGGCATCAACTTCAGGTCTTCTACAAAATTTATAAAAAATAATGCCCCTGGGGTCAAACTTGACCATTACCCATGTGTGCCTTGTTTTATATAGTAACAAATGTAGCCCTCCCCAGGGGTGGACAGCTTGCTATATAATCGTTATATGTGAAAACTTTGAAAACATTCTCCTGAGACTGGAAGGTTCTCAGCTTTCATATTTGGTATATAGCATCATTTCAGGTCCCTTGGGACGCCTGGGTCAAATGCGACCCCACCCCAGGGTTGGCCATTTTTCTATAGAAACACATTGTGAAAACTTTGAAAATCTTCTCCTCTAAAACTGGAAGGTTCTCGGCTTTTATATTTGGCACATAGCATCATCTTGAGATCCTCTACAAAAGTTATATGATATATGCCCCTGGTGTCAAATGTGGCCCCACCCCAGGGGTGACCAGTTTTCTATAGAAACATGTAGTGAAAATCTTCTCCTCTGAAACAAGGTGGTTCGCAGCTTTCATATTTGGCACAAAGCATCAACTTCAGTTCCTCTTCAAAAGTTACACAGGGGTCAATATTGACCACGTCCTGTGAGTCCCAGATTGATTAGATTTTGACTACGTTAACTCTGGATTTATGGATGGATCTGATTGTGTGGTGAGCGATATCGGGGCCGTCGTGGCCCTCTTATTTAAGACTACTACGTTCAATAATTTAATGGCCGCTTAAGACAGGTTTGCTATAATTGTTATGCTTATATCGCTTTGAACTCTGTGCCACATGCATTAGTCATGTACAGAAAATTAATGAAGAATGCTCGTTCTGGGTGCACAACAGATGCAGTGGCATCAGGGACCACCAAGTTCAATTTGATTCTTGTATCAAAGCATAGACAGAGCAACAGATAATGGTGTGTACTCAAATACTAAAATCGTCATTTCTCCACCAAATCCTACGTTATGACCTATCTTTAGAATCGTCTCGATGAGACGATTTTAAAGAGTGGTCACAACATAGGGTTTGGTGGAGAAATAAAGTTTTAAATTAAGCCTACGCATTTTATCTGGACATCTAATAGAATAAGGAAAAATGGTGTCAAGGTGAACAAATGAGAATCAGGCATGTGAAAATAAGGAAACAGTAAATCCTGGTCAAAGGTCAAATTTGGGATTACGGGGTATGTAAAGGCATACAAAAGCGGGGTTAGATGTGCCAATATATAAATTAATTACATAATGTCAAAGTGCTTCCTGTGGCGTGAGAAAGGAAAATATTTTCTGCGACTTTTGTGACTTACTGCCAATATTGGAACATTAATAAATGGCTTAATGAATATCATTAACACATGCAGGTAAATTGAAGATTAAGTGAGATGTGGGTCGATTGGATATTACCCTTTGCAAACAAATTTGATTCAGATGAGACGCCAAGTAGATTCTAATTCTTTTTTGATACAATAGAACCTGTCTTAAGCGACCACCTTATATTGAATGGCCACAGTAATTGTAAAAAGCAGGCGGTTGCTTAATGCAGGGCAAAAGAAATGCAGAAAGCTCCTATAGGAGCTTTCTGTATTTCTTTTGACCTGCATTAAGCTACCACCTGCCTTATATACCTTTAATAAGACAACTTTTTAAAAGCCACTTAAGACAGTTACTGCTACTCTTTGATACTGCTTTTGTAGAAACAAATAGGAAAAATTTGTGATTAAAAACAAACGGAAGAAGATGGCAATTTCATCCGACGGAAATTTGACAAGTTGGCTAAAAGTTCATGTCTTTAGCATCAATAACTCTTTCGCTGCCAAATATTGCCCTCCGCGAAATTTGTCTTGTTTAATTTTCGTCCCTTTTCTTTCAAAAACATTACAAAACACTCCCACAGGAGCCGTCTGATCAAGGTTTGTCCTGTTTGCTTTTGAAATTATAATAGATCTGACTTTACAGTTTCTATTAATATCAACACATTTATGTGTACACATATATGCCAGTATAAGAAATCAGAAAATATTCATGACGTCATTATTCCTTACATGAATATTCAACATGGAAGGGGTTATGGCATATTGTAATGCATAGATGAATATCTTTATCATCATGTTGTAAGTTTCATTCAGCTTCTATTCTATTCAGGATATAAGCTGTTTAACCATCGACCATAGTTTCTAAAATGCTTAATGTCCCTACTTTCAATCGTCTTTAAATTGACAGTCTCTACTTACAACGTACTTGATAATTGTATAAATCATTTGTTTATTTGCATGAAAAGAATTATATTGCAAGAAAACCAAACGAATAAACGCCGAAGAACACAAATATATCGAAGATCTGATGTTATTCGGCTTGCGTTTTAGTTTCGTTAACTGTTCAACAAAGGCCGATATTTTGTTGTAAAACAAAAATTATGAGTATCGATTAAAACTGTTTATTTTGTATCACATGGGCATTTTTCATCTACTGAACATAGAAGTCTTAAAAACAGGTGGCAGCTTAATGCAGGTTAAAAGTAATGCAGAAAGCTCCTATAGGAGCTTTCTGCATTATTTTTAACCTGTATTAAACTACCTACTGCCTTTCAGACCCATAATTAGACATTTCTGATCGCTGCTTAAGTCTTGGTTCTACTATATATAAATATCGCTCTACAATTAGCTAACTTCTGTTTTAAAAGTCCACAATTTTTCTTCTATCGAGTGGTCGTGTTAGCGAGATTTTACTCAATATATAGTTTAGCCGTATAAAGGTCAAAGGTTACATGTAATCATCAAAGAGTGTTCGTCTTCGTTGTATCGGTTTCTCTATGATTCTAGTATGAACATCGCCCTTAACCCCTAAGTCTGGTGGGCTGGTATACTGTGGTAGAAAATGTCATCTACAGATTTCAATTTAGAAAAAATAATCTAACATTTCTTTTTATACATACCACCAGAGTGTTACGCAGTTTAGGACCACCGTGTTATCCAGTGTCGCATCAGCATCCAAACTGCTTGTGATGGTGATTATCGATTCGGTCATAGCTTGGTTAATGTTAGATGACATTTAAAACTAATAAAACAAGAATCACGGTCCCCCTGGGTGTCATCAGTCGCCTATGAAGACATAGACACATGACACTTTACTAGTGAGAAGGTCCAATATTTATCGATAACACAAACCTCTCACGCAATATGAGGATTTTTGGTCCACTGTCCTTTCTTTTAACCCTTTCCTAAATTTATATTTTTCTCGCATCTGCAAACGGAGCAGACCCTGATCAGACGGCTCCTATAGGAGCCGTCTGATCAGGGTCTGCTCCGTTTGCTAAATGGAATGTGATAAATATTCTAAAATGGACACAATGTTCCACCGTCCATATTACATGTACGTAGGTATTGAAATTTGGAATAAATAGAGAACATGGAAAAGGTTAAGATATTACATTAACCCATTCTCTCATATTGTCGCTTTTTGCGCCTCTGTAAAATTCATTTATTGAAACCATTGTGATAAATAGAGCATTTGCTCCATAGGAGCAAATGCTCTATTTATCACAATTGTTTCAAAACTGTACAATTCTAAAATTTTCCTTTTCTATAGTTAATGCTCATTTTCGGTAGATTAATTCAAAGAGGTTGGGTCTAAACATAGTCTTGGAGGGAATGGGTTAATGTCTGCTCAACTTTGGGTCTGTTTAAATTTTAATTACGTCCGATTTAAGTAATATTGTGAGAAACTATTGATCAAGCGTCGATCAGCGTGGATCCGGATGAGATGCCGAGTTACTCGGCATCTCATCTGGATCTAAGCTATTTGCAAATACGATTCAAGTCTCAGACAACATAATAAGGGTTGAACTGTGCTTTTTTTGACAAAAAGTGACATAAACGTTTATTTTAGTGTGTCTTGTATAAATAACGTAAACTAATACTATATTTGTCATAAATGTGAAAAGTATTTTTATGCATATGGATATGAGAAGAATAATGAAAATAGATGCGAAAACTTGAGTGGGAAAAATGATTTGAGACATTTTATGAAAGTGGTTTTAGTCTGAGAAATGATTTGTAGTTGCGGAAAAACCACTTTAGAACGGCCGCCAAAATTAGATACAAGGTAGAAATATACGTGTTATAAAGATGTGGGATAGCTTAATGCAATATTATAGTTATGCAGAAAGCTCCTTGTAGGAGCTTTCTGCATTGCTTTAGATCATGCATTAAACAACCACGTGATTTCAGACACATAATTGTGTGTATTCATTATGAGATTACTATAGGGGGTTCACTGTATGTAAAAAGGTTGTTTTATATGAGTATGAATATGAGTATAAATATGAGTATGAATATGAGTATGAATATTTGTATTGGTATTTATATGAAAAACTAGTATGACTATAACTCGGGGGTTAACTGTATGTAAAAAGGTTGTCTAATATGAATATTGATATACATATGAGTATGAATATTTGTATTAGTATTGATATGAATATGAAAACGAGTATGAGTATGACTATGAGTATAAATATGATTATGAATATGAGTATAAATACGAGTGTGAGTATGAATATGAGTACGAATATGAATATTTATTTTGAATATGAATATGAGTATGAATATGAAAATTATATCTGCAAAGATAATAAATTAGCTCTTATAGTGCTAAAACACAATGAATATTAAAAGTTGTTTATGTCTAATTTGTTCAACCCTGTCCTCAATATATACACATTTTCACGCCTTTGCAAGCAGAGTAGGGGCCGCCTGATCAAGGATCTGCTCTGTTTACTTATGAAATATATAGATCTGATTCTACGGTGTATTCAATAGCCAAATGACAATGCCGTGGCCAACAAGTCAACCAATTACTATTCATGACGTCATTATTCCTTACATAAATAATCATGGAGTAAAGGGTTAACCCTTTCGGCGCCAAATTTCTAATTGTCGTCCGCAATCGAATTTTTGTTAAATCATTCGGTACAATAAGGAAATGAGATAGATAAATGCAAATTTCAAAGGAGTAAAACCCAGGTATAGAAATAGAGTTTGAGACAAAAAGTGAAGTCCCTGATCAGACGCCGCCTTGAAAAGGCGGCGTCTGATCTGGAACTGCACTATTTGCCGTGGTGCATTTTGGCGATTGCGGCGGTGAAAAGGTTAAGCTTTTGAGAAATGGATGACCGCCTGTCCAGCAGTTTGGATCCTGGTGAGATGTCTAGTAACCATAACCGACGTCTTGTCTCGATCCAAACTGGATCCAGTCACGCCGCGCATACATATGTAGCAGGATAAAGAAAGGACATTCTTGGTTTGGCCCAAACATGAAAATGTATTACCCCATTCCCTCATAGGCTAATTTAGACCAAAGCGATGTTAATAAATCTACCGAAGAGCATTTACTAGAGGAGATGAAACTTTTAGAATTGTGTGGTTTCGAAAACCATTGTGATAAATAGAGAATTGACTCCTATTAAGGAGCCAATGTTCTATGTTCAAAATGGTTTCGTAACGTAACTCTTACAAAAGTGCCAAAAGGCGTCAATATGAGGGAATGGGTTAAAAGTGATTTGAACGACATGCATGTAATTGTGAAACATTCTATATACATGTACATGTGTATATGTATATGAAAAACATTGAGTGCACTTGGTATGTATGGACAAAATTATGTGGGAGAAATACGTTTTCGGCATTAGCCGTTTAAGAAACCTGCTCGATCTGCACGAATTTAAAACAATAGTCAAATGTGTGGGTTTCTTAAATTTGTCTCAGGGGAGAAACCTATTCAAATGCTGTTGTTTCATTTTTTCATTCATGATATTTGTAATACAGTAAAACCCATCTAATGCGACCGCCAAAAAGGGGCATAATTCACAGTGGGAAAGGCGGGTGGTAGCTTAATGCAGGACGAAAGTTATGCAGAAAGCTCCTATAGGAGCTTTCTGCATAACTTTCGTCCTGCATTAAGCATCCACCTGCTTGTTTGCTCATTAAATGGTCGCATTATAGGGATTTACTGTAGTTTGATGTTCGGCCATTTTTCCCATAGTGCTTGCGTACATGTATATCAATTAAACCCATTACCTCATGATAACCCTTTAGTCGTTTATGCAAACAGAGCAGCACAGACGTGAAGGAGCCATTTGATCAGGATCTGCTCTTCTTCTGTATGAAATTATATATATCTGAAATGATAAAAATAAAACTAACGTGATATCATAATAAATATTATCTAATATTAGCAATATCATTTATTCTCTCAAGACTTTCAATTCATAGAGTAAATGGTTAACCTTTCCCTCACGTAAACGCCTTTTTACGTATTTGCAAACAGGGTAGATCCAGATCAGATGGCTCCTAAAGGAACTGTCTGATCAGGGTCTGCTCTGTTTACTAAGGGAATTTTATATATCTGATTTAGTTTCTTAAATGGCTTCAGTTTTACCTTCCTTATTATTTCATTATAACTATTTTGTTCATGAGTAAATATAGAACAGGGAAATGGTTAAGGCTTTACGCCATTATAAATACGTCTTTCTACACCTTTGCAAACAGAGTAGACCCAGCCGCCTGATCTGGGTCTACTCTGTTTGCCGGTGCGTGAAAACACATTTATTTGAAGGAAAGAGTTAAAAGGCATTTTGATTACTTTACAGATACGCGATCAGAGTGTTGAACAATTTGGACCCGGATGAGATGCCGCGTCATTCGGCATATCGTTTGTATCCAAACTGTAATTACAGATTTGTCACCAGGATTGAGTTAAACCTTTTCCCCTTACATACGGAGTAGATCCAGATCAGACGGCTTATGTAAGAGCCATCTGATTTGGTTGTGTTCTGTTTTCTTATGAAATTATATAAGAGATCTAACTCTAGTTTCTACCGATATTTATAACCCTTCCCTCGTGTAAAAGCCTTTTCACGTACAGTAAAACCTCTCTATAACGACCACTAAATTGTGTTAATTAGTTGGTATTTAGGGCAGGTGGCTGCTTAAAGCAAGGTGAAAGTAAAACAGAACGCTCCTGCAGGAGCGTTCTGTTTTACTTTCACTTTGCTTTAAGCAGCAACCTGCCTTTAACACAAAATACTTGATGTAATGCAGTGGCCGTTATAGAGAGGTTTTACTGTAATTGCAAACAGAGTAGACCCAGATCAGACGGGTTTGCACATTATGGAAATAAATCAATTTATATATCTATACCAACTCATTCTGTGTACATATGTCATTATGATAATTCAGCTCATACACATTCATTATGTCATTATTTCTTACATGAATATTCAACAAGGAAAGGGTTTATACGCGACGACAGGTACACACAAATCTCCTGTAGGAGCTTTATGCATTACTTTCATTCTGCCTTGGCCCTTAGGTGCGGGGGGGGGGGGGGTTAGAAGTTCTTTTGGAGGGAGGCGTAGATTTTTATGTTTGATGACATAAATAGATAGTGTGCTTGTAATACATGTTGAAAAAGAGCTGTGTTAAAGGCAGGTGGCTGCTTAAAGCAAGGTGATAGTAAAACAGAACGCTCCTATGGGAGCGTTCTGTTTTACTTTCACCTTGCTTTAAGCAGCCATCTGCCCTAAATACCAGCTAATTAACACAAGTTAGTGGTCGTTATAGAGAGGTTTTACTGTATATAGATAATTGTTTAGGCAATTTTAAGGGGGCGTATGCCGGCTCCGCCCCCTCTAAATCCGCACCTGGCCCTTTCCTTGTTCAATATTCATGTAAGACATACATTTGGCGTTATGAATATTTTTAGCTGATTTGTGTCGAGCCCGCGTGCGTTGATCTCGATATAGTCGCCACAATGTATGCATGTATGTTAGTGCGTGCGTCCGTCCGTCCGTCAATATTTGTCCGGGCTGTAACTCAGAGTTACGTGGAAGGATTTTGAAATTATTGGCAGAAATGTTCTTCTAGAGAAGCCGTCTGATCAGGGTCTTCTCTGTTTGAAAATGCGTGAAAAGTCGTTCATAAAATGAGAAAGGATTAAGCACCTATTTGTATATTCACAAAGTGGTCGCTTTAGAGGATTTGAATTGTACTTAGCGTTTTAGATTCGTAGCCCACGTGTATCAGCTGAAGTCTCTTGATTAGATTATTTTATAAAATGTAGGCGTTTGATCGCTATCTCATTGCCTACAAAAAGCTCCTCAGTTTTCGTTCATTGCCAGTGCATGTATCAGCTTTTCGATACAAAATCATAGGAGAAACGTATACGCAGGAATTATTTTGAGATTTGTCTGGCTTCGACTTTAAGCGTCTGAACAATCCTGACGAAATCTGCTATGACTCATGGTTTCGCAGATGCTTAGAAACTGGTAGTTCCGAAAATAATGTGTTTCTATTGCTAGAATAAGATGGTGTTTAACCAGTATGATAATGATATGGTAAGTTTATTATCTTTTTTTCTATTTTTGTCCCTTTCCTCGTGAATAATCATTGATTATTTCTGAAAATCCATAAATCTGCATATAGTTTTGCAGCCTGTAAATCAAACGCAAGGAGTAGTTATAGTAATAAACTCATGAGGAAATGCTGAAAGGCGTTAAAGCTTATAAATAAATTGCAGCTGAGAATTTTAAACGCTTATTGCGTCCAAATTGCTATTGATTTTGACCAGAAACTAAAAAAAATTAAAAGGAAGACTTTTTGGAACTTCTGAAAATGGAAACTGTTTGAATTAATTGTTGGTGTTTGTTTCAAGCAGATACGAACGTCATAATTGTTTGATGTAATTGGAATATGTAAAATAGTTCTGCTTCTGCATGTTTACATGCTTACAAAAATGCAACTCTTTTTATTATTCTTTTACTGCATATACATGTATATGCCTTTTGACGCCTTTGCAAACAGAGAAGACCCAGATCAGACGGCTCCTATAGGAGCCGTCTGATCAGGGTCTGCTCTGTTTGCTTATGTTATAATATATATTTGATTCTATAGTTTGTATCATGGCCAAAACTTTCTGTGTTCATATGCTATTGTGAAAATGCATTCAATTAATAATCATTGTGTAGTCATTTGTTGCATGAATATTCATGGAGCAAGGAGTTACCTGACATTCTTATTTTCTTCTTCGTTATATTTACACTTTTCTTTCGTTTCCTCTTTCTCCGGTTCTAATTTTAATTTTGTCATCATTTTCTTTCCTTCCCTTTCCTTTTCTGTCTTTGTTTTCATTTTCTTACATTTTTTCATCAATTCTTTCTTCTTTTATGTCTTATATATGCCTATCAGCCACCGCATGTTCACGGGCTATCTGATAAGGACATTTCCTAGTTGACCTTTAGCGTGGTATGGGCGGATGAGTGAAGACATATGCAAACAGTTTAGATCCAGATAAGACGCCGAGTAACTCGGCGTCTCATCAGGATCCAAACTGTTTGACACCCTGATTGCATGTTGGTAGACAACTTCATTATAACTGGAATTTTGAAAATGTAGTAGGTGAAACAATTGCAAAAATAATTTGCTCAGCAGGCTAAAGGTCAACCCTTTGAGCCCGGGAACGCGTGTACTCTCATTTACAAACAGTGTAAACCCTGATCAAAGGGCTGCAAGAGGAACCCCCTGGATCAGGGTTTTCATTCAAAACCCTCTATCAATTTTAAGCCTTTCACACTGAGTAGATTCTATAGTTAACCCATTACCTCATAGGCTATTTTTAGACCGAAACTCTTTGAATAAATCTACCGAAAAGGGGCATTTATTAGAGAAAAGGGAAAAAAGATAGGATTGTACAGTTTTGAAACCATTGTGATAAATAGAGCATTTGCTCCTATGGAGCAATGCTCTATTTAGCACAATGGTTTCAGAAAGTTACTTAAATTACAGAGGCGTCAAACGGCGTCAGTATGAGGGAATGGGTTAAACACTGGTGAGGTATTCCTCTCTCATAATTCAAGGTTGAAAGGTTTAATTTCACAAGTCCTCCAGGGTACAATAAGTACAGTAAAACCTCTCTTAACCGGAATTCTAGTAGAGAAGAATTTAGATATTTTAGACAGGTGACTGCTTAATGCAGGGTGAAAGTCATGCAGAAAACTCCTCTAGGAGTTTTCTGCATGACTTCCACCCTGCATTAAGCTGTCACCTGTCTCCAAAACCGATATTCATACTAAATTTAATGTCCGGTTAAGAGAGGTTTTACTGTATATCACATCATTATCATCATATTTTTATCAAATTCCATGTCGTGTCTACTCGTAAGCATCGTCTCCTCGTGAAGATTTTAATTGCAGTAAAACCTCTCTATAACGGCCACTAAATTACATCAAGTATTCTGTGTTAAAGGCATGTGGCTGCTTAAAGCAAGGTGAGAGTAAAACATAACGCTCCTATAGGAGCGTTCTGTTTTACTTTCACTTTGCTTTAAGCAGCCACCTGCTCTAAATTCCAGCTAATTGACTCAATTTAGTGACCGTTATAGAGAGGCTTTACTTTAATAGTCACACAATAGGATTTGTTGAGAATTGAAGACGTTGCACCTGAAATATATACAGTAAAACGGTAACCCCTATAAACCGGAATTCTAGTAGAGAAGAATTTAGATACTTTAAGGCAGGTGGCTGCTTAATGCAGAGTGAAAGTGAGGCAGAACGCTCCTGCATGACTTTTATCCTGCATTAAGCTGTCATCTGTCCCCAAGACCGATATTAATACTAAATTAAACGCCCGGTTCAGAGGAGGTTTACTGTGTACACCCCTTATCCAGAGTGATATTCTATTATGTTCTGTACGTGTATAATAATTTATTGTTCAGCGTCTATCTAGTACCTGATCTAGGTACATTTAGTTAGGAGTATTGCTGTTCTTACTTTGCGTTTCATCTGGATCCTGCGACTACGGTCGCGGTAAGTGTGTTATCCCTTTCTCCGATCTATGTTTATTCCTAATGTCAGTAGCTACTATATCTTCACGGACAAACAGTTACATTTGTATAATGAAATATGGAAGATAGAACATTGTAGCCATTTTAGAGAGTAAAGAAACAGACCTTTCAAACTCCATTAGCAAACAGAGCAGGCCCTGATCAGACGGCTCCTATAGGAGCCGTCTGATCTTGGTCTACACTGTTTGCAAACGCGTGAAAACACGCTTATATGAAAGAAAGGTTTAATCTCCAACAGGTACATGTACATGTACAATGACTGAGTAGGCATGACTAATTAGACTAATGTTACTCCTTATCGTTTCCAAAATGCAAGCAACATTGCATTTCTAACTTGTTTAAATCCAGACCAAACACCTCTTAACAGGGCGCCTGTTCGTAATATTGTCTTGTTAAGTTAGGGTTTGGTTTTTTTTAACTTAACATGCATAAATGTCAACTATCGTTAAAAATACAAGCAGCAAATTTGAAGCAGAAGAGTTTTGAACCTAAATGGATTTATTTAACCCTGTTTTTCCATGAAAACGCCTATCTATGCCTTTGCGAACAGAGTAGACCCAGATCTGACGGCTCGTATAGGATCCATCTGATCAGGGTCAGTTCTGTTTGCTTATGATATAATTTAGATATGATCCTGCAGTTTCTGTCATGGATAAAAAGCCCGGTGCTATCCATGTGCTATTATAACATTTAATGTAATTAATATTCACGATGTCATTATTTTTTTACATGAATATTCATTGAGTAAAGGGTTAACCCTTCAACTCCCTCGATCCCATACTTGAAGGAGTCCTCTGATCAGGGCCAATGCCGTTTACTTTACCCATGGATGTCAATGGTTTATACTAGTATACATGTACATTGTATTCTTTATTTTAGATGCGCTCTTAAAATGACAAATGGATATAATACATGACAAAAGCTAACCCTTTACTCCATGGATATTCGTTTAAGAAATAATGCTATCATAAATATTAATTAGATTAATTGTTATACTAGCAAATGAACACAGGAAGTTTTGGCCATGGCAGAAACTGTAATATATCATATGCAAACAGTGCAGAACCTGATCATAGGTACTTACAGAGTCGTCTGATCTGGATCTTCAATAATTGTAAAGGCGTAGAAATGCGTATTTATGGAGTAATGGGTTATAATCTTTTCAGCGATCGCTCTGTACAATTTTGCATTGTAGCACTTATTTCCCATTCGACTTCACCATCCATCTATCAATAAAACTTGCGGGGTTCTTTTGTGAAAATACTTTAATATCTGGTATCGTACGAAAATAGCTGTCTTTCGTATTTTTAGTGAACTCTCTTGTCCTGCTGTCAGAATGGTGTCTGCTTATGGTTCTTCGTCTGATAGAGATGCATTTTCACGCCTGGTCAAACGGAATTTACCCTGATATAAACCCTCAGGCATCCCCTGTAGAACCGGCAGGATCAGGGTCTACTCTGTACAGTAAAACCTCTCTATAACGGCCACTAAATTACATCAAGTGTTTTGTGTTAAATGCAGGTGGCTACTTAAAGCAAGGTGAAAGTAAAACAGAACGCTCCTATAGGAGCGTTCTGTTTTACTTTCACCTTGCTTTAAGCAGCCATCTGCCCTAAATACCAACTAATTTAGTGGCCGCTATAGAGGGGCTTTACTATATTTGTTTTATAGTTTCTGCAATAGCAAAACACGCATGTGTCCATATACCTTCTTACAAATTCAGCTGATAAATATTCATGATGTTATTATTTCTGACTTAAATATTCATGACTCGGCGCCTCATCTGCATCCAAAATGTTTGCAAATGTAATTACAGAGTCGCCCATAGTGTTTCAAGCCCTGTAATTGCTTTCCGGCAACATCCGTGGTGGAAGAGTTACGGATATATAACCAGCGTAATTTGTTTCAACAACTGGCCAGACGGTTTTAGATACCAGTATATCCTCTTATAGAGTTGATCATAATTTGTTTCTCAAATGAAGATATATTGTCAGGTTTCTACTGGCTGGCCCCCGGCCGCGACAGACCAAAAGTCGTTAAAAATTGGTACTAGTAGCTCCCTTGTCTACGCTCGACAATAAAGGTGTAGTTCTAGGACTGGTCGGCCCGGTGTCAGGATAATGTGACTGGGTGGGGTGCCCTTGCCATGTACCTGCGGCAGGAGTATTCCAGTGAGGCAGCACTATAACTTGTCTCATGCGGGTGCCGTCTGTAAATAACTGAAATACTGTTGGTCGGACGTAAAACCCAACTCACTCACTCACTACTGGCTGGCGTTTTGAATAACAGTACAACTTCAAAATCGTGTATTAACCCTTTGTAACTGATGATTGTTTCTTGTTTTTCTGTTTTGTGTTGATTAACTGATGAATATTCATGTAAGACTTAATGACATCATGAATATTAATTAGATTAGTTTATAATGGCACATTTACCCGGAAATATTTGGCCAAAGCAGAAACTGTAGAATCGTATCTATATTATTTCATAAGCAAACAGAGCACGCCCTGATCAGACGGCTCCTACAGCAGTCGTCCGATCTGGGTCTACCCAGTTTGCAAAGAGTAGAAATGTGTATTTATTGAGTAAAGGGTTAATATATTTACAAATGTTAGTCATATTGCTTGGCAGGACAAATATAATTACATGCACACTGGATTACATTAATACAATAAAACCTGTCTTAACCCATTACATCATAGGCTATTTTTAGATACAATCTCTTTGCATAAACCTACAGAAAAGGAGCATTAACTAGAGAAAAGGAAAAGTTTAGAATTTGTAGTTTGAAACCATTATGATAAATAGAGCATTTGCTCCTATAGGAGCAAATGCTCTATTTATCAGAATGGTTTCACAAAGTGACTTTTACAGAGTCGTCAAAGTCGTCAATATCAGGGAGTTGATTAAGCAGTCACCAAAAAGAGTTTTAATTATGGGTATGTAAGGCAGGTGGTAGCTTAAAAGCATAAAGTAACCACCTGCTTTTTAAGACTCCTGTGTTCAATAAATGAATGGCTGCTTAAGACAGGTTTTACTGTACACTGCTCATAATGCTGTCTGCTTTCATTTTCTTATCAGAATGTCAAACAGTTTGGATTCAGAAGAGACACCGAGGTTATACTCGGCGTCTAATCTGGATCCATACTGTTTGCAAATGTGATTTTGGATTCGCTCATTGCGTGCTTAAAGATTAATGGATAACGATGTTCGGCCGATAAGCCAGTTCACTTTATCGATGGTTTTAAATGAACGTGAACTCCGTTGCATGTTATCGGATTTCGTAACCACCTGAACACAGTTTCTATTTACATGTACGAGAAATTATCTTGAATCATTATTATGTGTTGTATAAAGAAGTATGTCTATTTTAAGACCCAACAACTTTGAATAAATCCACTGAAAAAGAGCATTTAAACGAAAAAAAAGAAATTCTAGAGCTGCGTAGTATTGAAACCATTGTTATAAATAGAGCATTTGCTACCATGGAGCAAGTGCTCTATTTATCACAATGGTTTCAAAAACGTGATTTTACAGAGGCGCCAAAGGGCGTCAATATGGGGGAATGGGTTAGTCCAACACATGGTGAATGTTCATATAAGAAATAAATAACATCATGAATATTAATTACATGAAATGTGTCGCCCATGGAATAATAAATTATATCTTATTTCACAAGCAAACAGAGCAGATAATTCCTAAAGGGACCGTCTGATTTTGGTCTACCCTGTTTATAAAAGCGCCAATATAAAACAGTAGGTGTCAATATGCGCCAATAGCTGTCAACATGCGTCAATATACGTCAGTATGCGTCAATATGGGTCAAAATGCGTCAACGTGTGTGTAAAGAGTATGTAAGAGACATAGTAATACAGATGGCTGTTTAATGCAGAAGTAATGCGGAAAGCCCCCTTTGGTATATAGTTCTACGTTTAGTTTGTCTCAGCGTCTCCTATACAGGGACACTTTCTATCGACAAAACGCTGCTTAGCAGATTAAAGGTTGATAGATCGAACATATTTACCATTGTGGAATTCCACAATACACTTAAATGCCCCAGGAAAACATACATGCATGGTTATGTGTAGATGTTTGTAGTACAGAATTCTTCACAGCTATTCCAAATATTCTCTTATTCAATTATTGTATAACATGCTTCAACAATAACACGGTCATAAAAGTAATAAAACTTGAATCAACCTTTATCCTGTATACTGCATAGCTACAGATAAAGGTGCGTGCCCAAATATTTAAATCGTCAATTCTCCACCGAACCCTATACTGCGACCACTCTTTAGAATCGTCTCGAAGAGACGATTCTAAAGAGTGGTCACAGTATAGGGTTTGGTGGAAAAATAAAGGAGTAATTCTTGAAAATGTTTAAATTTACGCATCTTTTGCGGACCTCTACTGTAGAGTAAAATAGTTGTTTGCTTCACTTCGTGCTTACTTCAGAGTCGTCCTAGAAATTACTGACCAGTCGAGCAGTTTAGATTCTGGTGAGATGCCGAGTTACTCGGCGTCTCATCGGAATCCAAACTGTCTGTATATGCGAATGAGATCGCATTAAACATGATAAGTGATTAAATACTGTTGTAATTATTGTTTAATTTAATTGGAAATAGTTATATAAAATGCACTGATTGTTCTATCAGTGACCCTGACCCACATAAATAACTGAACGCATGTAGATTGCTTATTATGGATTAAACCTTTCCATGTTCTATGTTTATTCGAAATGTCACTGCCTACTGAATATTCATGGACTAACCGTTATAATGAAATATGGAAGTTGGAACAATGTAGCCATTTTAGAAAGTAAAGAAACAGATATATTAAATAATATTAGCAGACCATATTCGGACGGCTCCTATAGGAGCCGTCCGATATTGGTCTACTCTGTTTGCAAATGCAGGAAAACAAACGTTTATTCCATAAGCAATGAGGACATCCCCTTTCAGACGGCTCCAACAGGAAAAAGTCAGAAGGCGTCAAAAGGCTTCCCAGTCAGGTTACATGGTTATTTGAATAATGTAGAAGGAGAAACGTAAAACGCATTTGTGTATATGGATTGAAGGGTTAAATTAGTTTGAATCCAGATCAGACGCCGAGTAATTTGACATCTGGCCCAGATCTAAGCTGTTTCAAGCACTTATTAGTAACTGTTATCTCGCTAGATGAATGGGTTGTAAACTCGAACAAAGTGGAACCTCTATATTTTAAGTCTTTCCTTCATATAAACGCTTTTTGTTCACGCTTTGCAAACAGAGATGACCCAGATCAGACGGCTCCTATAGGAGCCGTCTGGACAGGGTCTGCCCTGTTTGCTTATGGAATGTAAATATATTCATTCTAAAATAGTTACAATATTCCATCTTGCATTTTTTGTTATAACTATGTTGTCCATGAATATTCCGTAGGTATTGGAATTTGGTGCAGGGAAAGGGTTAAGCCAAGTGGCAGTTTAATGCAGGATAAGTCGTCATGCAGAAAGCTCCTCTAGGAGCTTTCTGCACGACTTTCACCCTGCATTTAGCGGCCGTATGTCTTATAATTTCTTAATTATTTTTCTTTATCAAACGTCCAGTAGGGAGGTTTTATCTATATCATGTTTTTGTATGCGAAATAGATTAATGGTTTGAGTTGATGAAATATTGCGCAGCAGGTTAGAAGTTCACAAACGACTTACTTCGGATCCTACCATAACATATCTCTCCCTTAATGGAGCTTGCACTCTGTTTCATTTGTTATAAGTATTTATCAAGACCACACGCCAGGATAAAGTGGTGGCTGAATAGATAAATCAAAGTTCTGCAGCCTCTTGGGTTAGACTAGACACAACCTAGATGAGTACAGTAAAGTTCCGCTAATGCGACCACCTAAAAGATGTATAAATCTGGATGCTATATGCAGGTGGTAGCTTAATGCAGGACAAAAGTAATGCAGAAAGCTCCTAGAGGAGCTTTCTGCATTACTTTTGTCCTGCATTAAGCAACCACCTGCTTATAAAGGCACCCATGTTTATTCATTAAGTGGTCGCATTAGCGGGGCTTTACGATATTATTCAGACAAACGGGGACATTTTGCCCCAGTTTTATTAGACCAGATTGCCCATTAAAACATAAATAGTATTTTTGGTATTCTCTGAGTACCGTTTTCATGTCATATCCCTTGATATTATATCTGTGCGCGCTGACCTTTACTCCATGAATATTCATGTAATAAATAATGTACAGCGGAACTTTGATATATAGAACTCGGATATTACGGGATAACTCGAAGTAAATTTCGGTCCTTCTAAAGTTTACAATACAGAATAGGGCTAAACTGTATCACTATGCATATTTAGAAACGCATGTGACAGCTAATGCAGGTCGTAATGCAGCTCCTATAGGAGCTTTCAGCAGTACTTTTGACCTGCATTAAGCTGTGAACTTGAGAAATTGTCCAGAATAGGAATAGGATAATTCGAATTTCCTATAGGAGCCGTCTGATCTGGGTCTACTCTGTTTGCGTATGTGGTAACAGGCATCTCTATATAGTAAAGGGTTAAGTAAGTATCGTGTACAAAATTTGTTATCGGCTACAAACTCTTACCAAATGTTTTGTATACACTATCACAATGTTGCCGCTACGTTGTAAATTGTTCGTTCTAGTAGATTTGTGATGAAACATCTTTGATACCAGCATGCATTGTTCAACAATCTGCCTCTAGTGTTCCAGGTTCAACGAATAAACTGGACATCTGTATAATTCTGCTGATAATGAACCACAGTTGTCTTAATCCTCTCGCAAAGTTGAAACTACATTTGAACTTCGATATCTCGAACTCGGATAACTCGAACTTCGGGATAACTCGAACTAAAAGTTTAGTTCTTTCAAAATTTACAATAATACAGGAGTGCTTTGAAATGTATCACTACGTATATCTAGAAACACGTGTGACAGCTAAATACAGGGCTTGAGTAATGCTGAAAGCTCCTATAGGAACTTTCAGCATTTCTTTAGACTTGCATTAAGCTGTGAACTTTCGAAACTGTCCAGACTAGAAATTGGATGACTCGAACTTCTGCTATCTCGAACGAATTCGTATGTTCCCTTGAAGTTGGATATAACAAAGTTCAACTGTATTTGTATTTTTTTTCCTGATGAATATTCATGTAAGAAATGATGACATACTAATTAGCTGAAGTTTTGTAATGGCATACAGTGCTTCCTCTCTACAACGACACCCTTTGGGATACGAAGATTGTATGTGTTGTTCAGAGGGAGTTGTTATAGGGAGGGAAAATCAAACATAATTAGCTTGTTTGCAGATCAGCAGATCAGGTGTATTTCGAGAACTAAAACCGTTATGCCTCAATCAAACCCTATGTTGTGACCACTCTTTAGAATCGTCACAAAGTGACGATTCTAAAGAGTGGTCACAACATAGGGTTTGATAGAGGCATAAATAAATTACGATGGAAAAAAGTTGTTTCCGGAGCCTTGTTGTTTCGGAAACAGTGACATGCGTTGTTGTAAGGAGGGAATCGTTATTGAGAGGGCCGTTGTAGGGAGGGAGCACTGTATTAACATGGGGTATTTAGCCACGGCAGAAGCTGTAGAGTCAAATATAGTATAATTTTGGCAGGCTCTGGCCAGTTCCTACAAGAACCGTCTGGTCTGGGTCTGCTCTGTTTTCAAAAGCGCGAATATGCGTCATTTACTGATATGCCCCATGGGCGCCTTGTTGCAAGTACGATCGATATTTGGGACGTTTCCCTGATTGATATGAATAAGGGACGAACATGCCACATCACCCCTACTGATACGGCCATGGTTTGGCGAATATCCGAAAGCCACATAATGTGATTCATGCTGGTTGAGTTGAACGTATAGTCATATAAACAATAACAATAAAACGACGTCGACATCCCAAAAGAACTCTTAATTATTGGCTTTAAAAACAATTAGTAGCTAAATGCTTGGCGAATATTATGCAGAACGCTGATGTAGGAGCTTGCAATATCGTCCTTTATTAAACAACCACCTGTTCTGATAGACCTACATGGGTATCCAATATTTGGCCGGCACATGCAGATGCTATTGTACAGTAAAACCTGTATTTACCGTTTGCATGATGAATACCCATGATACACCCCTCTCCTTATTATAAATAATAACTATTTTTAAGGGTTTTAGTATTTGGGTATGCACCTTTTTAAAGGTAGCCATTTCCCTCGTATCAACGCATTTTCACACATTTACAAACACTGTAGACCCAGATCAGACGGGTCCTATATGCTGGAGCCGTCTGATCAGAGTCTGATACTTTATTATTTAGTTTGGAATTATATTTAATATGAAATTATTATTGCAGACGACACTTTTAAATTTGGCACCAAAAGTATTTCTAGATGTGCGTAGAGATACATTTTACAACAATTATATATCATAAATATGGAGGGGTCGAACTATTACTTCGAGTTATCCGAGCTCGATATATCGAAGCTCAACTGTTTATTCAATACGAAGTGTTCGACCAAAGCATGGCTTACCGTTTCCTCAAATCCAGTTAGATTCCACAACAGCAAAGGAACCCACATGTACTTGATCGCCATCAAACCTCTTGTTTGGCACGTGTACTCGCGTTATTCATTTGTGGTATACATCACAGCGTATCCACATAATTAACACAGTCGTAAACCTCGTAATAATATAATAAAGCAGTTTAGATCAGACGGGCGTGCGTCCGGGAATGCTTATTACGAAAATAAATGAAAATTGTTTTACCCTTTCTCTCAAAGAAACACATTTCCGCGCCTCTGCAAACAGAGAAGACCTAGATTATACGGCCCTACTGGACACGTCTGACCAGGGTCTGCATATTTTGTTTATGACATAGTGTAACCACGCTTCTACAGTTTCTGTCATAATAAAATGTTCGCTCGTTCATGGTGCAATTATATAAAACAATCAGCTAATAAACATGCAGTCATTATTTCTTTCTAAATGTTTATGGAGTAACGGGTTAAGAAAAGCGAGTGCATGTGCTTTTGTAGCACTTAATGAAACGATGCCATATTTGCCTCATCATTGTAGAAGCTATATAGGTTTTGTTAAGCCTTTCCTCCATGAATATCTATGTAAGAAATAATGACGTCACAAATTGATCAATTAGATTAGTTTGCTATAGCAACACATGGAGACAGGAGTTTTTGATCATGGCAGAAACTGTTGAAACATATTTATATCATATCGGACGGTGCCCTATAGGAGTCGTCTGATCTGTGTCTACTCTGTTTGCAAAGGCGTAGAAAATGCGTATTTATGGAGTAAAGGGTTAATGCTTCTTATGGAAGATGTAACCTGCAACACCATGCATCAGGGTCTGCACTGTTTGCCGAACACCTTATGTAAGTCACATTGATAATGGTAATACAGTAAAACCCCTCTAATTCGACCACCGAAAAGGAGCAAAATTCTTAGTGGCAAAGGCAGGTGGTAGCTTAATGCAGGACGAAAGTTGGGCACTGGATTCAACGGTGTATATACATGTACAAACATTTTTTTTTTCACTTGACTGTAATGCACGTACATGTATTCTGTAAGCCTAAACATAAACGCCATGTGCAAAAACAGCTTAGTTCCAGTAATTCGGCGTCTCGTTAGGATCCAAACTGTTTGATACTCAGCCAATAGATTTTAACCCTTCGCTTGCTGAATTTTAAAATACATTTCTCCTTCTTTACCCATGCCCTGTTGTATAACTACATATATCTTCACTGTGTACAAGTAGTTCGCTGTGCAAGCACTGCTGTGGAGTGCACTGGTTGCACAATCAACTTGTAAATAGTGCAGACCCTGATGAGACAGCTCCTGCAGGAGCTGTCTCATCTGGGTCTTCACTATTTACAGGTAGGTATATTGACGTGAGTAGCAAGCGAATGGTTAAAAGCTCCAACAACTAGGGGTTAGAAGGCCCCACAATGGGCCAGGGGTTAAGGCTCGTGCATTTTCGACATGATAAGTTTTAATAACAGACAGTTTAACAATTATGCATATTCATATAAATTTGTACATGTAAATGATATTCACGAATGCATAAGCATGCTAAAACGTACTATAACAGCTTTAAATTTGATTATAAAATAAATAACTTTATAAACATCTACATATCAATATTTGCCAAGAATCCAAATGCGGGGAAATCTGGTGCAAAACTACATTGTAGCTCATTTGTTAGATAGTCAGCATCGAGATTCCTGCCGCATTTTCTTGCCTTGAATTATTATGGCAGATAAAGGTATTAGCGCCAACCGTTGATAAGTTTATGCATGTAGATCTTTTTAATAAAATCTTAAGTTTTATAATGAAATGTCTTGTGGAAATTGTAATATCTTAGGCTGCTTATGTGTTTCTTTGATGTAATTTATGAAGTAATTTTGCGAAATCAACCTCCGATATTTGCCTTTAAGTCTCAAAAGTCACAGGCAACTTTTTAATTACCTAAGAGGATTGTCTTCGATACAGTTCAACAACGTTGAGTGCATATAAGTTGATTTTTTCAATATCCTACTTATTCGTTTCAACTAACCGTCCGCATAGCCTGGGCAATTCAGTAATGGAATGTTCTGATAATTTTGATTCTGATCAAACGCACTGACACTTAACCTTTTCCCTATTCTGTGTTTATTTCAAATTTAAATACATACTGATTATTCATAGACAAAATAGTTATAAGGATACATATATGGAAGGTGGAACCCTGTAGCCATTTTAGAAAGTAAAACTGATCTACCCAATTCCATTAGCAAACAGAGCAGACCGTAATCAGAGGGCTCCTATCGGAGCCGTCTGATCTGGGTCTACTATATTTGCAAATGCATGAAAACACGTTTATATGAAGGACAGTGAACACTGCGAGTGTATTTTCGAAGAAAATAAGAATTCATAACTTATATTGTAAACCATAATTAAGAGCCAGTGTCGCTTGGATCTCATCTTGGTTGCCAGAAGGCCTGGCGTGTTAATGGGTAGCATAATTATCTTCTTATGTAATAACTTGTAAATTTTATAGTTTTTGTGAACGTGTTGTTATTTTGTTGTGGTGCATAAAGATGCTAGTGAGAATATTTTGAATATTTTCTGTTTAGAAGTCTGTACTACATGTATGTGCAGTGTCAAGTTATTTACATGTACGCATAATCTTGAAGAAAAGAGGCTTATAATAGAACTAATTCTAAGCGGCCATTCATTAATTGCACATAGGAGTCTTATAAAGCAGGTGGTTTCTTAAACCTTGCAAATTCAAATAAGACAAACTGGGATCAGGGATATTTATTTGCTTATTTTTTATAATGGCAAGTTTTTGGTTGTTTTTGTTTATCGGATTTTACGTCGTTTCAACAAGCTAGCTGTCTCATCAGTATTTCAGTCATATCACGACGTCCAGCCAATTACAGGCGAAGGAAGACCCCAGAGGTTCTTCTGTGCACAGAACAAATTGCATTGTTTCGTGCACAGAAGAACCATAATTAGACCTCTTTTTGGTGACCGCTTCAGACAGGTTCTACTGCTATTAGGAAAACGTAAAATATGTTGCAGTTTACATTTCTCCACCAAACCCAATCTTCTTGCTACTCTATTCTAAGAGAGGCGATTCTAATGAGTTACAGCAAGATAGGGTTTAGCTGATAATTAAAAGACTTTGACAGATGAGTACACAGCCTGTCAGTGTCTACACACATGTATACATAATAACAGAGCAACAATATAAAAGTTGGTACTCAAATACTGAAATCGTCATTTCTCCACCAAGCCCTATTATGGCCACTCTTTAGAATCGTCTCGAAGAGAGACCCTATGCTGTGACCACTCTTTAGAATCGTCTCGAAGAGACGATTCTAAAGAGTGGTCACAGCATAGGGTTTGCTGGAGAAATAAAGGAGTTACAGTAAAACCTCTCAATAACGGCCACTAAATTGCATCAAATAGTTTGTGCTTAAGGCAGGTGGCTGTTTAAAGCAAGGTGAAAGTAAAACAGAACGCTCCTATAGGAGCGTTCTGTTTTACTTTCACCTTGCTTTAAACAACCACCTGCCCTAAATATCAACTAATTAACACAATTTAGTGGCCGTTATAGAGAGGTTTTACTGTATTATTGAAAATGTTTGAACTTACTCATCTTATCTTAACCTCTGCATAATGACTATGATAAATGAGCGTATAATTATAATTACATGTATCTTAAGAAGCTCATCAGCATAATACATTCTTTGCAGAAGTACTCCTCCGAATACAAAGATATATCATTGCTCATAATACATTATTGGGCGAGTTCCTTTAATCTTACAATCTTGAATAGAGCATGTGCACTATTGCAGGGCGTTTTCATTATACAAGAAAATCTCCATTATTCGAACACTAACATACGTATCATTTCGAATAATCGAGATTTTACTGTATATGCCATAACTGTTACATGTATCAATGTAAGCACGATCTAACTGGCATTTGCAAACAGTTTGGCTCCCGATGAGACGCCGAGTTACTCGGCGGCGCCGAGTTACTCGGCGTCTCATCAAGATCATGACATGAATTAATCTGCCACATCAAGAAAGGTTCCAAAGTCAGAAATATGCTTACTCGAAATCTCGTTATCTCGAAGTAAGTTGTATTGTCCCTTTAAATTCGAGATATCGAGGTTCGACAGTAGTTTACTGGCAGCATGTAAGTTGAGGATCTTATGTACATGTAAGTGTCCATACACTGTTGTGGTTTATGAAATTATTATCTACCCTTTAATTAATTAATATTTATTTAAATTATAACGCCTACACAGGCTGCATATTCATTTCTTGAAGCCGAGCTCCAGGTAAGATGCGTAAATTAGAATATTTTCAAGTATAATTTCTTTATTTCTCCACCAAACCATATGTTGTGACCACTCGTTAGAATCGTCTCTTCGAGACGACTCTACAGAGTGGTCACAACATAGAGTTTGGTGGAAAAATAAAGAAACTATCGAAGAGACGATTCTAAAGAGTGCTCACAACATAGAATGTGGTGGAGAATGACGATTTTAGTATGAGTAAGCACGGTTATCTTTACCTCTGTGAATGATTTAATGGTATATGAACAAATGATCTGTGTTATATTATCAATCAAGCACACAGGGTAAACCATGACCAGATAGCTCCCACAGATGTATCTCGTCTGAGTATTCTCATGTAAGGAATCCTCTCATCTAGGTCTGCACTGCTTATCATATTATACTTTTCTTTCTAAAAACCCCGGAATATTCACAATAAGATTGACTCGTATATGCTCTGATCACGGTCTGCTCGGTTTGCTTATGAAATTATAATAGACCCGACTCTACATTTTGCTGGTACCAAACAATCATGAGAATAAAGTTTTATACTGACAGCAACTAGAACCATGTCTGTAGTATTTGTTAACAAGCAGAGCAGAACCTGATCAGACGGCTCCTCGCGGAGACGTCTGATCTGGTTCTTCTCTGTTTTCAAAGACGTTAAAGGACGTAATTACGGAGTAAAAAGTACCTACGGTAGTTATAGTTTACTTTCAGTCCGAAGGACCGCTCAGCCGACTGTATATTTACTCCCCTGGTCATTGAGACATTCGCCTATAATATTGAGCACTGCTAGCATTTGAGTAAAGGGTTAATCTGTAACTAAGTATTTTGTACCGTGCTAAAGAGCTGCGGTTTGTGTCAATCAAAAGCATATTTTCCGGTGTTATAAAACAGATAAACAAACCATTGGCAGGATAAAAAACAAATTTGTTTATATTGGATAAGTACCTGACTGAGTGTTAGAATTCCATGATCATTTTTTGGCTGATAATATCGCCAAATTCTGTGTTTATCTATCTTGTTACGGATAAACAACTTTGACGCCTTGTTGTTAGAAGGCACTATAACATAACACACGGCACGTGAGGGCTTAACGTAATGGTTTCTAATTGCAGCACGTTTTAAAAAAGCCTAGAATTTACATTAATCGTTTGTTCATATGCATAAAAGAAAACCGATCGACTAAACGCGCTGAAGAAGACAAAATGCCCATGTGTTTGATATTGACGACCCCTTATATTACAGTTGAACTTCGGTATCTCGAACTCGAAGGGACTATACAAATTAGTTCGAAATAACGAAGTTCGACTTATCGCATTTCTATTCTGGATAATTTCTCGAGTTGACAGCTTAATGCAGGTGTAAAGTAATGCTGAAAGCTCCTGCAGGAGCTTTCAGCATTACTTTACACCTGCATTAAGCTGTCACACGTGTTTCTAGATATCTGTAGTGATACATTTATGAGCAATTGTGTATTGTAAGTTTTGGAAGGACCGAACGTTTAGTTCGAGTTATCCCGTAAGTCGAGTTATCCGAGTTCGAGATATCGAAGTTCAACTGTATTCGCAAAAGAGGTGTCTACATGTGCATACAGTTAAAACGTTCCTTCATAAAAACACCTTTTAACGGATTTGCAAACAGATTATACCCAGATCAGACGACTCCTATAGAAGTTGTTAGTTCAGGATCTGCTCTGTTTGCTTATGAAATTGTAATAGATCTGATTCCATAGTTTCTACCAAATACCATAATATCTCGTGCACAATAAAAATTATGCCATTATGAAAACGTAGCTATTAATTATTCGTAATATCATTGTGTCAGGTCAGATCTGTGGCAGTTATGATTCTCATTTGTAAACACAACTTTTCAACATTTCTTAGAACAAAGAAATCATATGTTCTGATTAAAGAAATTTTCCACCATGTTTATAATTCATGTCATGCATTGTTTGAATAAGACGTAAACAATGATCCTTTGTAAGAGTTGAAGTTTAAGATGCACTGGCCACTTATTCGCATGTACCAGAAACAACCGGTATTGAATTTGTACCCGTTCGTAATGCGTTTCGGACAGTATCGGTGAAACTTAGAAGTTTCCGAGTTTCGCCGAAGCCGCCCGATGCTGATAAACGGACAACTTCGGAATGAACCGGTTGTTTCCGACATTTGCAGGTAGACTGGTGCTACAGATATCTAACTTAAAGTGACAGTCACGAATTTCAACGCGTTTTAGAAATGCTTAAACTTACAAAAAACATTTGTTTATATGCTGAAAAGAAGTATATCCAGAGGACCGCATTAAGATACGTAACTTTAAATATTTTCAAGAATAACTCCATTTCTCAACCAAACCCTATGTTGTGACCACTCTTTAGAATTGTCTCGAAGAGACAATTCTAAAGAGTGGTCACAATATAGGGTTTGATGGAAAATGGCGACTTTAGTATCTGAGTACGCACACTTATCTATTGCTCTGAGTTATTGCAAGAAATACTATTGAAAAATGTTGAAGAGGACAAAACTTGCATGTGTTTGAGATGAAACACCCCGATGTTATTCGCCAATGCATTGCGCGTTATTCGGTGAGCATGGCGGTTTCGTTTACTGTTCGAAATATGCCGATTGTATTTTGTTTCAACAAAATATTATAAGTATTGAAGGAATAGATTGAGTTTGTGTTACACTGGCCTTTTCGATATAGATTCAAACTGCCAATCTTCAAAAGAATACTCTCAGTCACAGTGTCGTTAAACCCAACTCACTCACTCAAACGAATAATTGAACATAACCGACGCCATGTTTTATTATCTTAATGCTATAGAGACCCCCCCCCCCCACACACACACACACTTACACTTTATCGTGTGGTTGTATATAAACATGGCGTCCAGATTTTGTCTAAATAACATCAAATCACAGACGTTGAGGATGCGATTTCTTGCCAAAGGCTTGGCATTGAACTGTTCTCAACCTGTTATTGAAAACGTTCTCAATGTAGGGTGTTCTTTTTTTCTGTTTTTTTTTAAACCTGGTTATCATATACAGTGTTCCCTCCCTACAACGGCCCTCTCAATAACGATTCCCTCCTTACAACAACACATGTCACCGTTTCCGAAACAACAAGGCTCCAGAAACAACTTTTTTCATCGTATTTTCTTTATGCCTCCATCAAACCCTATGTTGTGACCACTCTTTAGAATCGTCACTTTGTGACGATTCTAAAGAGTGGTCACAACATAGGGTTTGATAGAGGCATAACGGTTTTAGTTCTCGAAATACACCTTATCTGGGGATCTGCAAACAAGCTAATTATGTTTGATTTCCCCTCCCTATAACAACTCCCTCTGAACAACACATAAACTCGTCGTATCCCAAAGGGTGTCGTTGTAGAGAGGGAGCACTGTAGCGTGTTTGGCAGTTACGATTCTCAGTGTCGCTTTTCATACAATGTCTTAATATACCTATGCCCATGTATCATTATTCAAATACAATAAAACCCCGCTAATGCGACCACCTAAAAGAGGTATAATTCTGGGTGCTAGATGCAGGTGGTAGCTTAATTCAGGACAAAAGTAATGCAGAAAGCTCCTAGAGGAGCTTTCTGCATTACTTTTGTCCTGCATTAAGCAACCACCTGCTTATAAAGACAGCTATGGTTATTCATTAAGTGGTCGCATTAGTGGGATTCTACTGTAATCTAATTGACGCTAATGATGTCAGTATTTCTTATATGAATATTCATGGAGTAAAGTGTTAGTTAATCATCAATTCAACAGGTCATAACACTGCACAATACATGTATGCTTAACGAAGTTAACGTTAAACAAGGGCGACACTAACATATTTAACCCTTTCGGCGCCAAATTTCTAATTGTCGTCTGCAGTCCAAGTTTGTTAAATCATTCGGTAAAATAAAGAAATAAGATAAATAAATGCAAATTTCGAAGGAATAAAGCACATATAGAAAAAGAGCTTGAGACAATAAGTGAAGTCCCTGATCAGACGCCGTCTTGAAAAGGCGGCGTCTGATCTGGGACTGCACTATTTGTCGTGGTGCATTTTTTGCGACATTGGCGGTGAAAGGGTTAAGTTCTTAGTGTTATAATAGCGAGAATCGAGTCCGGTACCTGCCGTTAAAATCCAAAGGTTCTGCCGATTCAGCAATCCTTTTTGTGTTTATGTGATATGTGCAAAAACTATATTAGTCTCATTTTAACACCTTCCTTTGCCAAATGCAACTGCATGGTGATCGTTATAGCCCTTTCAGTGCCAGCAGTGTCGTCTGCTAAACACATGTTCGTCTGCTTCAAATTATAGAATGTGCGTCTCTTCAATTTCTTTATACAAAGATAAACAGAGAGTAAACAGCTTGGACCCAGATGAGACGCCGAGTTACTCGGCGTCTCATCTGGATCCAAACTGTTTGCACATATCACGGACCTGGTCTTTGTGGCACTGATGAGGTTAATGCCATGTTTTGTCGATAACGCACGGAAGATATTACCATAAAAACAACGCCGGTCGGTGTATTGGTCCAATTAAAACTGGGTTGTCTCAAAGAATACGGCGCCAATACACGGAATAACACCCCACTATCATCTAATTGAAGAAACATAAAACTGGACTGACATTGCAAATAGAGTACAGTCGTACTAACCCACAACGACAACCCGAAAATAAGTCTAAATCAGGTTCTAGTAGAAAGGTGGTACAGTAAAACCTCTCTATAACGGCCACTAAATTGTGTTAATTATTTGGTATTAAGGGCAGGTGGCTGCTTAAAGCAAGATGGAAGTAAAACAGAACGCTCCTATAGTTCTGTACAAAAAACTGTGTGTCATTATATAAATGCAGCTAATGAATATTCATGATGTCATTATTTTTTTATTCAACATTGCATTAAAAACATAACTTTAGCCTGTATTAAACAACCACCTGCATTTGATGACTCCTGTGTTCAATAAATGAATGACCGCTTCGAGATAACAAGTTCGAGTTACCCAAGGTCTAATCTAGACTAATTCTCGAGATAATGTTCAAAGCTTTAGCCACCCGAGTTCTAATCTGGACAAGTTCTCAAGTTCTCAGCTTAATGCAGGCCTAATGTAATGCTTAAGCTCCTGCAGGATGTTTTATCATTACTAAAGACCTGAAATAAACTGTCAATATGTGTTTCTAGATATGCGTAGTGATACATTTTAAAACAACTCTGAATTATAAAGTTTGAAAGGATTGATCTTTTGCTTCAAGTTATCCCGAAGTTCAAGTTATTCGAGTTCGAGATATGAAGGTTCAACTGTATATTTTGCATAGTTGTAGTCAAAATATGTCGTTAGAGCGCCATCATGAGTAATTTCCATGTATAATACAGGGAAAACTCGATTATTCGAACACTGAAATACGTACCATTATTGATCTTTAACACAGGTGGCAGCTTAATGCAGGGTGAAAGTCATGCAGAAAGCTCCTCTAGGAGCTTTCTGCATGACTTTCACCCTGCATTAAGCAGCCACCTGCCTACAAGACACAAATTCTTCATTATGCCTACTAAAATTTCGTAGTATCGAGTTTTTACTATAGTGAGCTATACATATACGATAACACCTGAGCCAGCTATTTTGGACCATGGCAATGTTTAAAGAGATATCTTTAACGATCAAGCTGTTAAGAGTGAGTTAATGATATATTGCTCAAATAATTTGAATACAGATAGAACGCCCAGTGTCTGCGATCAGGATCTATACTGTTTGACATTTTGTAATGAAAGAGACGGGGGGGGGTTAAACATTTTAGATTGTTTGTTTCAGTCTTTGATGTTGCAAAGAATTATTCAAACACGAATAATTTTGTACAACAGACTAAAGTTTAAGACTTATGATAAGTGCGACATGATTCGCATTTGCAAACAGCTTGGATCCAGATGAGACGCCGAGTAACTCGGCATCTCATCAGGATTCAAACTGTTTGATACTCGGTCAGCAGTGTCTAAAAACCTTCACGAATACAAGTGGCAAAAATTTGGAATTTAAGCGAACGTCATTTTTTTACAGCCAGAATAAATGTTATGATTTACAGAGGTATACAATACCAGGAACTCTTAGATTTATATTTCAGGTTGTAACCCTTATTCTACAGATTATGACTAAAACACTTCAAACAGTTTGACTCCAGATCAGACGCCGAGTTACTCGGCGTTTGATCAGGATCCAAACTGTTTGGGACTCGGTTAGAGGCTTCCTCTAAGGCTGCCATGAATAGGGAAAAAGAAGCAACTGATGTAGATGAGGGTTTTGGCGGCCATGAGTTATCCTAGAAGGCTAAATGTTAAACATTTACCTGTATTTTTGAACTTTCAGTGCTTCTGTTCGGGTGCACTTCATGATGGCTATCGATTTTAATTCTTATCCCACTGCGAACAAAAATTATGCCTGCTCAAATTCGGATACGGTGCGATTTTGACTATTTCAGGTTTGATGCCGTTTTTGAGAACCTTCTGACTGGGTTTCAAACAGCTTGGATCCGGATGAGACGCCGAGTTACTCGGCGTCTCATCTGGATCCAAGCTGTTTGGAAATGTGAGTCATATAGTAGATAGCAAGATAAGGAGTACGCCGAATTTGCTCTTCGTGGGAAAGTAGTGAACTTGGCAGAGATTTGTTGTAGCTATAGTAGTATAATTCGATGAAGTGCTTCAACATTAGGTGCATGGACGTTAGGGTGTGTGATTTGGATCAAGACTCTGTGGTTCTTGTATGGCTAAAATGTAACGAGACAAAATAGAATTGCTATGACAAGATGAATTGTTAAGAATTGATTGAATCTACAGTTTAACATCTGTATCTCGAACGTTTGTATAACTCGAAGTAAAAGTTCGGTCCTTTCAAATTTTACAATGCATAATTGTTCTAAAATATATGACTATGCATATCTAGAAATATAATTGTGGGACAGTTTAATGCGGATCTAACGTAATGCTTAAAACTCCTATAGGAGCTTTAAGCATTACTTTAGACCTGCATTAAGCTGTGAACTTGAGAAATTGTCCAGACTAGAAGTCGGATAACTCGAATTTCTGTTATCTCGAACACATTTGTTTGGTCCCTTGAAGTTCGAGATAACGAAGTTCAACTGTATTCGTATTTTCCTACTGGCTATTCATGTAAGAAATGACGACAGTATGGACACTAATGATGTCTCGAGTTTCTTTAATCTCGAAGCAATTGGTACAGTCCCTTGAAGTTCGAGATATTGAAGTTCAAATGTACTATCAAACTGCCAAAGCTCCAATTTGCTGCCATTTCCACTTGCAGTAAAAACCCTCTAATGCGACCAGCAAAAAGGGGCTTAATTCACAGTGGCAAAGGCAGGTGGTAGCTTAATGCAGGACGAAAGTTATAAATTTCGCCCAGCATTAAATACCCACCTGCTTACAAAGACAGTCATGTTTATTCATTAAGTGGTCGCATTAGAGGGTTTTTACTGTTGGGAAGCTGTTCACTAAGTGTCATATAGATTGGGTCCTAATAAACCGACATCTCGTCAGAATCCATGTTTATAAACGCCATCCATGTCCTGCTTAGCATACGTTAATATCCTCACAGGAGGAGGTATCAAATTCATTTTATGATCTGTATGCATGTACTTGGAAACCCATACTTGTCCCGCTTACTCACAAACCAGTGTACACACCAGCTGTCTGGTTTAGTATTTATTTAGATGATAAGAACATTTAAAAACTGACATTCGTGAATTTAATGACCACTTTCAGTATGATTGTCTACGTTTGTATACTTACGAAATCTCTTTGCTACGACTACCTATGGTTTTACTATCGAGAGAAAAGGGTCAGAAAATCCTGGACAGCTTGTCAGACTATAGTACCTGTCATGTACCTGTTGGCAGTAGGGCTGCATCTGTCGCACAGTACACTAGGTCACTAGGTCACTTTCACCTGGTTTACTTCCCATGACGTCACTAACTTTAGCCCATTAACCCTTACAGTGCTGAAATTTCAAATGGACTATTCCAAAATTCAAACTGGTCAAGCGTATGGTGAATATTTAGGGATGTTTCTAAAGGGTCTGCACTGTTTACAAAGGACATTAGTGACTCGTGCCCCACACTGTAGGGGTTAAACTCCCCATTTATTATATGGACCTTTCCAAATAAGAGTTACGATCCGATCTTATTTCATCAGAAGCGGTGTTTCTTTCCACAAGAATTGCTTTACGGACTCAATCTTTTGAAATGAGTTTGATGCTAACAATGCTCTCTTTTCTGGGTCTACACTATTTGTCAATGAACCGATTATGGGACAATACGCCTGCTTGTAAATAGGTTTAGTCTTAAACGCTGTCAGCACATATTGGACTTTTGCATTACGAGTTAGAACGAATGTTTACGGAGTTTGTTGGTAGTGATTTGATTTTCCAATATGCATTACGAGTTTACAGTTGTAATTGACAATCTTCATAATAATGATTGAACGTTTTATGACATTATTGAAAATATGCGTTCATTGTAGGAACTTCCTTATTAAATGCACGTGCCCTTATCATGCTGCTAATCCCCATATTTACAAGGCAATATTACAGGTCCGATATGCATTACAAAGTAGAGCGAATGGTATTTGTTTTTGAAGTACAGGGTTGTATTTAGACAATCTAAATAAGATGTTTCGTATATATACAGTTGAACTTCGATATCTCGAATTTCAAGGGACCCTACAAATTAGTTCGAAATAACAGAAGTTCGAAATATCCAATTTCTGATCTGGATAATATCTTGAATTCACAGCTTAATGCAGGTATAAAGTAATAATAATAGCTCCTGTAGGAGCTTTCAGCATTACTTTAGACCTGCATTAAGCTGTCACGTGTGTTTCTAGATATGCATAGTGATACACTTTAGTGCAGTTCTGGAAGGACCGAACTTTTGCTTCGAAGAATCTAATGTTCGAGTTATCCGAGTTCGAAATATCGAAGTTCAGCTGTACATGCCGAACCCTTTCTTGGTACAACTTACTAGACTCGCCCCCAGAGAGGCGAATCTAATGACTGAGCTACAGTAAGGTTGCATTTGGCAGATACATCAGAACCTGCTTTAACCCTTCGCTTGCTCTTCACGTCAATATACCTACCTGTAAATAATGAAGACCCAGATGAGACAGCTGCTTGCAGGATTGTGCAACCAGTA
This sequence comes from Azorinus chamasolen, assembly GCA_963576725.1. Classification (NCBI taxonomy): domain Eukaryota; kingdom Metazoa; phylum Mollusca; class Bivalvia; order Cardiida; family Solecurtidae; genus Azorinus; species Azorinus chamasolen. The sequence continues at coordinate 11,886,431 of OY755252.1, forward strand.
CACTCCACCACAGTGATTGCACAGCGAAATACGTGTACACAGTGAAGATATTTGTAGTTATACAACAGGGCATGGGTAAAATGCATGGGTGAAATGTATTTTAAAATTCAGCAAGAGAAGGGTTAAGCGACCATCAAGTAGAAGTCTAATTATGAGCCTGTAACGCAGGTGGTGGCTTAATGCAGGTCAAGGGTAATACATGTATGAGCATGTTGCATTTCCATTGACCTGCATTAGGCAATCATCTGCTTTTTAACACTCCTATGTTTGATAAATAAATGGCTGCTTAGGAAAGGTTTCTATTGTAAATAAGATATACAGTTGAACTTCGATATCTCGAACTCGCATAATTCGAACTTCGGATTAACTCGAATTAAAACTACGGTCCTTCCAAAACTTACAATACAGAATTTCTCTTAAATACATCACTACGGATATCTAGAAACGCGTGCCAGCTTAAAGCAGGTGTAAAGTAATGCTGAAAGCTCCTGCAGGAGCTTTCAGCATTACTTTACACCTGCATTAAGCTGTCAACTCGAGAAATTATCCATATTATAAATTCGATAACTCGAACTTCGTTATCTCGAACTAATTTGTATAGTCCCTCGGAGTTCGAGATATCGAAGTTCAACTAAATTTTGATACATGTAGCTCTCTACACATTTTTATACCTTTGTCTGTCATCTAAATTTATAGAATGTATTTATCTAAACTGACTTGAAGTCATTTCGGTCAAATCTGTCTCACGAACATTGTCCCTGAAGTAACGATCCTTGCATATCTAGCTATGACAGGAATGGCCTATGATGATAGATATGTCAATCAATTTTCGACGAACGCGACGAGATGACATATGCAAAACCTGGGTACCTTGGGAAATCAGTCATTCGGATATACTCCGATATTTATCTTCAATCTTGGTCAGCAGCCGAATCTTGATGAATACCCATTGTTTTTTATGATTTTTCTCTTCCCGTGGCAATTAAATTCACTGGTGTGTATTCAAGCCAACCTTGATATGCAAATTTTATGATATAATGTCAAAAGGGGTGACTGATTCTGATAGAGGATGGCAATATTGTAATTGGCTATACAGTAGAACCGATCTTAACTCATTCCCTCCTAGACTATTTTTAGACCCAACCTCATTGAATAAATCTACCGAAAAGGAGCATTAACTTTAGAAAAGGAGAATTTTAGAATTGTGTAGTTTTGAAAACATTGTGATAAATAGAGCATTTGCTCCTATGGAGCAAATGCTCTATTTATCACAATGGTTTCAACATGTGACTTTTACAGAAGCGCCAAAATGCGTCACTAGGAGGGAATGTGTTAAGCGGTCATTTACTTTTGAACCTATGAGTCATAAAAAGGAAGGTGCTTGCATAATGCAGGGAAAAAAGTTATGCAGAAAGCTCCAATAAGAAGCTTTCTGCATAACCTTTATCCTGCAACAAATTGCTATGAAGAACATAATTTAACCCCTTCCCTCATATAAACGCATTTTCACGCATTTCCAAACAAAGTAGACCCAGATCAGACGGCTCCTATAGGAGCCGTGTGATCAGGGTCTACTCTGTTTGCTTTTGAAATGATAATTACAGATCTAGTTCTACAGCTTTTGTCAAAGCAAAAACTTCCCTTGAAAAGTTTGCATTATACAAATTCAGCTAACAAATATACATGCTGTCATTATTTCTTACATGAGTATTGAACAGGGAAATTGTTAAAGTATGCGGCGTCTCATCAGGATCCAAGCTGTTTGCGAATACCACGCCCTATAGGCAGTACAACAGTTAAAGAATAAGTCGACGTGTGTTACATTGCTGCAACAGGTCTGGGTCTACATTGTTTGCAAATCACCGAGGATATGTGAACTACTGTGTTTCATACCATCTACTTCAAGCATTTCCGTGTGTGTCAGTTTTATAGACAAAGACAAGCAAAGTGTGTGGGATCTACAGGACCGAGCGTTTCCGTAATTGAGTGTAATCTCATTAAGATAATCTCGCTAGCGATTGTCAATTCTGTTTAAATTGTTTCAAAGAAATCATACTGACTCATGTTTTTTTCTCCCAAGAAGCTTTAACTCTAACGGAACACACACGTATACATGTACTTCGTTACCTTTGTGCCATTTGCCTGCATAATATTCAGAAATACAGATAAAGGAGCATACCAAAATACTAAAATCATCATTTCTCAACCAAACCCTATACTGTGACCACTCTTTAGAATCGTCTCGAAGAGACGATTCTAAAGAATGGTCACAGTATAGGGTTTGGTTGAAAAATAAAGGAGCTATTGTTGAAAATGTTTAAATTTACGCATCTTATCTGGGCCTCTGTTGTATTGTTACTGTTCTCCATGTCCTGCTAAAGATGTCTTCATTATAATTAACATGTACACGCAACTTTGATTAAGATGAAATGCCGAGTAACTCGGTGTCGCCTGGTCGAGAAATAAGGATTTTAGTATTTGAATACACCGAGAAATGAGGATTTTAGTATTTGAATATTTCCCGGATTTTAGTATATGAAAACACATAGAAATGGGGATTTTATTATTTGAATCTGCCGAGAAATGAGGATTTTAGTATTTGAATACGCGCTTTTGCCTGGCTTTTGTACAGTTATAGCCAAGGAGTTCAACTTTATATATGAATCGTAGTGTTTTTCTGTTATTATGATGATTATTAATTATGACGATAATGTCATGGTTACGTTATAATACTAAAAAAGCAACAACATAGTATGTGAAATAACGGTATGTGATTGTAATACCCTTTTCTGACAAACGCCTTGTTGAAGTTTTCAAATGGACTTTTCCAATTTTCAAACAGGTAACGTTTTGGGTGGGGGCTAAGAAAATCGTAACATGACAAACAGCTTAGATCCTGGTGAAAGGAGGCTGTTACATCGAACATATATTATACATGTACTTGTTAGAAACAATGACGTCATGAATATTACTGAGCTGAGGATTATAATGGCAAATGGACACAGGCTTCTTTGGTCATGGCAGAAACTGTAGAATTAGATCTATAATAGTCCGTAAGCGAAAGGGGCAGACTCAGTTCAGTCTGGTCTTGGTCTACTCTGTTTGCAAATACGTGTACTTTAATAGGCGTCTCTATCAGGTTAATCCTCTACTCCATAAATACGCCTTTCTACGCCTTTGCAAAAAAAGTAGACCCAGACCAGACGGCTCCTATAGGAGCCGTCTTATCAGGGTCTACTCTGTTTGCTTATGAAATAAGACAGATTTGATGCTACAGTTTCTGCCATTGCCAAATATTCCTGTGTTTATGTGACATTATAAAAATTAATCTAATTAATATTCATGATGTCATTATTTCTGACATAAATATCTTATTTGGATACCGAAGAAATACGTATCTAAAGAGTTAATAATTTCAAGCAGACATCATGTTGAGTCACCTCAAACTTATCGTCATGTTGCACTAGAAAACCCTTAAGTTTAACGGCCATTACATGGATGGATGGAAGCTTGGTTGTTTCTATATTTAGAACACAATGCCCCGTGGGTATTCCATAGCTAATGCTCCATCATTGAAAAAAATATATTGTAACACATGGAAACCTTAGAAATTAGATTGAAATCATTATGAACTAGTAAACTGTCGAAAAAACTCTGAAAAATGGGTCGAGCCATTTCCCAAACACTCATTTGCATAATTAACTGTTGTTTTTGAGGTTGTTAAAAATTGTAGTAACTGTAATTGCTCTACTGAGAGTTAAAAACGTTAACCTTTTAACCGCGCCTCGCGACATGGCCCGCATTTGCAAACAGCTTGAATCCAGATGAGACGCCGAGTAACTCGGCGTCTCATCAGGATCCAAGCTGTTTGACCCTCGGTCAATGGTTACTCAAATGCGTGATCGAGTCGGAAGTACAGTAGAACCTCTCTAATGCGACCACTTAATGAATAAACATGACTGTCTTTATAAGCAGGTGGTTGCTTAATACAGGACATAAGTAATGCAGTATAGGAGCTTTCTGTATTACTTTTGACCTGCATTAAGCTACCACCTGCACCTACCACTAGGAAGTATAACTGTGTTGGTGGTTGCATTGGAATGGGTTTACTGTAGTCAAAAGTGCACCAGGTTTATTTTTGAGCCGACATTGTTTTCACACTTTTTTTCACAGCGGGGTAAAGACTAAAGATAGATTCGTATGATTCGATATGCAAATGTTTCGGCGATAGATCAACTGATATTATAATATACAAGAACAGTGTTGAACATGTTAATAACAAGAACAAGCATTTATAAAACGGATTTCATCGAGATATATAACTAGTTTTGGGGTTGTAGAAAAAATGCATACTGATCAGTGGGAGGGGTGGCCCAGTGATAGGGCGTTGGGTTTGAGATCGGAGGGTCCCCGGTTTGAATCCGACTATGGGTACACCATCAGATTTTTTCTGAGCAAAAATGCATCTCACATTTGCTCCTCTCCACACTAGTATACAAATGGGTACCTGTGAGAGAAATTAGTCAATGCGCCATGGCTGCTTTGAGCGCCAAATGTAAATGGCCGACTTATAAGCCTGTGATCCGGGGCTAAATGTGATGGCATGTGATTAAATGTTTAATAGTAACCTGTTATCCTTGACTCTTTTTGTCGACATGTTTATTCACATGTCAAACCATTGATTGTAAATTTATAGATGAAACAATACTTGAGGAGAGGATCTCAATAAGCAGCATGCTGCCGATCCAATCCTTTTGATTCTCGATGTTATGTATTTACATGTATATGTATTGCAAGTTATATAGAAATAAATATGTTTAAACTAAATGTTTAAACAGCACTCTGTTTTAAAAAAGTTCTATTATTATTTACTAAGTGATCGATTTGGAAAGGCTCCATAGAACTAACTAATGCAGTAAAACCTATATATTACGGCCACTAAATTACATCAAGTATTTTGTGTTAAAGGCATGTGACTGCTTAAAGCAAGGTGAAAGTAAAACAGAACGTTCCTATAGGAGCATTCTGTTTTATTTTCACCTTGCTTTAAGCCGCAGCCTGTCCTTACTACATGCACCAATAAATTAACACAATTTAGTGGCCGTTATAGGGAGGTTTACTGTAGTATTCCAAAACCAAAACAGAGGAAACCAAGATCTGACGGCTCCCTCAGGGGCCGTCTTATCTTGGGTTTCTCTTTTTGCAAAGGCGGTCAAAATGTATGGAATAAGGGGTTTACAGTTCCTCAATCCTGATCGAATCGGAGGTAATAGAAATCCCCTGAACAGAACAGAACATATCGTTTATATTGGTCACGGTTTACAAAACATAATTTACACATTTTGCAAAAAAACCTGAGAATGAATCAACAGAGGAAGGTGGTAGACATATTTTAACTTGAATCCTTTACTCCATGATGTGAGAAATAATATACCATCAGGAATATTAATTACATTGTTAAAATTGCACAGGGACACGGATTGTTTTGGTCATGGCAGAAACAGTAGATTCATATTCATAGTTTATCATAAGCCGAGTTCCTACAAGAGCCGTCTGATCTGGGTCTATTCTGTTTGCAAAGGCGTAGAAAGGTGTATTTATGGAGCAAATACATGTAATAATAATCATTAATAATAATTAATAATTAATTAACCAATAATTAATTAACCATTTACTCCATAAATACGCCTCTCTGTGTCTTTGCAAACAGAGTATACCCAAATCCTGTAGGAACCGTCTGATCAGGGTCTGCTCAGTTTGCTTATGGTACATTTGTATGATATAGATGTGATTCTACAGTATCTGCAATGGCAAAATTACTGTGTCCATGTACTGTTATAGCAATTAATGTGAGTAACATTCATGACGTCATTATTGTTTTACATGAATATTCATGGGGTAAAGGGTTAAAGAAGATTGACTGGTCACTGTCACACACTTTGGTATAAGCCTGTTGCAATAGCTCCGAGATTAAGTACACATCTTCGTGTACATGTAGAACCCCTCTAATGCGACCACTTAATAAATAAACATGGGTGTTTTTATAAGCAGGTGGTTGCTTAATGCAGGGCAAAAGTAATGCAGAAAGCTCCTGTATGAGCTTTCTGCATTACTTTTGTCCTGCATTAAGCTACCACCTGCATCTAGCAACCAGAATTATACTTCTTTTAGGTGGTCGCATTAGCGGGACTTTACTGTATATCTATTGCAAATTTAAAGTTAATCCTACTTCCAGCTTGATACAGATACAGCTAGGGGGTTTAAATGTGGTTTAGCAAACATACGTTAATTCATAAGAATTATTTTGGGTGTGTGACGTATGATTGCAAAATGAGTTATTTACAAAATGTATGTACATGATTTCGAAAGACACACTGCAGTACAGAGTAAAATAAACAGTTGGTATATAAATATCGGGATATAAATCAGTTTGGGACATTTCAGATATACTGTTTGTTTAAGTAAGTGGACAGTGCTTATCTTTGAGCGTTTGTATTTGAAATCAAGTTACCTGGCCGAGAGGTTTCGTTAATAAAAGAACCCCAAGTGTTTATATCAGCCGGAGTGTTTACAACGATTTGCTCCATAAATTTTATGTTCTATTTATAGATTTCCCGTGTCACCGGGTTTTGCTTGAAACCCGGGTAAAAAGTGGGGTTGGTGTGCAGTCAGCCCGCTGCTTTTGTATTCTGTGTTTTCATTGTGTGTGAGCGAAGTGATAATTGGCGGTTTAGTCTCCTTCGTTCATTCTTTGACTTTTTTGTGTTGAAATTGGAGATGTGATATTGATACGCCGTAGGCACTACTTAACACAGATTTATTCAAAAGTGAAAAAGCTATTGGCTGGTTTGAAATATATCTGTTGTTCTCTGTCTGGATAAAGCAACACAATATTGTATGTACATGACAGTATTTGAGACTCTAGTTAAGTCAACAGCATCCGGATATTTAGTGATTTCTCATTTTTGTTGCTTGTTTCTCGTGCATATTCTGACACTCGTGCACCGAAATACCACTATAACTCAGGACTTTAAAAAACGAGTTATTTAAACATGAGCAAATGACAAAATTAAGCTGAAATTGCAAAAGTGTAAAAAGTGAATCCAATTAGCCTAGATTACTTTTTTTGCTGACTGTTGGAACGGAATAATTAGTGATAGTCATGCCGTTATTCAAACGTCGACGCAACTATAGTACATCTAGCGAGACGTCGGAGGGTAGGGGAGACGTGGTTACCATAGAATTTAAGGTAAGACGCCAAGCATTTTATTTATAGTGTATTACAGTACACAGTAGCACCTGTATTAAGCGACCACTGCAAAAGGTCTAATTAGTGTATGTAAGGCAGGTGAAAGCTTAATACAAGGCAAAAGTACTGCAGAAACCACCTGCTTGTAATGATTCCAGTGTCCAATCAATATAAGGTCACTTAAGACAGGTTCTACTGTACATGTAACATTGGCTATGGATAGCTATTGACCAGAGCTGTACGTACATGTACGATGTTTGATCTTTATTTTCGTATATGCGTAACCGTATCTTGCTGCAACTCATTTGAATCACAGGTGTCACAGGTTGAAACCATTGTGATAAATAAAGCATTTTCTCCTTTAAGAGCAAATGCTCTATTTATCCTGGTCCAGGTTCGACAATGGTTTCAAACTACAAAATCCTAAATTTTCCTTTTCTCTAGTTAATGCTCCTTTTCGGTAGATTTATTCAAAGAGGTTTAATCTAAAAATAGCCTATGAGGTAATGGGTTAAGACTCACCTGTCAAATAATTGAATAGTCGCTTAAGACAGGTCCTACTGTTTAAACCAATTTAACCATTCTTTCCTGTTAACCGCGATCATGCTCACCATTACAAACAGCTTGGATCTGGATCCTACTGGAGCCGTCTGATTTGGGTCTATTCTGTTTTGCAAATATGTGAAAATGAATGCGTTTATATAAAGGAAAGGGTTAAATACAAGCATTAATAATACTCCGAATGTCGTATTTAGAGAAGTTTTACTGTAAATATAATACCTAGGTCTTGTAGTACAATCTAGTTTTCCTCTGTACATGCGACAATACTTACATACTTAGAAAAACAAGTTTACATCCGAATTCAATGAATGAAATATTTGACCGTGACTGAGTATATTTCAAAATCTGACCGGAGTATTATGAAATATGCAGCCCAACCTGTTTGGCATTTGTGGTCAGATTTGATCAAGAGGGGACCTCAAACAAATAGTATCTGATCATAATCCAAGCCGTTTTACACCCTGACATTATGTTTTGAAAACCTATAGAACGAAATTCTTCTTTTGGGAATTGAAGCAGACGCCTACTTTGGCAGACGACATTTATGTATAGTCCTTGTCTTGCTAATGGCGACTGGACCCGCATGTTTCAAAACAGCTTGGATCCAGATGAGACGCCGAGTAACTCGGCGTCTCATCAGGATCCAAGGCTTGCTGTTTGCCACCTGGTCAATAGTTTCTCAAACGCTTGCATGAATCGGAAGAGAATAAAAAAAATGTGCAAAAGACCGGTGTTCAAGCATGCGTTATTTTTTACGCAGGAAGATAGTAGGACACTGAAGGCTGGGAGGCAGACGGCTGTGACAATCATCAACTCTTTCACTGTCAGCAATGTCGTCTGCTGGAAACATTTTCGTCTGCTTCAAATTTTGTTCAATTTCTTATATACAAATAACCAGATTATCAAACTATTTCGATCCTGATCAGACGCCGAGTTACTAGCCGAGTTACTCGGCGTCTCATCTGAGTCAAAACTGTTGACATATGATAGCACAGATCCGTCTCCATGGCACTGAGGACGTTAAATCGATTGAAAGCGACCACGACGGCTTGCTGCAACGCGCGAATCCGTAAGTTCGTTTATAAACAATTTGCACCCAGATGAGATACCGAGTAACTCGGCATCTCATCAGGATTTAAATTGTTTTGACGAAGCACTTACGTTTAGGAAACAAAATTGGAGGAACATTCACTTTGAAAACTCGGGACAGTGTTTGCAAACGAAAATTATTTGACTCAAACGAGTTGAAACGTATCACAGGTGAGTCAGTTGTTTCGTAACAGGCTGAAAAATCTATGTATGCTACTTTCATAAAGGTTCAGAATCTCAGAATCTGACCAATCAGATGCTTGAGAATGATCTCAGACTCGAGAACAGTTTTGTAACCTCGGATATTCAGGTTTGCGAGTGGCTGGATAAAGGTAGTAGGTAATTATCATAAATGCAAATTGTCACACTAATCTATAGATCTAATATCCAACGTGTGTGATATATATAGTTACTGAAAAACGAATTTAAATATCTTGTCAACTACATTTTCCTTTTCACGTTGTCCACATCTACTTCAAGTGTTATATAAGTTTTATTCTCTCTCTCTCTCTCTCTCTCTCTCTCTCTCTCTCTCTCTCTCTCTCTCTCTCTCTCTCTCTCTCTCTCTCTCTCTCTCTCTCTCTCTCTCTCTCCCTCTCTCTCCCTCTCTCTCTCTCTCTCTTATCCTCAACTCTCTCTCTCTCTCTCTTATCCTCAACTCTCTCTCTCTCTTATCCTCAACTCTCTCTCTCTCTCTCTCTCTCTCTCTCTCTCTCTGGTGTGGTGTGGTGGTGGTGTGTGTGTTGGGGGGGGGGGGGGGGCGTGCGTGCGTGGCGTGCGTGCGTGGCGTACGCGTTTCTATTGGCTTAGCCAAAATAAGCCTTTCAGTATATTTGCGACGAAAACCAGAGTTCAAACACCGAGGTTCTAACAATCTGGGACACGTCTTACTAAAGGTTCGTGCGTTCTACATGCAACATTCGACGGTCGTCTAAAACTTGATAATTTCGTCTAAAACTTGATAATTTCTGTCATACGAAATCAACCTTAACCCTTTCCCTGTTCAGTATCCAAGTAAGAAATGATGACGTCATGGATATGTATCAGCTGAGCATTTATAATGGCATATACAATTATACACAAGACGTTTTAGTATTTGTACAAACTTTAGAATCAGTTCTAAATAATAAGCAAACAGAGCAGACCGTGATCAGAAGGCTCCTATAGGAACCGTCTGATCTGGGTCTTCTCTGTTAGCAAATGCGCGAAAAAGATTTCATACGAAGGAAAGGGTTAAATGTTGTTCGATAGAAAACACAACAATTGCAGCTCTCAACGAGTGCTGTAAATTTTGACTCTCCATATTTCTCGTTGTTCGATCTTAAGTAAGACGAGTCCCAGACAAGTTCCTCCAACAATTATATGATACTTGAGTTTATGTTTTTTTCTCAGGAGGTTGTAATTTTACAGAGCAATTAAGTTGCGTATTCAGAAACTAAAACCGTCATTTTCTCCATCAAACTCTATGTTATGACCACTATTAGAATAGAAAACCTTATGTTGTGACCAGTGCCGTCACCAGAGGCCCGGATGAGATGCGTAAAGTAAAACATTTTCAAGAATAACTCCTTTATTTCTCCACTAAATGAGAAATGACGATTTTAGGAGTTGGGTATGCACCCTTATCTGTAGCTCTACCACCACTCTTTAGAATCGTCTCTTTGAGATAAAAGTTGCGTACTCAGATACTAAAACCGTCATTTCTCCATCAAACTCTATGTTATGACTACTATTATAGAATTGTCTCGTCGAGAAGATACTACAGACTGGTCACAGCATAGAGTTTGGTGGAGAAACAAAGTAGGTATTCTTAAAAGGGTGTTTTTATTTATGCGTCTTAACTATTCCCCAAGTTCTAAATGAGTGTTACATCAAACACTCGCTAGTTTGCCAACATGCTTTGAATGTTGATACGCGTGCTAGTCATGCTTGCGGCTGGTTCCGTCGCGCGCTGGCGTGAATTGGCAAGCACGTGCTGAGTTTTGTATTTATTTTGGATACTCGATGGTGTCTATATATCCTGCTCGATGAGGGTCATTTAGAATCGTTGTGATAAAAGGGATATCTGGCGTTTGATCTTGTTTCCCTTGTTTTCTGTGATTGATGACGGGTTGTGTGATGTTTAAGGTTAGTACAATGGTGAAAATAAAGTTCTTAGTTTTTTGCAAGTATGTATAGGTTAGAGCTTATAAACTGCTGTCTTCGAAAATAAGACGGCCGATAACGCGAGCGAAGCGAAGCGTTTTAGGCCGTCTTATTTTCGAAGACTGCAGTTTATAAGCTCTAACCGATTTAGTGATTGCCCTACTTTTCAACAGGCCGAGTTTATAAGCCCCGCCCACTGAGCAATGACAAACTTGTATATAGTCACGTGATTATGGTACATCTAAATGGAAAAGTAGTAAAGTCAAGCAGGCAAAGCCACATGCAAGACGCAACCACCACCAAAACACCGATAGACAGCATGACACACACACACGCAACCACACACCCAAACGCACACACACACACACACACACACACACGAAATGAACAAAGAAAACACCAAAAGACATACAAGAACCAGGGACAAACGTTCCACAACATGAACAAACCACAAGCACAAAGACGCAAGGCAAACAAAAGGAAGGGTGACAAAGAGAGTACCGCCTTGGCACGGTCAGCAGCAAAAACACCACTGGGGGTTTAAACCGGTTTACGGACGTCCTAACCTCACACTTCCTAACCTAACCCCACATCCGTTTATGCAAAATACTCAGAAAACCCACCAATCAAACAAACGTCGTCTTTGTTAATTTGCTCACGTGCTTATGTTTTGAAAATCCTACACAGTGAAACTGGTTTCGCGCCTTTTTCTTGTAAACATTGCCTTATTTGGCTTTGTCATGTAATCAAATATTCCCCATCTGTGTGTAAAACATCTCAAATAATAATGGCCGACAACAATGTGTCTTTTGTGTCTATCTGGCAACGAGCTAGCAGACTGATAACCCTTTATCTTATAGTAAGTGACGTCTGTGGACCACTTTGCAAGCCGAGACGACCCAGATCAGAAGCTCCTATGATGTCTGATCAGGGTCTACTCGGTTTACACAGATTTAAATCTTCACTGCTACCGAAACCAAATATAATACAGCTTATTAATATTAAGCATTCATTATGGGCAGATATATTACTGAAATAAGAATAAACAGGTGAAGGCTTAAATTTAAAAGATTACGGTTTCAAATAGAATCTAGATCTACAGGTTTTTCTTATTTCCTGATTTATTTGCTTATTTACATTAGTCCTTTTTCAACAATCCTGCTTCAATAGGTGGGATGTTTCTCGGTTTATTTTGTCTTTTTTAGTCCACGGTAGCCCAATTACTAGATCTATATTCTGCCTCTCAGTTGTTTTCATACAGTCTTCCTCTCCACGGTCTACACACATGAACACACTTGCACTTGTGTGTACACTCGTTCGCGTGTCGATAACGTCATAACATAGCAACTCGTTTTGCCTAGTAGTGGGCGGAGTTTTGTTGCACATGCGCACTGGAAGGTTTGTCTTCGAAAGTTAAGAGTCGATTTTATAAAATTTATGAGGATTTGAGTCTGAAAAATGTCAAGAATACGGCTCGTTGATTGGATGGAAAAGTAGGGCAATCACTAAACAGATGTATTCCATAAGTGCATAAAATTCCATTCACATTTGTAATTGCTGGTACTAGTGAACGACCCGATTAATTACTAGAAAAGCGTGCACTAAATTTACAATTTATCCAGGAGCGGATCTAAATTTACCATTTATCCAGGAGCAGATCCAGAGTGTTGTTCAAATACCACTTCAACTATTCTGAATGTAGACCCTGTCCTCGTTGAATATTCATATAAGAATTAATAACATCATGAATATTTAATTACAGTATTTTTCATACATGGACACGTGGATATTTGGTCATTACATACACTTTAGAATCATAATTATATTATTTCATAAGCAAACGGAGTAGACCTTGATCAGACAGCTCCTACAGGAGTCATCTGGCCTGGGTCTACACTGTTTACAAAGGCATATGAAGGCGTCCCATCAGGTCCTTCTTTTTTGACACTGTTTATTGTTTAAAAAAAAGAAATTGAATAAGCGCCTACTCTGTAACTTGAAGCAGACGAAATTGTGTCATGCAGACGACAATATTGACATTGAAAGGGTTAATTGTGCGGTGAGACCTCTCATAAGGGACAATTAGGAAGCAGTACAAGTTTGGGCCTATAACCCTTTCCATGTCAGAACTGATGACGTCATGCATTTGTTAGCTGAATTTTTTTATAATAGCATTGATGTATTCAGAATGGTTTGGTATTGGTAGCAAGTTAGCAACCGAAGTGTTTGATCTATTATAATTTCATAAGCAAACATAGCAGATCCTGATCAGACGGCTCCTATAGGAGCCGTCTGATCTGGGTCTGCTCTGTTTGCAAATGTGTAAAAAGGGCGTTTATATTAGGGAAAGGGTCAATCCTTATCCCGCTTCGAATACAACTAATATCTGCTCAAGTTTGGATTCTGTTCAGTTTTGACAACTTCCGATTCGATCGAGCTTTTGAGAAACTATTGACCGAGTGTCAAAGAGCTTGAATCCCGATCAGAAAGCGAATCTACCCGGCGTTTTATCTGGTATCAAACTGTTTGCAAATTCGCTCATTGCAGTAAGCCCTGTTCGTCGCTGTACGGCGACTTCGGCGGTGAGAGAATTTAAGATTGTACATGTATGTCATAAATCATTTAAAAAGTTTCGCCCCTTTGACTAATGATCAGTCAAATCCGAACGTTGAATGCATTTATCGATCTCGATATACAGTCAGCGTTTATAAATTTAAACCTCTTTTCTGCTACTAATGAAATGCAGCAAAACCCCGCTAATACGACCACCTAAAAGATGTATAATTCTGGGTGCTAGATGCAGGTGGTAGCTTAATACAGGACGAAAGTAATGCAGAAAGCTCCTGTAGGAGCTTTCTGCATTACTTTTGTCATGCATTAAGCACCCACCTGCTTATAAAGACACATATGTTTATTCAATAAGTGGTCGCATTAAAGGGGTTCTACTATATATCAAATAACTGGTATTCGAGTTAGCTTTACTACGCCTTTGCAAACAGAGTAGAACCAGATCATACGGCTCTTATAGGAGCCGTCTGACCAGGGTCTGCTCTGTTGACTTACGATATAAGATATATACGACTGTACAGCCTCTGCCTGTGACCATGTGCTATTATTAAATGTCCAATTAGTATTCATTATTTCTTGCATGAATATTCATAAAGTAAAGGGTTAATCCCGGACAATAGTTACAAAATGTATACATGCATGTATATACGGGAAGTTCCTCAAGTGCCTTCCTGTATTACATGTAAATTTTGTCCAGCATTAATCCTTTACTCTATGAAATAATGTATGTACATGTACGAATGTTAAGTAGCTGATCTTTTTATTTACAGGATACTTTTTGGTCAGTGCACAAAGTTTAGAATCAGATCTATATACAGTAAAACCTCTCTAAACCGGACGTTACAATTGGTATAAATATCGGTATTGAGGACAGGTGAAAGCTTAATGTAGGGTGAAAGTCACGAAGAAAGCTCCTCTGGGAGCTTTCTGCATGACTTTCATCCTGCATTAAGCAGTCACCTGCCTAAAAGTATGTAAATTCTTCTCTGCTAGAATTCCGGTTTCACTGTAATTCCACAAGCAAACGTAGCCGACCCCGATCGCCGTCTGATTTGGGTCTACTCTGTTTGCAAACGTGAAAATGCGTTTATATGGTGTAAAGCGTTAATCAGCCACCTGCTATATCACTACGTGTAGATCTAACTACTGTTATAGTTGACGGTAGAAGATATTTTATGACGAATGGTAACTGCATGGTGGTGATTTGAGAACTTCGCAAGCAATGTAGACCCAAACAAGCCCCAGGTTTTATGAGTAAATGTGAATTACAAGGTAGACCGCTATAAGACACAGATCGAATTTCTAGCTATATGGTTTGATTGTTGTGGATAAAGTTTAAATCAAGATATCCCCACATTGTTAAAAAGTGAGCCCCCCCCCCCAAAAAAAAAATAAAATAAATAATAATAAAAAAAAATAAAAAAATAAATAAATAAATAAAATAGAAAAAATAAGCGCACACCTCGATATCTGACCTTCACGACTAACCGATTTCTGCTCTACTTATAGTGAACATGTTTCAGTATTTTGAGGCTTTGCTTCGTAATACATTTATTTCAAAATAAGTAACCTTGACAACTTAACCCTTCGCTTGCTATTCACGTCAATATACCTACCTGTAAATAGTGAAGACCCAGACGAGACAGCTCCTACAGGAGCTGTCTCATCAGGGTCTGCACTATTTACACGTTGACTTGTACAACCAGTGCACTCCACAGCAGTGATTGCACAGCGAAGTACTTGTACACAGTGAATATATATGTAATTATACAACAGGGCATGGGTAAAGAAGGAGAAATGTATTTTAAAATTCAGCAAGCGAAGGGTTAACTTTTATCCTACTAGTCAAAAATATGTCTGCTCAAATTAGGATCTGGTGCAATATAGACTACTTCCGACTCGATCAAAAAACTATTGACCGAGTGCCAAACAGCTTTAATCCAGATGAGACGCCGAGTCACTCGGAATCACATCTAGATCCAAGCTGTTTGTAAATGCGAGCTAGATCGAGGATAGCGGAATTAAAGTTAATGGAAAACTTCATCTTGGTGTTTGTATTAACCCATATCATGCGATGTAAGTTTTCGTTGGCAGAGAATGTAGTCGAATGCTTACTTTCCATTGCATGTCTTTTAACCCTTTTCCTAAGAGCATTTTCTTTTTTGTAAGCACAGTTTGACTTATCTGCAGAGTAGAACCAGATCAGACGGCTCCTATAGCATCGAAACTATTTACATTCGACTTCGCAGATTCGCCCGTCCCCTCTTGTAGATAAACCCTTTCCCTGTTTAATATTCATGTAAGAAATAACGATACCATTAGCTGATTTTTTTTATAATGTTAACTTTTCAAGGTAAGTTTTTGCTTTGGGGAAAACTAGAATCATATCTATATCATGTCATAAGCAAACAGAGCAGACCTTGATCAGACGGCTCCTATTGCTTCCGTCTGATTTGGGTCTACTATGTTTGCAAAGGCGTAGAAAGTCGAATTTATGGAACAAAGGGTTATTACATTACACTTCAACGTTTATTTTTTTACTTTTACTTTTTTACCATAGAATCACAGTAACAACAGTCTTGATACCAATTTCGATCCACACTGCTTTCAAATTGTGTCACAGATTCGCCATTTGGCAGCGAAAGGTATTACAACCAGCTGTTTCATCCATTCCGTAGAAATTCAGCAAAAATCATGTTTCTATAGTATTTGCTTACTTAATTACGTCGTCTTGCTGTTTTATTTTTTGTGTCTCCATTTAATTTGCAACAAGTAATTTGCCGTTGGCTGTTTTTTGTTGCATAATTAATGCGCAAGCACTGACTTATTATTCCAATAATTCACAAGCATTGACTTGCTATTCCATTAACCCTTTTCCTCATATAAACGTGTTTTCACGCATTTGCAAACAGAGTAGACCCAGATCAGACGGCTCCTAGAGGAGCCGCCTGATCAGGGTCTACTCTGTTTGCTAATAGAATTTGATAGATCTGTTTCTTTACTTTCTAAAATGTCTACAATGCTCCACCTTCAATAATTATTTATAAAACAGAGAAAGGGTTAGCTACAAAGAACTTGTTATTTGTTAATTCTTTTGCAAGAAATAAAATTAACCATTTACCTGGTTAATAGTCATGTACAGTTAAAACTCCTCTAAACCGTGCGTTAAATTTAGCATAAATATCGGTCTTGGAGACAGGTGGCTGCTTAATGCAGGGTGAAAGTCATACAGAAAGCTCCTCTAGGGGCTTTCTGCATGACTTTCACCCTGCATTAAGCAACGCCTGCCTACACTTATCTAAATTCCTGTCTACCAGAAAAGCATTCATATCTATAGTATTTCATAAGCAAACGGAGCAGACCCTCATCAGACCTCAGGGGTCTATACCGCTTCATGCCAGTCTATATATACTATGCAATAAACCATATTATATAGTACATATGGACCCTCATAAAGCGGTATAGAACCCTGAGGATTAGGCGGCTCCTAGACCTACATGAGCCGTCTGATCTTGGTCTACTCTGTTTACATAGGCACCAAATGCGTCACTATCGGGCAAAGGGTTAATTTGTTAAAATTAATGCAGACAGTTCAGCGTTAACCACACATACATTGCATGATATGACATTATGTAGCAGTAGCCTTATTCTGCCAGTCGTGACTTTGAACAGCGTGGATCCAGATGAGACGCCGAGTAACTAGGCGTTTCATCTGGATTCATGCTGTTGACACTTGTCAGTGATAGGAAAAAAGGTAACTATTGCCCCAGATTACATTTTTGAACAGACATTATCTATTTTTGGCAGTACAATGGTAACACGCGTAAAACAAATGAAAAATGCGGTTATTATGCCTGCTGTTTTATATTCAGTAGTGTACAAAGTCATGACATAGTGATAAGTTCCAAAAATGAGGTCATTATACATGTACATGTACAGTATAACCTGACTAGGACAGTGAAGTTTAACCCTTTTCTCCATAAATGCGCCGTTCTACGCCTCTGCAAACAGTAGACCCAGATCAGACGGCTCCTGTAGGAGCCGTCTGATTGGGGTCTGCTCTGTTTGCTTATGATATAATGTAGTTATATTTCTACATTTTCAGCCATGGTCGAACATGCCCATGTCCCTATGCGCTATTATATCATTTAATCTAATTAACCTTAATGATGGTCATTGTTTCGATGGAAAGGGTTAACCCTTTTCATTCTGAATATCCCGATCTGGCGAATTGTTCATTGACTTCCGGGTTCGCTCAAGCCTTTAACCTTTTCCCTCATATAAACGTGTTTTCACGCATTTGCAAACAGAGTAGACCCAGATCAGACGGCGTATCAGGATCTGCTCTGTTTGCTAGTGGTATTTGAAAGATGTTTCTTTACTTTCTAAACTGGCTGCAATGTTCCACCTTCCATATTTCATTATAACTATTTTGTCCATGAATATTCAGTAGGCATTGACATTTTGAATAAACATAAAACAGGGAAAGGATTATGAGACTACTTACCGAGTGTCAAACAGTTTGGATCCTGATAAGTTGCCGAGTAACTCGGCATCTCATCTGGGTCAAAGTCGTTTTCAAATGCCAATCAGGGCGCGCTTATTATATTAAGAACGTTAACTTGTCTGTACGTTTAACCTTTAGCCTGCTGCGGGCGGATGAATGATTACCTATGCAAACAGTTTGGATCCAGATGTTATAGGCTGAGTAATTCGGTGTCTCATCAGGATCCAAACTGTTTGATAATCTGATCGTGTTGTTGTAGATAAATGCAAAATAAATCAATTGTGACAGCGGAAATCGATGACATTTTGATCAACAAACGTTTGTTGAGCAGGCTAAAGGTTAGGACCGAATGCAGGATGAGAACAATGCAGAAAGCTACTGAAAGAGCCCTATGCATTTCTGCGTTTTGCAAAATTCTGATTTTAATACCTGTAAAATCAATTTAGTAAGTGAACTCGGATAACTCGAACTTCGGGATAACTCGAGCTAAAACTTGCAATACATAATTGCTATAAAAATATTACTACGATTATCTAGGAACACGTGTGACAACTTTATGCAGTTCTAAAGTAATGCTGAAACCTCCTACAGGAGTTTTTACAGCATTACTTTAGACCTGCATTAAGCTGTGAACTTAAAAAATTGTACAAATCAGAAATCGGATAAATCGAACTTCTGTTATCTCGAACTGATTTGTATGGTCCCTTGAAGTTCGAGATACCGAAGTTAAACTGTAATACATTTATACTGCTGTAAAATGATGTCCGCTTAAACATTCGTAGTTGCATTTTACTGACTTCCGATTCGCACAAGCGTTTAAGAGATTCTTGACCGAGTGTCAAACAGCTTGGATCTTGATGAGACGCCGAGTTACTCGGCGTCTCATCTGGATCCAAGCTTTTTGCAAATGGTATGTCTTGATCAGGAGGATGGTAGAAAGTAATGCTCAGTGAAATAAGGAATCACGAGTTACACAGAACCTCTGGTGTGGAAATACTGACAATAAAGATACAGTTGAACTTCGATAACTCGAACTTCAAGGGACCGTACAAATTAGTTCGAGATAAGAGGAGTTCGAGTCATCCGATTTCTAATCTGAACAATTTCTCAAGGCCCCAGCTTAATACAGGTCTAAAGTAATGCTGAAAGAGCTTTCAACATTACTTTAGATCTGTATTAAGCTGCCACATGTCTAGATATCTGTTGCAATACATTTTAGAGCAATTCTGTATTGTAAGTTTTGGAAGAACTGAACTTTTTGTTCGAGTTATTCCAAAGTTCGAGTTATCCGAGTTCGAGATATCGAAGTTCAACTGTATACATGGAGCGTTAAACATCATTTAAAAAAATATATTGACAGGCAGAATGTAATAAACATTTATATAAATATGTTATCATCATCATCCATATAAATAAACCGAAACGTTCATTTGAAAATACACACAATTCAATGACTAAACCTGCGACGCATTATGTGATGTATTGAAATTGGTTCAACTTTTGGCTAAACCCACTTAAACGTTATATAGTATTCGACAGGTTTAATATTTCTTACAATTACATCCAAAAATCTGCATTAAACTGTCGTGTCACGTGTCTATCTACGTCAATGGTGACCCGAAAACTGCTTTATTAGCCAATTCTCAAACAAAAGGAGTAAAGTTATTCCCCACAGGGGTGTCCTTGAATAAATTTATACTCAATTTTACCGCCATATATGCGAATTTATGATTTTGCTTTTAAACATTCTGGAGCCAGATGAGACGCCGAGTAATTCGGCGTCTCAACAGGATCCAAACTGTTTGAAACCCACTTTGTTATATTTGAAAACACATTGAAGGAAAATATGCCTTTAAAAAATAAGCAGACAACAATTGTTGCAGACGACATGAACTCTAAGCGGGATAAGTGTTTCGACATGCACTCGAAGATAATCTGTTTATCTATCACCTCTCTTTGCTATTTAAACTATAATGGCTATATATAGAACGGTAAGCAATCAATGAAAAAATGATCGCCATTTTTCACGAAAACCATACTTTGAATGGGCATTAATGGAATGTGTTCACAATTTTTAAATAGCCTATGATGAAAGGTTACCTTTGTATCAATGAAGAAAGTCAACCATTATAATGCTTTTCTGTTGCAAATTAATATTTGTCGTCTGCGAGTAAAGACTCAGTTTTTGCTTTCTTTTCATAAAAGAAGACAAAACATAAAACAGGCAAGTGGTTTGGATCAAAATTAAACGAGGAGATTTAACACACAGCCGTTGGGTTGGGATCTACACTGTTTGCTAGTCTTGTCGAGATCAAAATTTTAACCCTTTCACTGCGGGAAACGAGTCACTAATTCCTTTTGCAAACAGTGTAGTCCCAGATGAGTGGGCTCCTAGAGGAGCCCTCTCATCCGTGTCTGCATTGTGTGTCATTTTACAAAAAAAATTTTAAAAAAAATATCCCAAAATATTTACATCAGCTTGACCTGTTTCAATGTTGGAAGAGTCCATATGAAAATTTAGTGGTAAAAGGGTTAAGAAAGTAAACGACTACACAGCACACACTATTTCGTCGTAAAATTAATGCGCCATGTATTATTTACCCTTATCGTGCCGAACAAAAATCTGACAAAATCTGACCTAATTCGTACAAGCGTTTGCGAAACTATTGACCGAGTGTCAAACAGCTTGGATCCAGACGAGACGTCTCGTCTGGATCCAAGCTGTTTGCAAATGCGAGTTAGGTGACGGGTGACATGATAAGGGTTAAGACATTCAAGCAGACCGCGATTTTTGAAGACACCACTTATTTTAGCGTGCAAAAGTTTAACCCTTATCCCGCTATTGGGCGATCTGACTCGACATTTTTAATAAGACGACATGCCGAGCAACTCGGCAATTTATCAGGATCCATGATTTTTGACACTGGGTCAGTACGTTCTTAAAAGCTACATCCAACTTTGAGCAGGTTAAACCATTCCCTGCTTAATATCTATGTAAGAAATAATGACGTCATGAATATTTATTAGCTGAATTCTTATAACGGCATAATTATGTAAACATGATTTTTGTTGTTATTGGTAGAAACCGGAGGGTCAGATGTATTATAATTTCATAAGCAAACGGAGCAGACTCAGATCAGACGGCTCCTATATAGGAGCCGTCTGATCTTGGTCTACCCTGTTTGCAAATGCGTGAAAATATGATTTTTTTCAAGTTTGTATCAAGAAATGTATAAAACTTAAGAACGAAATATCTTGTTATTGAACCTGAGCTATATTTGGCAAAATTCCGACTTTAAATAGATCCAAATCGCGTATGGTAGATCAATACTTTAATAATGTCTTTAATTTTGTCTTAAAATAGGTTCGTTCATCCCTCAATGTGCGGGAAACGGGTATGCCAGACCTTTGCAAAGAGTGTAGACCCAGATCAAAGGGCTCCAGAGGAGTCATTTGATCGGGATGTGTACTGTTTGTAACAATAACGATTTTCTTCATTGGTAAATTTTGATACAACTAGTTGCTTAATACATTTTAGTGAAAGGAGGAGGCAGATTTAATTATGCAGGAGAAACAAGGGTTTAGGTATGGTTAATTAAGTTGCTAGCTTTGTGTACAGATATTTTTAGTACACACTGATTAATTATACTGCTAGCCCTTTGACCTTCTCATTGTTCCCTGTTCATCCCAAATTTCAATAGATACAGACTATTCATGGACAAAATAGTTATAAATGAAATACGGAAGGTGGAACATTGTTGCAATTTTAGAAAGGAAATAATCAGATATTTCAAAATCATTTAGCAAACAGAGCAGACCCTGATCAGACGGCTCCTATAGGAGCCGTCTGGTCTGGGTCTACTCTGTTTGTAACTGCGTGGAAACGCGTTTATATGAAGGAACGGGTTAACGAGCTTTATCGTTGAATGCATATCGACACATGCTATCTTTCAAGATCACCTCTATCTTATGTATACAGTAAACCTGCATGCCATGGTTTTAACTGAGTCCTTACTGCTTAACTTTTTCCCTAATACAAACGCTTTTTCACGACTTAGCAAACAGAGTAGACCCAGATCATACGACCAGGGTTTGCCAGGTCTGCTTATGAAATCATAATATATCTGACTCTATACAGCTTGTATCAGTACTAAACAAATTGTCTATACATGTATGCTATTATTAAGCTTAAGCTTATAAATATCAATATGTTATTAATTCTGACATGAATATTTAACACGGGAAGGGTTAAACATAGGGTAGCTTAATGCAGGAGCAAAGGAGCATAGGGTAGCTTAATGCAGGAGCAAAGACATTCAGAAAGATACTACAATGTACATTATAAATTATTCATGTTTAACCCTTTCCCTCATGTAAACACCTTTTCACATACAGTAAAACCTCTCTAATACGACCACTTAATGAATAAACATAGCTGTCTTTATAAGTAGGTGGTTGCTTAATGCAGGACAAAAGTAACGCAGAAAGCTCCTCTAGGAGCTTTCTGCATAACTTTTGTCCTGCATTAAGCTACTACCTGTATCTAACACCCATAATTATACCTCTTATAGGTGGTCGCATTAGTGGGTTTTTACTGTATTTGCAAACAGAGCCCCTGTAGGAACCGTCTGATCAAGATCTGCTGTTTGCTTATGTCATGATATAGATTTGATTCAACAGTTTTTGTCAAAAAAATACAGGGTAAACAATCAGCCAATAATTATGCATGATGTCATTATTTCTTACAGGAATATTGAACAGGGAAAGTGTTAATTAAAAAATAAAACTGACTTAATTCATCAGTGTTATTTCTTGTTCTAAATACATTATGTTTCACATTTTCATGTTTGACGTTTTTGTTGGGTTGTTTTCTTTATTTTATCTATTTATGGTTTGATTTATGATTTATTATCTATGTTGTTTTTCTGGACGTGTACGCGCGCGCGGCGTCTTTGCGTGCGTGCGTGCGTGCGAATGCATGTGTATTTGTGTGTAAGTGAGTGCACGCGTGTCAGCATGTGGCGTGTGTTTGTGGGTGTCTGAGATGTACGTGAATTAGGATAGGGACGATGGACCAACACTGTATACAATTAAGGTTCCCGTGTACAACAGTAGGACCTACCTATCTGTCATCAGACAGAGGTGTAATTATGGGTCTGTGAAGCGGGTGGTAGCTTAATGCAGGTGAAAAGTAATGCAGAAAGCTCCTGTTGGAGCTTTCTACATTACTTTCGCCCTGCATTAAGCAACCACCTGCTTTTTAAGACCCCTATGTTCAATAAATGGATGGTCGCTTAGGGACAGAATCTAACTTATATACATGTAGTCCGTCTGTTATTCTATCATGTATACACATGTACATTCTGTTACTCTGCCTCACTCTGACCCTAGCCCGGCTGATGACTCAGCTAGTATACATTCTATAAGGCACAGGTGCAACTGAATGGAACTTATACGTATTAACCCTTTACTCCTAGAATATCCATGCAAGAAATAATGGCATCATGAATATTAATTAGATTAATTGTTATAATAGCAGATGTACACAGTAAGTTTTAGCCATGACCGAAACTGTTGAATCATACTTATATTATATCATAAGCAAACAGAGCAGACCCTTATGTAGGAGCCATCTGATCTGGTTCTACTGTTTGCAAAGGCGTAGAAAGCCGTATTTATGGAGTAAATGGTTAATCTATGTTAAAACAGACCTGCAAAAAACCCTACCGTATCCTTGACATAACCTACGAACTGTATCTTGTGTAGGAAAATAAAGCTAGGCAAGAAACTCCAGATGCTTAGATAAGCAAGATATGGAGAAATGATAAAGATAGTTTTGAACACAGGTAGCCGTATTAACCTTTATCTCATAGATGCATGTACGCATCTGCAAACAGAGTAGACCCCAAATCAGTAGTAGGTATACACTGTTTGTTTAATAAAATCTATTATATTCTAGAGTTCAAATGGATGAAAGCCTCCTTTAACTCTTTCGGTGCCAACTTTCTAATTGTCGTCTGCAATCCATTTATTGCTAAATCATTCGGTACAATAAGGAAATGAGATAAATAAAATGCGAATTTCAAAGGAATAAAGCACATGTATATATATAGAGAGAAATAGAGAATGAGACAAAAAGTGAAGTCCCTGATCTGGAACTGCACAATTTGTTGTGGTGCATGTTTGCGACATTCGCGGTGAAAGGGTTAACCATTTACCTGATAGAAACGTAGCCTTTGCAAATCGTGTAGATCCAGATCAGACGGCTGCTGTAGGAGCCACCTGGTGAGGGGTTGTCCTATTTGTTTATGGAATTATATGGATCAAATTCTACAGTTTCTACCATAGCCAAAAAAGCCCGTTTTCATATACATGTACTATTAACCCATTACCTCATAGGCTATTTTTAGATCAAACTACTTTGAATAAATCTACCAAAAAGGAGATTAACTAGAGAAAAGGAATGTTTTAGAATTTTGTAGCTTGAAACCATTGCGATAAATAGAGCTATATTCTAACACAATGGTTTCAAGGGGTGACTTTTTCAGAGTCGTTAAAAGGAGTCAGTATGAGAGAATGGGTTAAAAAAAAGTCGGTTGATAATCATGATGCGAGTATTTCTAGCATAAATATTCATTAAGAAAATGGCTGATTCAGACTCTCCCCCTCCATGAAAGCTGAATTTTCAAAATAGAAATATATTAGCCAGGTGATTGCCAGGTGCAAACAGTGCAGACCCATATCATTTGACCTGGATCTACTTTTGTTTCAACTAGCACTGTAGCATGTGTGTCGTTACATAAAGAGTAAAATACAGAAGAAAGTTCGTGTAATATTTGGTGAAACTAATGCATGTTTCTAAAATTGCAAACATAACACATCTAGCTGATTTGTATATACAGATGAAATTTATAGTCTAAAGGTCTCGGCCGGTTTACAAATGTACCTGCGCGTGCGTCTATATGTAAACACGATGAGTCATACTCACTGGGGCATTAGCCGCATTATCTTCTTTATTCGCCCCATGTGTAAACTATGGGCTATTTTTAGAAGGCTGTGGAACTGGCAGATTAGCATCAGCAATTTTCACCCAATTACAACTTCTTGAAAATTGTGGCTTAATGTCTTTTCCCGTTATCCTCTAACGATCCTGTTTCCAAATGCTCCCGTGATTATACTTCAATCTTCACATTTTAGCGTGCTGAACAAATTTTCTTAGGTAGAAAATGTCTTTTAACTCCGATTACATAGCCGATTTTTTTCAATTTCTTCTCAATGATAAAGTTAGAGTTTCAAACAAATTAGATACTGGAGACTTTTAGCCTCTCATATCCTTAAAATTTTTGCAAAGCAGAAGATCCAGATAAAAGGCGTTAATTAAAACATTTTCAAGAATAGCTTCTTTATTTATCCACCAAAGAATAGCTTCTTTATTTCTCCACCAAACCCTATGTTGTGACCACTCTTTAGAATCGTCTCGAAGAGACGATTCTAAAGAGTGGTCACAAGTTCACAACATAGGGTTTGGTGGAGAAATGACGATTTTAGTATCTTAGTACGCATGTTTTATCTTTTGCGCTGAAAGGTACTCATGGATTCGCCTGTTGCCTGCTAAATGTTAAGTCATTCTATACAAAATGTATCTACTCTAATTACAGTAGCACCGAACATTGACTTTTATCCTACTGGAGCTCCCGTCATCACCTGCATTTTCTTGAGATTAACATGTTCGGCAACGGCGATATACTGTCTGTCTGTCTCTTTGCCCCCCCCCCCCCCCCCCTCCCTCCTTGTCCTCTTTGAGACTGCTTCTAGAAATATGTTAAGAAAGAGACATGTATTGATACTTATATTAACGTCCGGTTTAGAATGGTTTTACTGTAGTGTGTAACATGTTACGATTGCTCACAAAGTACTTTTCCAGGGAAGTAATACAAACAGATGAAAATTCCACCTTTCAGCGGTTCTCGTTTGTTAAAAATTTCCCAGAAACGCCCAAATCTTCGCGTGTGCATGTAAGCGAGACAAAAAATTCAAGGTGCAGTAGAGTTTGGCTAGAGCGACCATAGAAGACTATAAAATCGGATGATTGCTTAATGTAGTATATAGACAGCTCCCGATGTCGCCCAAACAAACAAATTAATTGTCGTCACTTTGTATTTTTAACGCCTCAGCCTCCTATAAGAACACCGTCTGACTGTCTTTCAGTACGTATAAGCAAACAAAACAGGCCATTATTAGACAGCTCCTACATGAGTTGTGTGATCTTTGTCTACCTAGTTCGAAAAGGCGTAGTTTTGGCGGGATTATGGAATACAATATCAATATAGGCACCCACGGTCTATAGAGGCATTTTGTCACTTCTTATATTGGCTAGATATCTAAATAATTTCCACAGGACATATAATCTATCAACACCTGTACTAACGAATATTGATATAGTAAAAAATGTCCATATGTATATTCATTAACTGTATTCATATACAGTAAAACCTCTCTATTACGGTCACTAAATTACAATAAGTAGTTTGTGTTAAGGCAGGTGGCTGCTTAAAACAAGGTGAAAGTAAAACAGAACGCTCCTATATATATATGAACGTTCTGTTTTACTTTCACATTGCTTTAAGCAGCCACCTGCCCTTAATACCAACTAATGAATACAATTTAGTTGCCGTTATAGAGAGGTTTTACTGTAACAGAATATGAACAATGGACTTTTTGACCATGACAGAAACTTGCTGAATCAGATCTGTATTATTCCACAAGCAAACAAAGGGAATCCTGCTTCTACACGAGCTGACTACCCTGGATCGGCTATGTTTACAAAGGAACACATCTTGTGCCAAACATGCCCGTAAAAGAAGCAATAACTTCAAAATACTGTTGCCTAGCTTTCTGTTCTGTTTCCGTTCCGTGACAAAGGACACAATGATTACAACTCTAAAGAACAGTTAAAAGAACACTAACTGAATGATGACTTAAATTTGTCTTTCTAGATTGAACCTGTAGCAAGCTGAGGGCGGATGCGTGATTACCTCTATGCAATCAGTTTGGATCCAGATGAGACGCCGAGTAACTCGGCACATGATACAAACTGTTTGATACTCTGACTGAGTCATTGGAAGGAAATGCAAGATTAATCCATTTTCACAACTGAAGTCACAGATATTTTGTACAAACAGCCGTTTGCTCAGAAGGCTAAGAGTTAATTAAAACATGCAAATCGATAGCCAGGTCATTAAATTTCAAAGTAGGCTAATTAAGTTTAAAAGTAATTAAAACCACAAGGTTTTATACATAGCTACGGTGCGTACTCAAATACTAGAATCGTCATTTCTCCACGAAACCCTATGTTGTTACTACTCTTCATGCCACAACACAGGGTTTCGTGGAGAAATAAAATAAATATTCTTGAAAATGTTTTAATTTACGCATCTTATCTGGACCTCTGTTAAAGTATATTCTGATCAGGGAAACTAGTAAATCTGACCTACTTCACATTTTGCCTGCTGGGCAACCTTTTGTTGGTAGAAAATGCCATCAAAATTCAACTGTCACATTAATCTGTCTAGCACTTCGTATCAACAGCACGATCTGGGTGTCAAACATTTAGTTACTCGGCGTCTTATCTGGATCCAAACTGTTTTCATACTTAATCACACATACACAGCAGGCTAAAGGTTAAATGGCACATCGCCTGATATTCCCCCCCCCCAACTCTATGAATACGGCGGGAGGCAATTTAACTCACCCCCCCTTACTGACGCATTCTGACGCCTCTGTAGAAATCAGTTTTTAAAACCATTGTGATAAATATAGAGCATTTGCTCCATAGGAGCAAATGCTCTATTTATCACAATGGTTTCAAAAGTAAATTCTAAAAATTCCCCCTTTCTCTAGTAAATGATCCTTTTCGGTAGATATATTCAAAGAGTTTGGGTCTAAATATAGTCCAGCAGAGAATGAGTTAACTATCATAAGTAAACCGTGTAGACCCAGATCACAGGACTCCTAGAAGAGCCCTCTGCAAATAACTGAACTACTGTTGGTCGGACGTAAAACACAACTCACTCACTCACTCCTAGAGGATCCCTCTGACCAGAATCTCCATGGAGCCATCTGATCAGGGTCTACCTTGTTTGCAAAGATGTAGAACGGCGTGCTTATGGAGTAAATAATTAACTTTTTCCTCCCTAGATACGCATTTCTACGCCTCTGTAAAATCACCTGTTGAATTCATTGTGATAAATAGAGCATTTCCTCCTATAGGAGCAAATGCTCTATTTATCACAATGACTTCAAACTACACACTTCTAAAATTTCCTTTTTTCTACTTAATTCTCCTTTTGGGTAGATTTATTCAAAGTGAGTTGATCTAAAAATAGCCTATGGGGAATGGGTTAAAGACCGAGTGTCAAACAGTGTTTGTGCTGTTGAAACGGAGCAGATCCCTGCCAGACAGCTCCTACAGGAGGCGTCAAAGGGTTTCTCTGTCAGGCAACTGGTTGCACGTATAGATAGTAAAGTACGTATACATGTATGTATATTGTATAACACTAATTGGCGTTTTTTTTCTTCAAATTATGGCAAAATGGTGAAAACTCGAGGTCGGGAGCCTATCGAATGACTTTGTTAGAGTTTCTGTGTCATCATTAGTTTTGTTGAGGACGATTCTATAGATAAGTAACAGTTAGCCAATTTAGCCTTGATCATGCCGAACATGATCTGGCTTGCGTTTACAAACAGATTGGATCCAGATGAGACGCCGAGTAACTCGGCGTCTCATCCGGATCCAAGCTGTTTGACACTCATTAACTAATATCTCTAAAGATTGTACGAAATTTAAAGTAAGCAAATATTGAAGATGATAGGAGTGTAAGCAGAATTTATTTTTTACAGCAGAATAGTGGTGAAGAATACTGCCAGGCGGAATGGGGTGGTCTTTTGCATGCATTATTTAAGCACAGAGCAATAAAAACGCCACGTTATTCGTCGCTTATCTTCCAAATTTAGTCTGGAGAATTATCTCCAGGTACAGTCCTACTGAATAATGGATACCTACTCGCTGAAAAATCCTATTAAAGACAGACATTTAGAATACCTCTGTTATCTTGAACACTTTTACGTTACTGTGACTGTTGCGTTGCGTTGTCAAACCATTCGTTCTCGCAAACATACAAGTCAGTATGACGTAGAAGATCAGTTAACCCTTTCCTTCATATAAACGTGTTTTCAGGCATCTTCAAACAGAGTAGACCCAGATCAGACGGCTCATATAGGAGCCGTCTGATCAGGGTCTACTCTGTTTGCTAATGGAATATGAATGCTCTGTATTTTCACTTTCTAAAATGGCTACAATTTTCCACTATCCATATTTTATTATACAGTAAAACCTCTCTATAACGGCCACTAAATTACATCAAGTAGTTTGTGTTAAAGACAGGTGGCTGCTTAAAGCAAGGTGAAAGTAAAACAGAACGCTCCTATAGGAGCGTTCTGTTTTACTTTCACCTTGCTTTAAGGAGCCACCTGCCCTAAATACCAACTAATTAACACAATTTAGTGGCCGTTATAGAGAGGTTTTATTGTAATTATTATGTCCACAAATTTTCAGTAGGTATTGAAATTTGGAAGAAACATAGAGTAGGGAAAGAGTTAGCCATTTACTCCATGAATATTCATGTAAAAATAATGACATTATGGATATCAATAAGCTTGTTATAACCGTACATAAACATAGGACTTTTGGCGATAACAGAAGCTATAGAAACATATCTATATTATATCACGAGCAAACAGAGCAGACTCTTATAGGAGCCGTCTGATCTGGGTCTACTCTGTTTGCAAATGCGTGAAAATGCGTTTATATGAAGGAAAGGGGTTGAAATGGGTTAAATATTTGCTGTAGGGATATTCTACAGTAAATAAGGGATCCTACCGACACCTTTTGATGCCTGTGTAATATTTTGAAACCATTGTGATAAATAGAGCATTTGCTCCTTAGGAGCAAATGCTCTATTTATCACAATGATTTCAAAACTAATTCTAAAGATCTCCCTTTTTTTAATAATTAATATTCCTTTTCGGTTGCTTGTGTAAAAGTCATTTATATGAAACCACTGTGATAAATAGAGCATTTGCTCCTTAGGAGCAAATGCTCAATTTATCACAATGATTTCAAAACTACGCAATTCTAAAGTTACCCCATTTTTTATAATTAAATTAATGCTCCTTTTCGGTAGATTTATTAAAAAGATTAGGTCGAAAAATAATCTGGGAGGGAATGGGTTCTTTTTAAAACTCCGGTGTTTTGTTCATTTAGTGATCACTTGAGAGAGGTTCGACTGTATTCCATCTCACCTTTGTGCCAGACCGTTACTGCTATTTGCATTAATAACCTTTTCAGATCTATGAATATACGTGATTGTCATATTTGCTCTCCCGATTTCTTTAATTTTCCCCTGGTTCCAGGATATCATTTATCATTTTCCCCAGTCAGAGATGTTCATTGATCAACGCCAGCATTTCTCTCACACAAATATGGAACTGTGCTATTTATGGAAGAAGACAGATGGCTTAGCCTGTGTAAACAATTTTCCTAATACGGCAAATAATTTCTGGCTGTCGAAACGTGCGATCGGAAATTCTCGGCCTTAAACATTACGTCATACGTGTGATCGGCCTTCCGGATTTAGACAAAGATTTCCGATCTTCGAAAGTGAAGCCAGCTCGATTATAGAACGCATCATTTAATGTTTTACTTTCGCTCTAAGTACAGCTGACCTACATGATATCGGTTTCTTAATTCTTTATTTTATGAATATGTATGTATAAGAAATATGTGACAATCGTTATGAATATTGATAAATCTGACTTTTTCTTTGGGACAGGAGAAAACAAGTTGCTTTGGGCTTGGCTGAATCTCTAGAGACCCATAGGCAAACAGAGTAGACACTGCTCAGATGGCTCTAACAGGAGTCTGATCTGGATCTACTCTGTTTGCAAAGTTTTTCAGGCAAAGGACTAATAATGAAACAAACACATACAGTAAAACCTCTCTATAACGGCCACTTAATTACATTAAGTATTTTGTGTTAAATGCAGGTGGCTGCTTAAAGCAAGGTGAAAGTAAAACAGAACGCTCCTATAGGAGCGTTCTGTTTTACTTTCACCTTGCTTTAAGCAGCCACCTGTCCTAAATACCAACTAATTAACACCAATTTAGTGGTCGTTATAGAGAGGTTTTACTGTATACATTGTATCTGTAACCCTTTACTCCATAAATACGCCTTGCTACGCTTTTACACACATACATGTGGGAGATATAGAAAAGGGCGCCACTGGGAGCCGTCTGATCAGGGTCTGCTCTGTTTGCTTATGGTATATGATAGATATGATTGTACAGTTTCCACCATGCCCAAGACATGCTGTGGCCATGTGCAACTATAACATATAATCTAATTAATATTCATGATATAATTAAGTATTATTTGCATATTCATAGCGTAAAGAGTTAGTCTTACCCAAGCTGTTCGCAGATGCGATTAAGGTCGCCATTAACTGAAGAAGCGTGAACATTCAAACCTGACCGATCATATTATTAACTCTTTGTCGTCTGCAAACTTTTTCGTCTGCTACAGTTTTCATTTTTTGGTTTATTTTTGTTTCATAAAATAGTAACAGTAACAAACATTTTGGATCCTGATGAGGCGCCGAGTTGCTCGGCGTCTCATCTGGATCCAAACTGTTTATATAGGTAATGACAAATGCGACATTGGCAGCGAAGGAGTTAAGCAGCGTTACACAGGAGAAAAGGCCAAGTTATTTATAAGGGAAGCAATTCAGAATTCTACTTTCCGAAATAATCTTTAAGTCAGCCATATATACTAACAATATCAAATTCTGCATAACATATGCGCATAAATTTTGTGGAGAGCGGAAGTCATCAAAAACTGTTTGAAAGAAATATCATTATGTAACTTTTAAGCTCGACTATTCGAAGAGTATGGGAGCTTTCCTACTCTCCCCGGCGTCGGTGTCGGCGTCCGTGTCACACCTTGGGTACGTTTTTTGTTAAAATCCACTATTTGCCTTTAACCTTCGGAATAAAAATTTGAAACTTTAAGCACTTGTTCGCCATCACACGCGTCAGCTGTAGGCAAGAGTACATAACTCTGTCAAGCATTTATACAGAATTAATGCCCCATTTAACTCAGAATTGTTTAGTTAAGATTTTGTTAAAGACCACTTATTTACCTAATCTTTTGGGATAAAGCTTTGTAACTTAGTAACATGTTTAACAACACAAGCTTCATCTGTAGACAACAGTACATAAATCTGTCAAACATTTTAACAGATTGTTCGCCCTTTTAAACATAAGTTTTTCATGTCATCAAAGATTTCAAAATTTTAGAATACCATTAAAAGATACAGTAAAACCCCGCTAATGCGACCTCCTAAAATAGGTATAATTCTGGGTGCTAGATGCAGGTGGTAGCTTAATGCAGGACAAAAGTAATGCAGAAAGCTCCTAGAGGACCTTTCTGCATTACTTTTGCCCTGCATTAAGCAACCACCTGCTTATAAAGACAACCATGTGTATTTATTAAGTGGTCGCATTAGAGGGGTTCTACTGTACTTTACTGAGGCGTTGAATACTTGCTTCTAATATCATTGGACGCCATATTAGTCCACTATCAAGCAATACTGAGAATAATCGAGCGCGCTGTCCTGTGACAGCTCTCGTTTCATATACCGGAAAATACATGTCTAGTCGTAATATTATCCAGTAAAAATATGTGCATAACTTCTAAACAAAATGCAATAAATGTAGACATGTAGAATTGTGTTGACATCAACTGCTAAGTGTGGATTTAAAAACTATACAGTAAAACCCCTCAAAACCGGACGCTTTAGTATAAATATCGGTCTTGAAGACTGCTTAATGCAGGTTGAAAGTCAGGCAGAAAGCTCCTCTGTGAGCTTTCTGCATGACTTTCACCCTGCGTTAAGCAGCAACATGCCCAAAGGTATCTAAATCTACTAAAATTCCGGTTAAGAGGGGTTTTACTGCTGTATTCTGATTGTCCTCCAAAACATTGATGTCAAAGATTTAGTAAAATCCCTCTAAACTGGGCGTAAAACTGGTATCAATGTCGGTTTGTAAGACTATAGCGTATTAATGGTAGAGAGTCATGGTTACTGTTTCAGTATAAATGGTAGACTCTTGGTCACTGATTAAGTATTAATGATTGTCAGATTCTGGGTTACCACTTGGGTATTAATGTAAGAGTCTGGGTTACCAATTGAGTATTAATGTTAAGGCTGGATTACCGATTGAGTATGAATGTCAGATTCTGGGTTACCAATTGAGTATTTATGATAGGCTCTTGGTTACTGATTGAGACTCAGTTTGAATCCCAGTGAAATAGTTTTTCTGTGTATCAACTAGGTCTACACTGATTCGTGTGGCATGAATTCATCTCTAGCGTGCAAAGATTAGTGATTGTTAGCCTGCCACAATCTGTAACGTAATGAGCCCTTATTGTATTCAAAAAATTACGTCAGCTTGTACGTCAGCTCATTTATACGTCAAGCTCATATGACAGCTTTATAAATACGTCAGCTCATACGTCACCTGAATATGCTGCTAATATGAATGCTGTTGAACTTCTGTATCTCGAACTCGGATAACTCGAACTTCGGAATAACTCGAAGTAAAAGTGCGGTTCTACCAAAATTTACTATACAGAATTGTTCTAAAATGTATCGCTATGTATATCTAGAAACACAGGAGCTTTCAGCATTACTTTCGACCTGTATTAAGCTATGAACTTGAGGTATTCCAGATTAGAAACCTGATGACTCGAAAATGTGTTATCTCGAAATAATTTGTATGGTCCCTTGAAGTTCGAGATATGAGAGGTTCAACTGTACTTCTGATTCATTCAGGCTGTTTAGAAACTACAGTAAACCCCTCTAATGCGACCACCAAAAAGGGGCATAATTCTTGGTGCCAGAGGCAGGTGTAGCTTAATGCAGGACGAAAGTTATGCATAAAACTCCTACGAGGTTTCTGCATTACTTTTGTCCTGCATTAAGCAACCACCTGCTTATAAAGACGGCTATGGTTATTTTTAAGTGGTCGTATTAGAGGGGTTCTACTGTATTGACTGAGTGTCAAACAGTTTGGATTCTGATGGGACGCATATTGTCTCGAGATCACATCTGGATCCAAACTGTTTGCTAATGTATGCCAGGTGGTGATCAGCTGGTTCAGGGTTGTGTTTTATCTTATACCCTCAACAATGTGTATTTACAGTACAGTAAAACCCCGCTAATACGACAACCTAAAAGAGGTATAATTACGGGTCCTGGATGCAGGTGGTAGCTTAATGCAGGGCAAAAGAGGAGCTTTCTTTATTACATTTGTCCTGCATTAAGCAACCACCTGCTTATAAAGACATCCATGTTTATTCATTAAGTGGTCGCATTAGAGGGGTTCTACTGTATCACACATTTTGCATCCTGGCAAATCGTCGTGTTACTCTTCGTTTGATCTGGATCGAAGCTGTTTACAAGTGTTTCAAATTTACGTCATAAATGCAATTAGTACATGTACATTAAATTGTATTGTTAGGTCACTTAGATAATAGGGTCATGATTTGTGTCATATTAATTGATACATGAATACAAGTAGCAGATTAATATAGATAAACATCTTGAACAATCAGATGTTGATAACCCACATTTAACCCGTACTCCATGAACCCTTTCGCTGCCAATGCCGGATCTGTGATTACCTATGCAAACAGTTTGGATCCAGATGAGACGCCGAGTAACAACTCGGCGTCTCATCAGGATCCAGACTGTTTGTTACTGTGACTATGTTTTTGAAACAAAAATGAAGAAAATCAAATGAATGAAAATTTGTAGCAGACGACAAAGTTAGCAGACGACAGAGTTTGGCTGCGAAAGGGTTAATATTCATGAAAAAGATAATGACATCATTAATACATGTATTATAAGAATAATTGTTATAAAAGCACATAGACAGAGTAAGTTTTGGCCATGCCAATCATATCGATACTGTATCATAAGCAAACAAAGCAGGGCAGACCCAGACAGCTCCTAAGAAGCCGTTTGACCTGGGTTTACACTGTTTGCAAAGGATAGAAAGGCGTATTTATGGACTATTTAGGATTGAACCATTACTTTTGACGTCTAAAAGCCATCTTATCAGGGTCTACTGTGTTTATTAAAGCATGTAGATCTGATTCTACAGTATCATCAGAAACTGCTTCAAATTCTGACCGCATTTTAGATCGTCTGTTTTCGAAGAAAAAAAGTCGAGCTACTGTGATCACTGGGTCGTAGGCGTTGTCGCAGTTGTAGGCGTTGGCGTCGTCGGCGGCGTGCAGAAAGCTGATATATCAAAAAGTATAAGATATATCAACATGAAACTTCATAGGTTGGTAGATCTCTTTGTGGAGAAGTGTATGCAGTGGACACACGCCAAATCAGACGAGCGTTGGCGTCGCACGCGGCTCTTGTTTATTAGAAAGGATGTGTAGAGTCCCTGTGAGACATGAAATAGATGGCACCATTTGCAACTTTGCAAGTTACTTATGTATACAGCAGAACATGTCTTAACCAATTACCTCATAGGCTATTTTTAGATACAACCTCTTTGAATAAATCTACCAAAAAGGAACATTAACTAGAGAAAAGTAAAATTTTAGAATTTTGTAGTTTGAAACCATTGTGATTAATAGAGCATTTGCTCCTATAGGAGCAAATGCTCTATTTAGCACAATGGTTTCACAGAGTGACTTTTACAGAGTCGTCAAAAGTCGTCAATGAGGGAAAGGGTGAAGCGGCCAGTTTATTGACTATAGAAGTCTTAACGGCAATTGTATTACAGAAAGCTCCTATAGGACCTGCATTAAGCTACCACATGCCTTACAGGCCCATACTTTTTTTCAACATTTTTGGTTGTCGCTTAAGACAGATTCTACTTTGTATACCATGAAGTCCCTCCAAAGCGGCTAACAAAAGAAGGCCAATTCTGGGCACCAGATGCAAGTGGTAGCTTATTTCAGGACGAAAGTTATGCAGAAAGCTCCTGTATGTAGCAACGACTGCTTTTAAAGTCACCCGTGTATTAAGTGGTCGCCTGGGATTAGTTCTTCTGTATACAATAGAACCTGTCTTAAGCAGTCATCAAAAAGGGGTCTAATTTTGGGTCTGTTAGGCAAGTGATAGCTTAATGCAGGCCAAATGTAATGCAGAAAGCTCCCTCAGGAGCTTTCGCGCATTAAGCAACCACCTGCTTTTTAAGACTCCTGTGCTCAATAAATGAATGGCAGCTTAAGAGAGGTTGTACTGTACTTAGGTCACAAAAGGTTAAAATCATATCTTTTAATAAGCTGAAGATAAACGAGTATCTTCTTTGCACACTTACATTTGCATACTTAGTATCTGATATTCGCTATAATCTAGATCATGTCAATGAGGTGACACACACGTTGGATCCTGTCTGAATGCCGTGATACTCACCAAATGATCTGGATCTCATATGTTTGCAAACGTTTAAGTCAAGTAGCGATCGGCTTTCAATGGGTATATGATGATTGGCCTATTTACACGCTCGTCCGGGTGTCCAAAGTCGGGTGTCTCGCTAGGGTTACCCGCATTGACGTCATCAGCCAGTGTTGACGAGCTATAGAAAGCCCCCCTCCACCACCACCAACACTGCACTGGGTTTTTGGGTTTGTGGTGGGAGTATATTGCCATAAGCTGGGGCTTAGGCAGTTAACTGCCAGACATCTGTCCGCTTGCTAGACTTAAGGCTTGTTGGATTAATTCAAGCAGGTATGGATTAACGCAATTAATTAACTAATTAACCATCAGCTTATTTTCTTATTGTGCAATATCTAAAAATGTCGTCTGCCACAATCCTCAACTTTATTGTTCATCATGTTCGTTGCTGAAACGCACTCAAAGTTTCGTGCTGGTATGATGCTTTGCTGAGTAACACTGCGTCTATCTAGATCTAGTGGGCTTGGACCCGAAAGTACTAACAGTGTAATGTACATACAGTTCGACTTCTATAAAGCGACCACAGTATTAAAACTGGTGTCTTAAAAGGCCCTCGACTGCTTACTGCAGTACGCAAGTTATGCAGAAAGCTCCTTTAAAAGCTCTAAAAGGAGCTTTCTGTATAACTTGCGTCCTGCGCTAAGCTACCATCTTACTTTAAATATCAGAATTATACTTGTTTAGAAAGAAATTTAATGTACAGTAAAACCCCGCTAAGGCGACCAACTAAAGGAGGTATAATTCTGGGTGCTATATGCAGGTGGTAGCTTAATGCAGGACAAAAGTAATACAGGAGCTTTCTGCATTACTTTTGTCCTGCATTAAGCCACCCCCTGCTTATAAAGACACCCATGTTTATTCATTAAGTGGTCGTATTAGAGTGGTTCTACTCGTATATACATATACAGAACGGTACAAATTTTATAGAGCTGCCACTTAAATATAAGGAACCGACAGTGTGTGTTTTTAAAAGCAGATGGCTGCTTAATGCAAAACGAAAGTAATGTCGAAAGCTCCAATGGTAGCTGAATGCAGATATTTCGTCCCGCATTAAGCTACAATCTATTAACAAGACTAAGAAAAATGACTATAGTAGAATCGGTCCTAAGCGATCACTCATTTATAAAACACATTAGTCATAAAACAACAGGTGGTTGCTTAATGCAGGGTACAAGTAATGCAGAAAACTCCTATAGGATTTTTGTATTACTTTTAACCTGCATTACACTACCACATGTCTTACAGACCCGTAATACATGTAAGACCTCGTTTTGATGGCCGCTGAAGACATCTACTGGCGTCGCAGAGAATTTGTGGCGTACCTAACATACGGGTTATCTTTAGTCTCTCGAATGCGGCCAGAAAGTTATCAGAGAGAGTATGCACGCAGACCAGTTGCAGAGTTTGTCGTTCACTTTGACAAACTTTGTTTTAAGCTTAAGTATGTAGAAAAGATCGTAAAATTTAAAATTCTATAGGAACATGACGTATGTCACTGAAATTAGAATAGCGTACCTTTTAGCAGATGGATATCTATATACTAGTTAAGTGGGGAAGTAAGGATTATGGCTCTCCGGGCTTAAAGTGATCAATCATGGGTATGTGTATGCATTAAGATTATGGATTGTTTGTGATTAGTGCAAGATCAACTGTACTTTTATCTTACACATGTAGCGTGGACATAGGATAGAAATATACCACTGAATCTCTCTAAAGCGATAATTTAATGAAACAAACATGCGTTTATGAAAAAGCAGGTGGTTGCTTAATGTAGGCCGAAAGTAATACAGAAAGCTCCCGTGGGAGCTTTCTGCATTACTTTCGTCCTGCATTAAGCTACTACCTGTCATTCAGACCAGGACTTAAACCACTTTTATGCGATCGCTTTGGAGAAGTTTCACTGTGTATATATATACATCCACTCATTTATTTAAGTGAGTCAATATTTATTTTTAAGTTTTAATCTGAAACTTATGTTTAACTTTTCTCTCTCATTACCATCTGACCTATTGCCTCTTATATCTACTTCCCATACTATTCAGGCTGTTTTGATCTTTCTGTCGTTTCTTCTTTGTCTCTTTTTCAGCTTTCTTGCTTTCTTTTGTGTTATATTCTTCTATTCTTTCTTTCGTTATATATTCGTGTATTTCTGTTAGTTTCTGATTTTCTTTCATTCTACCCTCTTATATTCTTTCTGTTGCTATCCATTTCTTTTCTCCATTCCCTCTCATATCTCTGTCTATTTATCTCTCTCTTCCCCCTCCCCCTCCTCTCTCTCTCTTTCTCTCCATGTATTCTCTTTTCTTTTTCTCTCTCACCCTGTCGCCCTCTCTCCCGTTCCCCCTCTCTCGAAAAGTGTAGCCGTAGTCATTTTACAAACGACAATTACAAATGTACTGAGAGCGCCTAGAGAAGACGACTGTATGTAATAGCTTCATTTATTCCGGTTATGTTTATTTTCATACACATACCTTCAATTCTTTTCTTACGATCTCATTATCATGTTTTCCTTATTGCCCTGTTCAAACGGAACTATTTCTTTGTTCTGATAAGCTTTGTAATTACTACGCGAGATCTACTGATATTTTCTCCCGAGTTATATTGCACATTTCAACCCTTTGCTTACCACGTATTGTCGTCTGATAAAGTTGTCGTCCGCTTAATTGTTCCAAGGTACTCTCTTTCCGTTTCTTTTGCAAAAAGGTACCAGTATATCAAGCAACTTGGACCATGATTAGACGCCGAGTGACTCGGCGACTCATCTGGATCCAAACTGTTTGTAAGTGTCACCACGAAATCGCAGCTTGGACCATGTTTAAACGCCGAGGGACTCGGCGTCTCATCTGGTTCCATGCTTATAAAACTTTTTAATTGAGTCTGAGTTCGTTCTCAAACTTTTGATTGGCCAGCTTTGAGTCTTTGGCTCAAATCTGGTCAATCAAAAGCTTGAGAACAAACTCAGACTCAACTAAGCCCGGTGAAATTATTTGTAAATGTCACCAGGAGATCACAAAAGGGGGACTAAATGACGTAACATTTATTCACAATGTCGTCTGCTTCGCTGATATATCTTCTGCTGCATAATGTTTCGGAAGCATATTTTACTGGGGGTTTTTCGAAGCAATTTCCCTTTTAAACTACAAAGGATATATCTGGATCAAGAATCAATTTACCCATTTGCTTGGTACGATATTCTGTGTCGGAAATATATATTGTGTCCATATTGTTCACACCAGTAGCTAAATTTCAACAGAACCCCCAGTCTATTGGCGTTCACACAAATAATTTGAACATCGTGGTTCCTTTTCGCGACTAATATCGTTTACATGTAGCTCAAATAAAAGATCGTAGACTGTTGATTGTACATGTATTAACATTCCCCGCAATGTCTTTTAAATGAGACACATGCGTCCCTTTTTATCGTACTGTTAGAATGCAGGTCACGTGATTGACTATGTAACTGGGTTGGATCCAGTTCGTCATTAATTGTACAGATGGGTGAAGGAAATACACAACGAATCAATGCCAGACAGATGTTTATTTTTCATAAATATTGGTATTAGTGATTTGTGCCACACTTACAAATAAAGACTTCAGTTTTGTTTGGGTTTACAACACTTCAAGTCAATCCAGTAGACCTAATCCCATATAAACCAGAATTTCAAATTACAACTGAACTTCGGTATCTCTAACTGAATAATGACCCGAATATCTAGCAATAAATGCACTCTTTGCATTTAACTCTTTTGGCGCCAAATTTAAGTGTCGTCTGCAATAATAATTTCATATTAAATATAATTCTAAACTAAATAATAAAGGTATATTAGTAAAACATTTGTTTTTAAAAACCTGTATGCTTGGGCTAAAATAATATAGAAAACAGTGTAGTCCCAGGTCAGATGCCGCCTTGAAAAGGCGACATCTGACCTGGGGCTGCACTGTTTTCTATGGTGCCAACAGGCGACATTGGCACCGAAAGAGTTAATTTATTTGTACCATACATGTAAATATTTTGGATCCAGATCAAAGAAAGAGTAACATGGTGGCGTACCAGGAACCAAATTATTTGATACTATGAATCGTTATAAGATAAAAACAAAACCCTGTAACCCTTTCCCTCATAGAAACGTGTTTTCACGCATTTGCAAACAGAGCAGACCCTGGTCAGACGGCTCAGAGTCTGCTCTGTTTGCTAATGGAATTTGATAGATCGGTTTCTTTACTTTCTAAAATGACTACAATATGAATGCTCCACCTTCCATATTTCATTATAACTATTTTGTCCATGAATATTCAGTAGGTATTGAAATTTGGTCTAAATTTAGAACAGAGAAAGGGTTAACCAGCTGACCATGACCTGGAATATATTTGCAAACAGCTTGGATCCAGCTGTGATGTCAAAATAATTTGCTGTCCCATCAGGATCCAAACTGTTTGACACTTCATCAATAGTTTATAAACAGCCTGAATGAATCTGAGGTACAGTTGAATTTCGAACTTCAAAGGGGCCATACACATAATTTATATATTTACTGTTAAACCTCTCTATAAGGGCCACCAAATTACATAAAGTGTTTTGTGTTAAAGGCAGGTGGCTGCTTAAAGCAAGGTGAAAGTAAAACAGAACGCTCCTATAGGAGCGTTCTGTTTTATTTTCACCTTGCTTTAAGCAGCCACCTACCTTAAATACCAACCAATTAACACAATTTAGTGGCCGTTATAGAGAGGTTTTACATAATATAACAGTATAACAGAAGTTCGAGTCATCCGATTTCTAATCTGGACAATTTTGCTCGCAAATTCACAGCTTAATCCTGGTCTAAAGTAATGCTGCACGAGCTTTAAACATTACTTTTTACCTGCATTAAGCTGTCACATGTGTTTCTACATATGCGCAGTGATAAATTTTAGAACCAATCTGTATTCAAACTTTTGGAAGGACAGATATTTGACTTCGACTTATCCCGGAGTTCGAGTTATCCGAGTTCGAGATATCGAAATTCAACTGTATATCATAAACAAACAGAATACCATGGAGGTTACGGGTTAAGCAGTCGCCCGAGTTTACAATTCAATCATATTTTTAACCATGAGAAGTACCTATAATTAACCGCATCAATGCTAAGTTTTCAAATAGACTATGCCAAAGTTCAAACTTACCGTGACTATTCAGGGTTTTTTTTATCAAAAAAGGTGAAACATGACAAACAATGAAGACCCTGATGAGAGGGCTCCTCTATGAACCCTCTCATCTGGGTCTACACTGTTTGCAAAGGACATATGTGACTCGTTTCCCGCACTGTAAGGGTTAAATTGATTTGAAATTTGCTTCTGACGTCATAACCTTAATGTACAGGCTATACAATATGTAAATATGTATTAAAATCTGATTTCAAGTCATAATCAGCATTGAAATTTGGCGATCTTGAATTATTCATGGGTCTTTAAAATGGGAAAGAAAAATATCCACGTCAGCTGCAGCATAATAGGTCAATAATAGACTGTACTCGCTATCACAGATAACCTTTGTACATACATGTAGTATGGATTCAGATGAGATGCCGAGTAACTCGGCGTCTCGACAGGATCCAGTCTGTTTGACATTCTGAATACATGTATGCTTTCGCAAGGAGATTGAAGGAAGCTCCATTTTGAAAACTTAAATTTATTTGGGCGACGAAAGGGATACAAGCTTCTTTATACAGTATAATCTGTTATAAACGGCCATAAAAAAGAGGTCTAATTATTGGTTTGTAAAGCAGGTGGTACGTTACTGCAGGTCAAAAGGTAGGTAATACAGAAAGCTCTTTATTAGCTTTCTGCATTACTTTGCCCTGCATTAAGCAACCACCTGCTTTTTAAGACTTCTATTTGTAATACATTGATGTCCGCTTAGGACAGGTTTTATTGTAGTCTACAGAGAAATAGATAAATGTGCGCGTTCAAATGCAGTAAAACCTATCTATAACGGCCACTAAATTGTGTTAATTAATTGGTATATTAGGGCAGGTGGCTGCTTTAAGCAAGGTGAAATGTGGTCTACTAAGTATACAAGTCTGTTCCGGGTCACCTCTGTTTGCTTATGATATGTTATAGGCCTTATTCTACCATGACCAAAACTGGGTTCATTAGAGATGAACATTACATGTATTCATGAACAAACAGGGTTAGCAAATATATTGGATCTATTTATGGTAAATAAATTTATATTAATTTGTCACTATTCCAATAATATGTACATGTATACGGTGTATATTTCTAATATGTTTCGCCCATTAACAATTACAACGCTGAGTTTTAAAATTGACTATTCCAGTATTCAAACAGGTCAAGCTTAGGGTGAATATATAGGGATATTTCTAAAGAAAAGTGTAACATGACAAACAATGCAGACCCTGATGAGAGGGCTCCTCTAGGAGCCCTCTCATCTGGGTCTACACTGTTTGCAAAGGACATTAGTGACTCGTTTCCCGCACTGTATGGGTTAAACATTTCTCTGCCTAATTAAATTATGCCTGCTACATGTACAATTATCGCCAGCTTCATATTTCAAAGTGAGGGGTTTCTTCAAATTCATTACAAACACATATTCAGAATGCCAAACAGTTTGAAGTCTGGCGAGTCTGCTCTGTTTGCTTATGAAATGATATGAATCTGATTCTACAGTTTAGGCTTTGGAGAGATGTGTCAATATGTCATTTTGAAAATTAATCTAATTAATATTCATGATGTCACCATTTCCTTCATGAATACTCGTGGAGGAAAGAGTTGACGTATTTGCAAATGGCGTAGACCCAATTCAGACGGCTACTGTAAGCGCCGTCTGATCAGTCTGCTCTATATATTAGATGATATACAGCAAACCTCTCTATAACGGCCACTAAATTACATCCAATATTTTGTGTTAAATGCAGGTGGCTGCTTAAAGCAAGGTGATATTAAAACAGAACGCTCCTATAGGAGCGTTCTGTTTTACTTTCACATTGCTTTAAGCAACCACCTGTCCTAAATATGAACTAGTTGACACAATTTAGTGGCCATTATAGAGAGGTTTTACTGTTGCTATGATTTTTATCAGTTCCTGTCATGCCCAAACTTGCTCATGCTTATATGAATATATCATGAATATTCATTAGCTAAATAGTTAAAAATCTTCTACGAAGTCTTGAGCAGACGATAGTTATATTGCTACAGACGACAATTTGCCGCGCGCGCCCGGCCTTGACATTTGGACTTGGTACACCCACCTCGCACAGTATCACTGTATAGGTCACAAACTTGACACTTTGCATG
Source organism: Azorinus chamasolen (assembly GCA_963576725.1). NCBI lineage: Eukaryota > Metazoa > Mollusca > Bivalvia > Cardiida > Solecurtidae > Azorinus > Azorinus chamasolen. The sequence goes on from OY755252.1 coordinate 11,930,443, forward strand.
TTAAATGACAAAGCATTATTGCTTATGTAAACAGTTTTGATCCAGATGAGTCGACTAGTAACTCAGCGATTCATCAGTATCCAAACTGTTTGACACATGTGTCATTGTTTGTGAAAATTCATTTTAAGAATTCGTAGCAGACGATAAATTTTGCAGACGACTTTTTTTTTAGCGTGCTAATAAATGATAAATTGTCATATTTTGTATGTACAGTAAACCCCTCCTATAGGGAGCACCTAAAAGTAGTTTACGTTGTGGATTTAACAGTAGGCTGTACCTTAATGCAGGACGAATGTAATGCAGAAAGCTCCCATAGGAGCTTTCTGCATTACTTTCTTCCTGCATTAAGCGACATTCTGTTTTTAAAGCCACTCATGTTATATTCATAAAATGGTATTTTTACTAATTTTTAGAGAGGTTCTACTGTATATTTCTGCTTCATGAATTTCTACCATAACCAGCCATTCAAATATATTCCCAAATGCTCTTTGCAACAGAGCAGCACATTCGCGATTGACTTTGCAAGCAGTTAGGATCACAGCAACTCGGTATCTCGTTATGATCTACATTGTCAGACTGTCAAAACCCGGGAATTTTACTGATGTAGGTAAATGCCTTTAAGTATTTGTAACAGACTGATAAATGTTTTGCAGACGGAATGGAACAATTAAAATGTCAATCTTTATTTCCCCATAACATTTTAGTTAATGAAACTACAATGTACAGTAGAATTTGTCTTACGCGGTCATCAAAAGGACGTCTAATTATAGGATTGTTAGGCAGATACCAGCTTCATTCATGTCAAAAGTAATGCGTTCTGACCTCCATTAAGCAACCACCTGCTTTTAAGACTCCCATGTTCAATAAATGAATGACCGCTAAAGACAGGTTCTACTGTAAATCAGATCTATATTATTACATAAGCAAAATGCAGAGACTGGTCAGATGGCCCCAACAGGAACTGTCTGATCTGGATGTACTCTGTACACGACAAAGGCGTTAGAATGGGTGTCTTTGAGGTAATCCCCCTTTATATCACGTCTGCATTAAGCTACTACATGTAATTGAATTATACAATACTTACCTTTTAACGACGAGAGAAAATGAAATGATATTTTTTGTCTATTTTCAGTCATCTAAGTGCAAGAAATTCATTCGTCTGAGTCCCAGCTCCAAGAAAAAACATTCCAAGTCGCGGACAGCCGGCAATCTGGACGGGGGATCAGCGCCGGGCTCCAGCGGGGTCCAAGACACCGCGAACGGGATGGCGAAACATGGTGGAGATAAACGAACACCAAATGGCATCAACGACAAAGAAGTCGGTAAGTTTACATCTTTAGAACTATTGCAATCGGGAATCTTCGATAAATTTTGATAAGGCCAATCAAATCCCAGATGTATCTAGTGGAAGGATATGCGAGAAGTCTTTAACATTTTGTTCAGCAGCATAATAATGCGCCAAAAAGTAGTTCCATCATAGGAGTGTATTAACCCTTTCGGCGCCAAATTTCTAATTGTCGTCTGCAATCCAAGTTTGTTAAATCATTCAGTAAAATAAGGAAATGAGATAAATAAGTGCAAATTTCAAAGGAATAAAGCACATATATAGAAATAGTGATTGAGACAAATAGTGAAGTCCCTGAACAGACGCCGCCTTGAAAAGGCGGCATCTGATCTGGGACTGCACTATTTGTCGTGGTGCATTTATGCTACTGCGGCGGTGAAAGGGTTAAAGTATGCTCGTAGCTACAGTGCATGTCGGTACTTAACCCCTGACCTCATATAGACGCATTTCGGCACCTTTGCAAACCGAGTACACCTAGATCACTGTTCGCTCTGATTGCTTAACTCTTTCTCTGTTCTATGTTCGTTCCAAGTTTCAATACATACTGAATATTCATGAATAAATTAGGATGAAATATGGAAGAAGGAAAATTGTAGCCATTTGAGAAGAGTAAATAGCATACATGTATCTATCAAGTTCCATTAGCAAACAGAGCAGACCCTGATCAGATGGCTCCTATAGGAACCGTCTGATCTGGGTCTACTCTGTTTGCAAATGCGTGAAAACATTTCTATAAGGAAAAGGGTTAAGACGTAAGATTTAGATCTGATTATACAGTTTTTACCATGGCAAAATTTCCCCCTTTTTTCGCAATTACCAACTACATGTAATTAATATTCATTCAAAACTTAATGTGACATTTCAAATACATGTCGTAATACGGTAGTGTCAGTACAAATGTAACAAAGACCCGTAATAGCCAATCAAAGAAATGCGACATTGCCAAGTTTTATGTGCAACTTGGCACCTGATCTCAGGGTTTCCCAGTCACTAATCATTGTTTTAAAATTGAAGATAATGAACATTATTGCCATCAAAGTAGGTAATCATATCTATAACACATAAGTCAACATAGTAAGCCCTGATTAGACAGCTCCTGCAGAAATCGTCTGATCTGGGTCTGTTCTACATTGTATTTGCAAAGATGTAAGGGATGATTAGTTGGAGGAAATGGTTATACAATCAAGTAGATAGATATAGTTTTGCCAGAACAAATTATTATATAATATATAAACGTATTACAACTCAATTGCTTCTATGTCTGCTAGATTCTTATTTCTCCAAGTGAGAGGCTTTAACCCTTTCCTCCATAAATACGCGTTTCTATGCCTTTTCACCTTTCAAACCATTGTGATAAATAGAGCATTTGCTCCTATAGGAGCAACTGCTCTATTTATCACAATGGTTTCAAGAAGTGGTTATTACAGAGGCGTAGAAAGGCGTATTTATGCAGGAAAGGGTCAAAGTCGTTTGATGTTAGCCATAAACTCTTGCACACTAGACTATGCCATAATTCCGACCATACGAGTAGTAGAACATTAGGACGATTCCTGTGGTCGGACGATCCCCTGAAAAATGAAACGAAATACAGTCCTTAACATATTCTCTGATAGCCATAGAGGTTTTATAAATTTCATTTCTTATTTTATTTTTTCAGATCTTAAGCAGGTATTCGAAATGTTCGATAAGAATCATGACGGTAAGATTTCCAGCGAGGAGCTTGGCTGCGTACTGCGGACGTTAGGGCACCAGCACACGGCGAAGGAAGTGGATGAAATGATTAAAAATGCAGATACTAACGGTAGGTTACCTAAATGTCTATAATAACGTAATAGTTATGCATCTTAGTATTCAGAAATGACTTCCAACATACAGTCATCCGATTTCTAACCTGAACAGTTTCTTCAGTTCACAGCTTAACACATTTGCTCCCACGATCCCATATATGGGACGTAGGCAAACAGTGGAGACTCTGATCAGACGCCGCATAATGCGGCGTCTGATCAGAGTCTACACTGTTTGCTGATAGGAATTTAAATATAAAACAAAACGAAATCGAAAATTTAGGCCAGGCACCCCTTAGATAAAAAAATTGATTAATCCAATATATAAACATGGAAGAATCCACTGGGAGCAAATGGGTAAATGCAGGTCGGCAGTAATGCTGAACGCTCATGAAGGAGCTTTCAGCATTACTCCCTATCTGCATTAAAAGCTGTCATATGTGTTTCTAGATACATTTTAGAACAATTCTATATTGTAAGTTTTAGAAGGACCAATATTCTTGTTCGAGTTATCATGAAGCTCGAATTATCCGAGTTCGAGATATCGAAGTTCCACTGTATCTTGATTATTATTTTGATAACACGTCGCAGCTTGAGAATTGTTGCAGTTAGTCAGACAGATGACAGCTTAATACAGGGAGAATGTCAGACAGGATTTGGGAGCTTTCTACATTACCTCTACATTGCGTTAACTCTTTCGGCGCCAATGTCTTGTCAGACGGCTCCTGACCAGGGTCTGCTCTGTTTGCTTATGAAATTATAATAGATTTGATCATTTATACCTATACCAAAGTATCCTATGTATACTAGTAAATATTCATGATGTCAATATCAGAGTTACAGATAATGGTGCGTACCCAAATACTAAAATCGACATTTCTCCACCAAACCCTATACACGGTGGCCACTCTTCAACTCTTTGCCCGCTAGCGGCTAAACTGTGATTACCTATGCAAACAGTTTGGATCCAGATGAGACGCCGCATAATGCGGCGTCTCATCAGGATCCAAACTGTTTGTCATCTTGACAATATTTTTGCAAAGAAATTAGAGAAAAGTTATTTTAAGAATTGAAGCAGACGACAATAGTTGCAGACGAAAAAATACTGAGCGTGCAAAGAAAATTTTCTCGAAGATGTTGAAATGCATGCATCTTATCTGGAACTCTTGATAATGTCTTACACGAATGTTCAACAAGGACAGAATGAATGCACACACAGTGTTCACATTTCAGACAACTGGTACGCTTGATTATGTCGTACATGAATATTCAACAAATATTTCACATTTCAGAAAACGGGTATGTGGAGTACGACGAGTTTCTTCACATGATGCGACGATTCCAAGATACGAGTACGTCGGACGATATGTCTGCTGAACTTGAGGCCAAAAAGAGAGAAGCTTTCAATGTATTTGATATGGATGGTAATGGATATATAGATAAACACGAACTGAAGTGCGTCATGCGAAGACTAGGTGAAAATTTGTCCGATGACGATCTTAAGGCAATGTTTTCTGAAGCGGATCTCAACGGAGACGGGCTTATAGACTTTGAAGGTAAATAAATATCCATTTAGCCCATGAATATTCATGTAAGAAATAATGACATTTCTCTAAAAGCACGTGGACATAAGGAGTGTTGGCCCCGGCAGAAACTAAAACTTTATATCTATATTATTTCATAAGCAAATAGAGCAGATCCTGGTCAGAAGGCTCCTACAGGATACGTCTGATATAGGTGTACAGTAAAACCTCTTTATAAAGGCCATCTCTATAAATTACATCCAGTAAAGGCCTCTCTATAAATTACATCCAGTATTTTGTGTTAAAGGCTGGTGGCTGCTTAAAGCAAGGTGAAAGTAAAACAGAACGCTCTTATAGGAGCGTTCTGTTTTATTTTCACATTGCTTTAAGCAGCCACCTGCCCTAAATACCAACTAATTAACACAATTCAGTGGCCGTTATAAAGAGGTTTTACTGTACACTATTTGCAAAGGCATAGAAATGCGTATTTATGGAGTAAAGCGTTATGCGACCCTGTTCGGTTATCTCCCTTTATACTCTCCTGAAATAGTTCGATCTTACTCAGCTTTGTTTGTGTTATCTCCCTTTGTTTCTCTCGTGAGTTGTGCTGGTCCTCATTAAGTTTAGATTCTTCTGTTTTGATCCCCTTTCAATACTCTCTTGTATATTTCGGTACTTCTAAGTTAGAATTCATCTGTTTTAACTCTCTTTATTAGTCTCTTGAAATGTTTTAACCCTGCTAAGTTAGATTTTTTTCTAGGGTTTTTTATCGTTGGCCTCATGCCATTGTGGCAATTGTTCGACTCTCAATAGTTCGGATTAGATTTGTCTTTTTAGCTACTTTTTTCAAAAAGTGGAGCCATTGTCATGGCCCTCTCGTCGGCGTCGGCGGCGGTTAACCTTTTTTGTTAAGGTCAATTTCTGAGAAAGCGTCGAAGATATTTAATTAAAATTTGGTATGCATGTTTACTATCACAAGGAGAACCCATTTGACAAGAGCAGATAACCATGAAATTAATGTGACCATAGTTATGCCCCTTTTTCGACTTCGAATTTTCATTGTTGGTTTAGTTTTGTTAAGATCCTATCTCTCATGCCCCTGTGTATGTCAAGTCTATTGACAAAATAGTATTAATGACACAAATTGTTTTGGCTTCCACTACGCTATCCAACACTAATAAAGTGAAACGCGTTGCTCGCGGACAGCTCTTGTTTTTATTAACTATTTACTTTTCTCAACTTGCTCTTTCCTGCTCCACTAAATCAGAAAAATACATACAAAAACGTATCATTAGTGAACAGAACATATTCGCTTGTCGCATGCACACAGTAGTAGTCGTTTGGCATTAAACCGCAGTTTTCGAAAATCCTGTGGCATTAGCCAATCAGAGTTGGTTATTCAGTTTTCCTTTTTCGTTTAAACCGCAGTTTTCGAAAATTCTGTGGCGTTGGCCAATCATAGTTGGTTATTCAGTTTTCCTTTTTCGTTTAAACCGCAGTTTTCGAAAATTCCGTGCCGTTGGCCAATCAGAGTTGGTTATTCAGTTTTTCCTTTTTCGTGAAGACTGGATTATTGCTGCCAAAATGAAATTACGGTTTAAATCGGTTAGACTGCCAATGACAAGTCTTCATGAAATAGACTGACTTCGCTGACGCGCCGCACAGTCTATTTCATGAAGACTTGTCATAATGCAGTCTAACCTATATGAAGACTGGATTATTGCCGCCAAAATGAAACTGTGGTTTAAATCGGTTAGACTGCCAATGACAAGTCTTCATGAAATAGACTGGCTTCGCTCAGTCTATTTCATGAAGACTTGTCATGATGCAGTCTACATACTGCAGTATGTTAAAGTAACGTATACCCAAGTTAGGGTCAATCGGGTCAATTGTCGCATCATTTTAGACATAACAGTTTTTATCAATTTTTATCACAATGAACTTGGCATATCTTTGCTATTAACGCTTTCCATGCTGAGCGCGATTTGAATGTCGTTTGAAAAAAGCTTGGATCCAGATGAGACGCCGAGTAACTCGGCGTCTCACCAGGATCTAAGCTGTTTACAATCAGTCAATGTTCTTTGAAAAAGTTGAAAGAATAGGATACAGGTAAAACAGATGAGGATTTCAGCAAACTTCATTTTTAACAGCACGAGAAAGGTTATGACACAATCATAGTCTCTGACGTAAACATTTAATTGTTCACAATATAAAGGCTGATACAGTAACGCCCTCTATACAACGAACTCTTAATCCTTTAACCCTTTCTCTTATGTAAGTGCATTTTGATGCAAACAGAGTAGACCCAGATCAGACGGCTCCTATAGGAGCCGTCTGATCAGGGTCTGCTCTATTTGCTTATGGTGTAATATAGATCTGATTCTAAATCTTCTGCCTGAGCCAAAATGGCATGTGGTCATATGCCGTTATAAAAAATAATCTTATTAATATTCATGACGTCATTATTTCCTACATGAATATTCATCAGGGAAAGGGTTAACCATTTACTTCATGAATATTCACATAAGAAAGAAATAACATAATGAATACTAATAAGATTAATTTGTATAATGGTAGGGCCTACATGAGCACAGACATATTTGACCGTGGCAAAAACTGCTTATGAAACAGGAGCCGTCTGATCTGGGTCTACTATGTTTGCAAAGGGATAGAAAGAGCAAATTTATAGGGCAAAAGGCTCACTGATGAATATTCATGCCAGAAGTGATAACGTCATGAATATGTATTAGCTGAAATATTACACTGATATGTGAACACATTATGTTTCAGATACTGTAGAAACAGATCCATAATATCCCATGAGCACACAGAGCAGACACCGGGTCTACTCTGTTTGCGAAGGGTTAATAAACTAAACAGTTAATAAATAAACATGATGGTCTTTAACCTTTGACCTGGTGTGGGCGATTTCTTATGCAAACAGTTTGGATCCAACTGAGACGCCGAGTAAGTCGGGATCACATCTGGATCCAAACTGTTTGACATCTTGCTGCATTTTGGTAGATTATTGAACATAAGAGTTTTAAGTGGTTGCTTAATGCAAGGCAAAAGTGATACAGAAATCTCCTATAGGAGTTTTCTCCATTACTTTTGACCTGCATTAAGCTACCACCTGTCTTATAGACCAATAATTAGACATATTTCTGATGGCTGCTTAAGACAGGTTTTACAGTATACCATCTGGGTCCAGAAATGTGAATGACTGAAATAGAGAGGCTTTACTGTATTCTAACCATTTCGCTGCCAATGCCGGATCTGTGATTACCTATGCAAACAGTCTGGATCCAGATGAGACGCTGAGTAACTCGGCGTCTCATCAGGATCCAAACTGTTTGTTACTGTTACTATGTTTTTGAAACAAAAATGAAGAAAATCAAAAGAATGAAAATTTGTAGCAGACGACAAAGTTAGCAGACGACAGAGTTTGGCAGCGAAAGGGCTAATCGGGTTGCTGTGGTCGCCGATTTGTTGTTACTTGGTCTGGGTTATCAGTCGCTATTACGCTGACAAGAAGACGGCGAATTTGGGGTATTTTATCTAGTAACCCATTTGTCCTTGAATATTCATGTAAGAAATGATGACATCATGAATATTAATGTGATTAAGTTTAACACAGGAGCCGCCTGATCTTGGTCTACTATTTGGCGTTCATGGACGTATGTGTATGGAGCTAAAAGGCTAAACACTAAGACATGGAACATGCATGCTTTCTTATGCATGCAACTGACATACATGTACACATGTCAGCATCAAGATACATGTATACACAGTAATATACAGTTTAATCTCGTTTACTCGAAAATTTAGAAAACAATTGAGAACGTTTTAAGCAGGTGGCTGCTTAATGTAGTGTTAAAATGGCGTCTATGTTAAGCTTCCACCTGTCTTAAAGAGCAGTAATAATACCTGTTTGATAGTTATCGAGATTTTACTGTACATATACATAGTTGAGCACTCTTATAACGTTTTTCTTGGATTTCGCACTGATTGCGTTATATCCGCGATCCAAAGTTCTTTATATCCGTGTGCAGTAAAATTTCGATTACACGTGATTACTTACTAACTGGTGATTTAGCTGTGAAACTACAATGTCTTTGTAATCATTTATTCCATAAATACGCCTTTAGAATCTACACCTTTTCAAACAGAGTAGACCCAGATCAGACGGCTCCTATAGGAACTGTCTTATCAGGGTCTGCTGTTTGTTTACAATATAATATAAATATGATTTTACAGTTTCTGCCAGTGCCAAACATTCCAGTGTCCATACGCTATTATAACAATTTTATCTAATTATTCATGACGTCATTATTCAGACATGAATATTCACGGAGGAAAGGGTTAAATATTGATGTTGGGAAGTCTTGTCCACTTCCTGATATCTATCTTCCTCATCACATGATTACAAATATAGTAAAACAACTCCAAACTGGGCGTTACATTGTAAATCAGTGCCGGCCTTTCAGATAGAGATAAGCTTAATGCATATTGAAAGTCATGCAGAAAGCTCCCGAAGGAGCTTTCTGCATGACTTTCACCTTGTATTAAGCAACCACCTATCTTAACCCTTTCCTTCATATAAATGTGTTTTTTTCACGCATTTGCAAGCAGAGTAGACCCAGATCAGACATCTCCTATAGGAGCCGTCTGATCAGGGTCTGACTTGCATTGTTCTTTATTCTGTAATAAAAATGATACAATTAAACGTAACACTAATTATTTCTCCCTGTCTATTTCAGAATTTTCGCGATTGCAAATGTGCTGAAGCGGGGCAAAAGAGGGACAGAGTTGAGGTTTTCGAGGGTATTTGCAGGAGATTGCCAAGGCAACATAAATTGTTTATATCTTGTTATATTTTAATTACCAAAACTGTTAAAACCACGTGTACCACGTGTACTCGAATACTCGTTATCATCTTGTCCACGTTGCTCAGAGCTGCTATCAACAAGCCAAAATGATCGAAAAGGACGCGAAATGGCGGCAAGATAGACAGGCAACTACAATGCAGAGACTACACTTTCTTGTCATTTTCATTAATACGCAACGTTTCGGGCCGAAGTTGATGGGGGAGGGGAACCAGCACGATTGTATTTATTATGTGCGTGTCTTGAATGAAAACAGCATGGAGTTACTTCTCTCGGTTAATCATTATTTATGTTGAACACAATAGAATGTATATTTGAAGGATATCACTTTATATGGCATCAATTTTTCAATAGAATGCCTTTTAAAAAAATACATTACAGTAGAACTCCTCTAATGCGATCACTTAATGAATAAACATGAGTGTCTTTATAAGCAGGTGGTTGCTTAATGCAGGAGAAAGGTAATGCAGAAAGCTCCTCTAGGAGCTTTCTGCATTACTTTTGTCCTGCATTAAGATACCACCTGACTCTATCACCAAGAATTTTACCACTTTTAGGTGGTCGCAATAGCGGGGTGTTACTGTATCCGAGTCCCTTCAACAGTATCAACCACTTTTCAGTACAGAAGAACCTGTCTTAAGTGGTCATCAGCAACGAGGTATAATTATGGGTCTATGAGGCAGGTGGCAGCTTAATTCAGGTCAAAAGTGATGCAGCAAGCTCCTGTATTACTTGTGCACTGCATTAAGCAGTCACATCCTTTTTAAGACTCCTGTGTTCAATAAATGACCGCTTAAGACAGGTTCTACTGCCATTCTACCTATAACTCTGTATTACGAAAGCAGAGGTCCAGATAAGATGCGTAAAATTAATCATTTTCAGTTAGAACTTCTTTATTTCTCCACCAAACCCTATGTTGTGACCACCTTTTAGAATCGTCTCTTCGAGACGATTCTAAAGAGTGGTCACAACATAGGGTTTGGTGGAAAAATGAAGATTTTAATATTTGAGTACGCACCTTTATCTGTTTCTCTGCTCCTTTAAGATTTACCCAGTGAAACCCCTTTTTGTATTATTTTATGCAATGGGTAACTCTTGCAATTTGTTCAGTGACACACGATATAATATTCTGTGATATTCTAACAGCTAACAACTTCTAACAACTTTCTGGAATGCATTAGAATGGCAGATGTGTCTAGTTGAAGTTTTCTTGTTTTGGTAATAATTAAAATTCAGTTTTATTTCAACTCTCTGGAATGCATTAGAATGGCAGATTTGTCTAGTTGAAGTTTTCTTGTTTCGGTAATAATTAAAATTCAATTTTAACTCCGAGGAAACCTTAATATCGCTGATGGACACCAAACTTAATTGCAGATTTTTATCTTGATTTATATATCCATGTTTTGTATTTTTGTACATTCTTATACTGTTGAACTTCGATATCTCGAACTTCAATGGACTACATAAATTAGTACGAGATAACGGAAGTTCGAGTTATCCAATTTCTGATCTGGACAATTTCTCACGTTCACAGCTTAATGCAGGTCTACAGTAATGCTGAAAGCTCCTGTAGGAGCTTTCAGCATTACTGTTGACCTGCATTAAGCTGTGAAATGTCCATTCCGTATGAACTTAGGAAAAATGCTTCAGAGTTTTTAGATGACGAACAGTGCAGACTCTAATCAGAATGCTCCTCTTGGATTCCTCGGATCTTGTTCAACACTGTTTGGCACGCTTTCCATTTTTCAAAATGTTAAAACACCTGTTCCCGAGGATATAAAATGTTTTGCTTGAGCCAGAGATCATTTTCAATCATCTGGGTCCAAGGTTATAAAACTTCTGAGTCTGAGAGCATTCTCAAGCATCTTATTGGTCAGATTCTGAGCAAGCTCAGAATCTGACTAATCAGATGCTTGAAAGTGATCTCAGACTCAAGCAAAATGTTTTCTTATCTCGGGGCCTGGTTGGTTTGATTTTGAGGTTTACTCAATATCTGAGCAATGAGATACTTGAACATTATCTCAGACTCGTTTATTACCACGGACTCTGGTCTCAGAAGGTGTATCCTCAAGTGCCACCATATTAAATGGTTTCAGTTAGTGAAGCACGTCTGGCGGCTATAACGAGCCACGTCGAATGGGTGAAATCTGGGAACCACATCAGATGGATTCCTTACAATGCAAAACTTTATGCAAAACAGATCTAGGAAGAAATCTGGATATATTTACCCTTCTCATGCTGAAGAAATAATGACGCATGGACCTTTTCGTTGACTTTTGATTCGCTCAAACATTTGAGAAACTAATTCGTTACTCCGCGTCTCATCTGGATCCAACCTGTTTGCAAATACCATCCAAGACACGCTGAGCATGAGAAGAGTGTAGTACAGAGGATTTCTAACTACTACGGGATAACAAAATACAACTTGCAGATCAGGGTCAGTTAATAAGGGAAGCGCCAAATCTAACTACTGTAGAACCCATTTAAACTGGACATTCAAATTGGTATAAATATCAGTCTTGGAGACGGGTGGCAACTTAATGCAATGGCTTTGATCCTACATTTAGCAGTCACCTGTCCAAATGTATCTAGTCTTCTCTGCCAGAATTTCAGCTGAGAGGGGTGTCTGAATACTTAGAAGGCAATTAACTAATATGATTAAATATACTTTCTTCTGACTGACTCATACCTAAATGATCCTGTCTTGTAAGTGGGTGTACGGAACAGATATTGACTTATTCATCCTTCTGTAAGTCGGTCGACTTATGAGTACACATTTCTTAATTGTATTCCAGGAAATTATTGTAAGTCGACTTATGCATGAGAAATCCTTGTTAACCATCATTGTGTAGCATTTCTGTCAATTGGTATTCAATACATTGCAGATGATAAATACTATTTTCAAATACACTTGTATAACCATGTGTGCTTGAAATAATTAATGATATTCTGAAATTCAGAAGTACGTTAAAATGAGTTAGATTGTAGTTGGAATTTGCAGTAGTTTAGTTTTTAAAGTGATGGCCTCTACTTGCCACGCATTTTTTTTAAAAATGACTGTCAATTACATAAATCATTTGTAAAACAGTAAAACCTCTCTTAACCGGAAATTAAATGTAGTATAAATATCGATCTTGGGGACAGGTGACAGCTTAATGCAGGGTGGAAGCCATGCAGAAAGCTCCTAGAGGAGCTTTCTGCATGGCTTTCACCCTGCATTAAGCAGTCACCTGCCTAAACTGTATACATTCTTCTCTACTAGAATTCCGGTTAAGAGAGGTTTTACTTTATTGAAAAGAAGTATATCGCTAGGAAACAAATCGAGTGAACACTGAAGAAGACAAAATCGTCATGATCTTGATATCGAGGACCATTTTATTCGCCAATATTTCAATACCTAGTTTTATCATAATATTGAAAACATACGTTTATTGTAGGGGCTATCACTTTAACCAAATACGGCTCTTGCACATAAGTATTGTTTACGTCCTAGGTAGGTATTTTCAGGTATTGTCCATCGTTCTCCCTGTGTTATCCCAAAACATTCCAATCTTTTATATTTTCATATTTATTACGATTCTCGTTCAACTATTGAATGCATTTGTAGCTTATGCGCTTAAGTGCATTAAAACCCTGCTTATAGCGAACATATGATTGAAAATAGAGTTCGATACTAGCAGGTGGTTGTTTAATTCAGGTCGAAAGTAATGCAGAAAGCCTCTATCGTCCTGCATTAAGCTATTAAGCCTTAACCCATACCCTCATAGTGACGGCATTTGACAAATCACATTTTGAAAGTATTGTGATAGGGCAATTGCTCCATATGAGCAAATGCTTTATCACAATGGTTTAAAAACAACACAAATCTGAAACAAATCCTTTTTTCTCTAGTAAATGCTCCTTTTCGGTAGATTTATTAAAAAGGCTAGTCTAAAAATAGCCTATGAGGTAATGGGTTAAAAGCCGAGAATTCAGTTAATTATATGGTCGCTATAGACAGGTTTACTGTAATAGAAAATGCATGTAATAGTCCATTGTACATTACTGAACTCATAGTCGGATAATGGTCAGTTGACGGGTGTTGCGTGAGATTAGCGGTTTTGTAAAAACAACACAGTTTCTGAGCGATAGGCCAGTATAAAGTATTATTTATTAGAAACTTGTTTATGGATCAGGAATAAAATGTCTGTGACGGCAACATTCGGGCATCAGTTTTGTACTTTCCAGTACGGTATTACAGCGTAATCGGTCTTAACCCTTTCCTTTATATAAACGCTTTTTCACGTATTTGCAAACCGAGAAGACCCAGATCAATCGGTTCCTGTAGGAGCCGTCTGATCTGGGTTTGCTCTGTTTGCTAATGTAATTTGATAGGTTTCTTAAATGGCTACAATGTTCCATATTTGATTAAAACTATTTTGTACATGAATGTTCAGTAGGTATTGAATTGTGGACTAAATATTGAACAGGGAAATGTAGAAAGCGTATCATAAATTCCCATCAGCAAACATAACAGACATGGATAGAGGCTCCTGTAAGAGCCGTCCGATCTGGGTCAACTAAGTTTGCATATGTGTTAACCCTTACTTCATATACTCGCTTTTCCACGCATTTACAAACAGAGAAGACCCAGGCCAGACGGCTCCTATAGGAGCCGTCTGATCAGGGTCTGTTCTGTTTGCTTATGAATTAAAATAAGATCCGATTCTTCGGTTTCTACATACGCCAAACTATCCTGTAAACATACGCCGTTATAAAACTGCAGCCAATAATTATTAATTACGTCAGTATTTCATACATGAATATTGAACAGGGAAAGGGGTTTTACCCATTTCCTCATATTGACTTTTAATGACTCTGTAAAAGTCACTTTGTGAAACCATTGTGATAAATAGAGCATTTGCTCCTGTAGGAGCAAATGCTCTATTTATCACAATGGTTTCAAACTACAAAATTCCAAATATTTCCTTTTCTCTAATTAATGCTCCTTTTCGGTAGATTTATTCAAAGAGGTTGTATCTAAAAATAGGCTATGAGGTAATGCGTTAAAGGTGTATGTACTATATAAAGAGTTATGGCCAACCTGCATTTTATTCTCAACATCTCAGTGTCACGTTTACAACTATTTTGTTGTAACTTATAAGCCTAAATCTGCCAACAAAACATGTTTTACTTCGACCCTTTACTTCATAAATATTCATGTACAATAATGACACCATGAATATTAATTAGGAAGGTTTTGGGCATGGTAGAAACAGTATCATAAGCAAAAAGAGTAAACCCTGGTCTGGATAGACCTTGGTCTGGGTATTTTCTTTTTGCATTGGCTAGAGAAGCGTATTTATGGAGTAAAGGGTTAATGAAAATAGCTGATAAGTTTTTTGTTTGTTCATAATGGCTTTATTCGACAGCTCAGGTTCGATCCTTCTGCACGAAATTGATCGGAAAAGTTTCCTTTTATATTAGCCTGTAATTGTTACTGCTAGAAAAGTAATTATTGATCGATAGAAATTTGAACATTTGCTTTTTCGATCATTCATAAGATATACATGTATGTCGATGATATTTTAGTGTAATTTAATCAACTCATCTTTTCTGAGGAATCGAAGTCACTTCAGAAATCGTATCAACTCGGCGATCTCCGGCGATCTTCGGAAATCGTGAGAAGTCGTCGATGTGATACGATCGTCTCATGTTTTACTATCGTCACGTTGTAAGACTTGCTGGGTCATACATGTGTCTACTAGTTAGTGCTATGCATCTTGTTTATCAGATTTTTTGTTTATCTTTTGATATTGGAATCATCAATAACGTTAACACATCCACCGTCAGAACGTAGCAAGAACGACAACTCTAACTAGAGAACGATAGATGTAAAGGGTTTCTCTGCGGAGTTGTCGAACATGATAACTGACAGTGGATGTGCTGAAAAATCATTCGGCCAGATTGTAGACGGATTGTTATATATTTTGTGTATAATTTACACATACATATGTGAGCTTCATCTTAACTCTATGTACACGCGTTTTAATTTAACCCTTTCCTCAATAAATACGCCTTTCTACGCCTAGAAGTCACTTCTCGAAACCATTGTGATAAATAGAGCAGTTGCTCCTTAGGAGCAAATGCTCTATTTATCACAATGGTTTCAAAGATGCAAAATTCTAAAAGTTTCCTTTTCTCTAGCTCCTTAGGAGCAAATGCTCTATTTATCACAATGGTTTCAAAAATACAAAATTCTAAAAGTTTCCTTTTCTCTAGCTAATGCTCCTTTTCGGTAATTTTTTCAAAGAGGTTGGATCTAAAACCAGCCTATGAGGGAATGGGTTTACACTTATACCCAAAAAGACCCAAAAAGTGTTCAGAGAACATGGCGTAGTATCTTTGCACACTGTATCAGACCCAGACCAGCCACCGTATCCTAGACACGGTGTAATAATGTAATAAATAATGACATCATGAATACAGATTAGATTAATTATTGTAATGTCACACGGACACGTGGTTGTTTGACCATTGCAGAAACTGTAGAATCATATTCGTACTGTATCATAAGCAAACAGAGTAGACCCTGATTAGACCGCTCCAATAGGAGTTGTCAGATCTAGGTCTTCTCTGTTTGCAAAGGCATGTTAAGCTGTCACTTATCAAAAAATGCATTAATGGACTTCTCTCAAGCGGACACTTAGATCGCACGTAACGTCTTTGATATCGCAGCTGGTCTGGATTCACTCAACACTGTATGCAATATACTGAAAGAGAAGTAATTCCTGGTTTAGACGACCATTGAAAAGAAACTTAATTCTGGACCTTTAAGGAAAATAGTATAGCTTAATCCAGGGTAAATAACTGTCGCCTTGAACGAAGCATAAGATGTGGCTCATTTCTGTATGGGTAAAGCTGATTTGTACTTCACACGATTCTATTTTTTTCTAACAATCGCCATAGTTTGATGTTCATATATATCCATGTAATATTGGGATGTCTTGCTCTGTGTCGCGCCCGCGAGGTTTTGCACTGGTGATTCTACAGTAAAACCTCTCTATAACGGCCACTAAATTACATCAAATAGTTTGTGTTAAAGACAGGTGGCTGCTTAAAGCAAGGTGAAAGTATAGGAGCGTTCTGTTTTACTTTCACCTTGCTTTAAGCTGCCACCTGCCCTAAATACCAACTAATTAAGACAATTTAGTGGCCGTTATACAGAGGTTGTACTGTAACTCTATTGCAATGACTTAAATCTCTGGATTAAATGTTAAATCTAAGTTCTAATGCTGAAGGTCAAATGTAGCACAAAACTACAGATAAAGGTATGTACCCAAATACTAAATTCGCAATTCCTCCATTAAACCCTATACCATGACCACTTTTTAGAATCGTCTCAAAGAGACGATTCTAAAGCGTGGTCACGGTATAGGGTTTGGTGGAGAAATAAAGGAGTTACTTTTTAAAATGTATAAATTTACGCATCTTATTTGGTCCTGTCACCGGTGTTATTTACACTAAATAAACCTAATAAAAAGCAGTTTTACAGTAAATCCTCTCTATAACGACTATTAAATGTGTTAATGAGTTGGTATTTAGGGCAGGTGTCTGCTTAAAGCAAGGTGAAAGTAAAACACAACGCTCATATTGGAGCGTTCTGTTTTACTTTCACCTTGCTTTAAACATCCACCTGCCTTTTACAGAAAATACTAAATGTAATTTAGTGGTCGTTGTAGAGAGGTTTTACTGTATCTTTATCCTCGACTTGACTCGCATTTGCAAATAGCTTGGCATCTCATCAGGATCCAAGCTGTTTGACACTCGATCAATATATTTGCAAAAACAATAATGCAACAGATCCCAATCTTGAGCAGCCATTTTATTTTTACGGCCGAGTAGCAGTTAGATGAATACGTTGTGGCAACACCATGGTTTGAATGCTACGCAGCAACAAAATACAGCAAAACCTCGCAAATCCGAAATCCACATTAAGCCTTAATAATGACAAATAATAATAATAATAATGTAAGAAATAATGACATAATGAATATTAAATTGTTATAATTGCTCATGGACCCAGAAAGTTTGGACCATGGCATAAACTGTAGAAATATATCTAGATTGTATCATAAGCAAACAGATAAGCCGTACGTCTTATGTTACTCTGTTTGCAAATGCGTATTTAGCTATTTATGTAGTTAAGATATGACGTAATAATTAAAGGGTTAATGTATCATTATCGGTATAAAACGCACGCAAACTGTGTCTAAAACGCGGGCGAATAAAATCGGCCACACTTGTTCGTCATAATTTGAAATCGTTTCTTTTTCGTAAGTTTGTTTACTTTGTTTCATTTTACAGACCTTCGTTTCACCCTGTATTAAGCAGCCACATGCCTAAAAGGGATCTTTTAAAATCAGATCAGCGACGGTTTTGCTACAGATGTTACTAAGTGTTACTACTTCCAAATATTCAATTTGTAATCGAATAATTTATGCAGAATACTGCATAAAATATATAAATCAAGATTAGTAAAGTTTTGAGGTTTATATATCTCATGGTTCTGAAGTCTGTACATTGTTTTGGCGTAGTGATTTACAGGTCAGCTATTTGACATTATACACGGTCTCTACAGCAATATTAACCACATTAAACCTTCTCTAAACCGGAAGTTTATTTTTGGCAGGTGACTGCTTAATGCAGGGTGGCAGTCATGCAGAAAGCTCCTTTTGGAGCTTTCTGCATGACTGTCACCCTGCATTAAACAGTCACCTGTATTGAAGACCTGTACTGATATTAAATTTGAACTTCCGGTTTAGAGAGGTATTGACTATATGAATTGCTTAGTGTATCCCATGTTATGTCCGGAGATTGTTCAGTGTGACACCATTTGTTTGTTTCTTTCTCCGTTTTCTCTCACTTCGAGAAACCGTTTGTTGTACACTGGAATCCATTTTTGTACATATTTTGTAAATATTTGTTAAGATATTTGGAGATTTTTTACAATTCTGTCTTGCTTATTATTTCATAATCCTTAAACCATAATTTATTTCCCCAGTACCCGCACTACGATTGTGCTATATAGTAGACTGTGACTATTCGCGGGGGTTTTATTTTCGCCATATTCGCTAATGAACTTAAACTGAAAACACCGCTTAACTAGTTTTAGACCTAACCACTTTGAATGAATCTACGGAAAATTGTGTAGTTTTGAAACTGTTGTGATAAAAAGAGCATTTTCTCATATAGAGCAAATGCTCTATTTATCACAATGATTGCAGAGGCGTCAAAAGGCGTCAGTAGGAGGAAATGGGTTACGCAAGAATATCTATCACAGTGGGATTTCATTGACTGCGATTCTATAGTGGTGCATTAAGAGGGGAACGTTTGGCCACGTCAAAAACTAGAATCAGTTCTATAAGTTCTATAAGTACCATAAGCAAACAGAGATTAGAAGATTTTTCTAAAACAAATTTCTGGTCAGAAGATTTCCAATGAACACCTAATGGAAAGAATATACATATACAGTAAAACCCCGCTAATGCGGGTATAATTCTGGATGCTAGATGCAGGTGGTAGCTTAATACGGGACAAAAGTAATGCTCCTCTAGGAGCTTTCTGCATTACTTTTGTCCTGCATTAAGCAACCACTTGCTTATAAAGACATCCATGTTTATTCATTAAGTGGTCGCATAAGAGGGGTTCTACTGTATATAATGATGCTTTCTTTGCCGAAGTCTTAATTGCACAGAATCACAGTACACATAGCAGAACCTGCTATAAGCGGCCATCAAAAAGGTCTAAATGTAGGCCCGTAAGCCAGGTTGAACATGAATGCGGATCAAAAGTAATGCAAAAAGCTCCTATAAGCGCTTTCTGTATTACTTTTGCATTGCATTAAGCAAAATGGCATCTTAGAACAGGTTTTCTGTAAATCAAATCATAAATAACGCAGTGTACAATGTCATTCATTTACCATTATACATTCTATCAAAATTGCTATTTATCCCATTTCTCCATAAATACGTCTTTCTACTACTCTGTAAAATTCACCTATTAAACCTGTTGTGACAAATAGAGCATGCTCCTTTTCGGTACATTTTTTCAAAGAGGTTGTATCTAAAAATAGCCTATGAGGGAATGGGTTGTACTCATTAAAACGAGATAATGTTACTCCAAGTGTCATTACTTCACATGCAGCAATACATGTAGCAATATAAAACAAGAGGGTCCTATATCGCTCACCTGTAAGGTGTAGCACAAAATTGAGATAAGTGGTCACAACCATATCCAGAAGATAAGGGGGTCATAGTATTTCTTTTTTTTTAACACATTCCCTCCTATTGACGCATTTTGGCGTCTCTGTAAAAATCACATTTTGAAACCATTGTGACAAATAGAGCATTTGCTCCTATGGAGCAAATGCTCTATTTATCACAATGGTTTCAAAACTACGCAATTCTAAAATCCTCCTTTTCTAAAGTTAACGCTCCTTTTCGGTAGATTAATTAAAAAGAGGTTGGGTCTAAAAATAGTCTAGGAGAGAATGAGTTAAACTGAATATTATTCAGTTTTGTTCAAAATGTATGGTAGTTATACATAATTTTCAATATGGTCAACATGGTCACCAGAGGACTATTTCTACCAAATACCTTTCAAATTGGACCAACCGTGTTTCACTAAAGGCATAAAAGGAAAGTAGCCCCCCCCCATAATTATTGTCTAACATTATTTGGTTTAAATAAAGTGTCACCAGGGGAATATTCCTACTAAATGTCCTAAGTGTCAAACAGAGTTGATGCTGTGCAGACGTCGAGTTGAACTCTGGATCCAAATGTTATCAAGGATTGGCAGCAAAAGAATTAGCCCATAGCCCGCTGTTAAAACATATTGTATGGAGTTTTTAACATTTAGCCTGCTATGGGCGGATGAGTGAATACCTATGCAAACAGTTTGGATCCAGATGAGACGCCGAGTAACTCGGCATCTCATCAGGATCCAAACTGTTATACGCTCTGAAAGCATTTTGGTAGACAATTTGATTATAAATTGAATTTTGAAAATGTAGTAGGTGAAAAATTCTATAAAGATAAATTGCACAGCTTTTGAGAATCTATTGACCCACTGCCAAACAGCTTGGATCCTGGTGATATGTTGAGAGCCCCAGCGTCTCATCTACTAGTCCAAGCTAAATGAGGGATACGCGACTTGATTAAAGGGAGATAATCCAAACATACATGTGTACACAGTACTCGGGTTTTTGTGTAAGTTACTTCCCTTCTATAACTAAATGTTATGTCCAGTTTAGTGTCAACCAATTTACCAGTTATGACAATAGCAAAAGTATGCACAATATAATATATATGATACGTATAATGCAGTATAAATATAATATCCGTATGCACAGCAAACATTATTTGGGTAACGACAAGGGAAAGGGAAACACTGGTATAAGCAAACAGTGAAATCTGGTCGCTAGAATGTATTGTTAGCTCCGAGTTTATACTGTTAACATGATTGTGTGATTAATATACAGTAGAACCTCTTTAAGCAACCGTTAACAGAATGTCTAAGTAGGGGTATTTAACCCTTTACTAAAAAAATACTCCCTTGCAAACAGAGAAGATCCAGATCAATGTAGATCGAGCGGGGCTGTATCTTAGGAAATGGCGACATAAAATATATAGGTCAAATCACCGAGTATAACACTGACCATAACGTTTGAACCAGTAGAGATAGAGATATTCGGCATGCATGCGTATCTCGTGAAGCTGCACATTTTGAGGGGTGACATGTCCAGGTCAATGTCATCCTTCAGGGTCAAAGGTCAAATTGGGCGGGGGCATAGTTTTTAACAAACACATTTTGCTTATTATACATGAATATTCATTAGGTAAAGTGTTAAACAGTCACGTGGTTTCCAAGACGCATATGTCTACAGTAAAACCTGCCCTTAGCGGTCATTCATTTATTGAACATAGGCGTCTTAAAAAGCAGCTGGTTGCTTAATGCAGTTCAATGGTAATGCAGAAAGCTCCCAGAGGAACTTTCTGCATTACGTTTGACCTGCATTAACAGGGTTCCAACACATAATAGAAGGTAAAAGTCAATGACTTTTTCCTGACTTTTCCCTGACCAATTTCAAATTACCCTGACAAATAGTACGCCCCCCCCCCCCCCCCCCCCCATTTGAAACAGCTCAGCAGGCAAGGGGCGCATAAACCCTTTTCATTTTCCTCTTATAACTTAAGCACGTAGAGTCGTATACAGACTTATATTAAAATTCGAATGATGTTTTTCTTTATAAGCAATGCTTTTGGATAATACAGTATAGTGAAAAAAGAGACGTTCTCAATCAGAATGAAGAGACCACCTTTAGCCTCTTCTTTCATTTCCTTTTCTATTCCTCTTCCAAACCGATTCCTCAAGCATTGACTTCTGATCCAAAATTTCCCCGACTGTTGCCAAAAATTCAAATTTCCCTGACTAAATTAAAAATTCCCTGAGATTTCCCTGACCTTGATTTTTTTTATTTTCTCCAGACGTTTCCCCAACTGTCAGAACCCTGATTAAACTTCCACAAGCCTTGCAGACCCACAATGAGACCTCTTTTTGATGGCCGCTTAACCCTTTCCTCCATAAATACGCCTTTCTATGCCTCTGTAATAGTCACTTTATGAAACCATTGTGATAAATAGAGCATTTGCTCCATAGGAGCAAATGCTCTATTTATCACAATGGTTTCATATCTACACCATTCTGAAATGTTCCTTTTCTCTTATCAATGCTCCTTTTCGGTAGATTTATTCAAAGAGGTATGATCTGAAATAGCCTATGAGGGAATGGGTTAAAACAGGTACTACCGCATTCATTTAATGGTAGAAGACTGAACTGACACACTGTCATAGTAACGAGGTTCAGGTGTCACGTTCTTGTAATGTAACTGATCTGGTTCTATACTGTATGCAAATGCATGCATATACTTTTGTTTATTTCAAATACATGTGTGTGAGAAATAAAACTTATGCCATCAAATACATCAGTAATGTTTTTTGTCTGAGATTCGTCGAATATTTAGTTACGTAAATTTCCAAGACCGCATCGATTTGGGCATTTATCTCCGCAACACTTGATGCTTTTTTCAGCCTCATATCACGATAAATGTCCCAATGAATAACGGGATACTAAAAGATACGGTTTCCCAAATCAATATAAAGTCTCAACACATTCGTCAGTCTCACGTCCTGTGAAATATACGGAAAACGTTTTTCATATGTCCCAAGCAATAACAACTGACAACTGGTTCTCTATGTATTCTGTAGGAACAGATGACTTGCAGGGATTTTTTTTACCATTTTGTGGGAAGATAACCCATTCCCCGATATTGGGAGTACAGTAAAACCTCTCTATAACGACCACTAAATTACATCAAGTAGATTGTGTTAAATGTAGGTGGCTGCTTAAAGCAAGGTGAAAGTAAAACAGAACGCTCCTATAGATGGTGGGGCGTTCTGTTTTACTTTCATCTTGCTTTAACCAACCACCTGCCCTAAATACCAACTAATTAACACAATTTAGTGGCCGTTATAGAGGGTTTTTACTGTATATTGTCTGATTTGGTAATCCTTTAGCTGTAAGAAGTTTTCAATAAATTTCCTCCTACAAATGTCCATTTCAAACACAATAAGACTAAGCCATGCCAAAACCTCTAAAACTTATAAACAAACTACAGAACAAGATCAGCAGCTCCTATATGAGCTGTCTGATCTGGGTCTGCTGTTTGTTTATGAACACAGTAAAAAACCTCTCTATAACGGCCACTAAATTGTGTTAATTAGTTGGTATTTAGGACAGGTGGCTGCTTAAGGCAATGTGAAAGTAAAACAGAATGCTCCTATAGGAGCGTTCTGTTTTACTTCCACCTTGCTTTAAGCAACTACATGCCTTTAACACAATATACTTGATGTAATTTAATGGCCGTTATAGAGAGCTTTTACTGTATAACAGTTTTGGTCACACTGAATTTTCTCGCCAAACACTGTTATCTCTAAATCGGGAATTTTGGAAGGAAATACACGTTTTGCCACTGGGAACATAGACCAATAATAGCTATAAAATCACTTGAAAAAACCCTGACTTGCCTATAGGCATCTGGCTAAATATAGATATTCGAACTGTTTCACGTGTCTATTTTAGTAGAACCTCTCCACAACGACTACACTAAATAAATCTTATTTTCTTGGTCTATAAGTCAAGTGTTAGCTATGCATAATTAACCCTTTCCTTGTTAAATATTCGTCAAAGAAATAATGACATCATGACTAATTACTAGCTAGTTTTTATGACGGGATATGCACTCAGGATGTTTTTGATCTTGATAGAAACTGTAGATACATATCTTTTCTAATTCAAAAGCAAACAGAGTATACCCTGATCAGACGGCCCCTACAGCTTCAAAAGGTGTTAACCATGCGACACTCCGCCATCCCAAGATGAACTCACACACCATATTTGGTGATCCTAGCTGATTCCGTATAGGAGTTATGCTCCGGACAAGTTTTTCTTGTAAATGAAGCCCAAGGTCAAGGTCAAGGTAACATAAACCTATAAATAGTATGCGACACTCCGCCATCCCAAGATGTACTCACACACCATATTTGGTGATCCTAGCCAAAGTAGAGTAGGAGATATGCTTCGGACAAGCAAACTCTGTTAATCCATTTAAAAATATACATGATTTTGACCTTTGACCTCTAAGTATGACCTTCACCTTTCAGCTATTGACATGGTTTTTTCATGCGACACACCGTACTGTCTAGAGGAACATTTATGCCAAGTGATTTTACAATCTATCCACGGACAAGACCGGAAGGACGCACATATGGACTGACACATTTTTAAGTTCAAAGGGGCATAACTCCAAGATTAGTGAAGCCAGAGTTATGAACCTTATGCATGACACTTCCTCTTATCATGATATTTCTATGTATGAAGTTTCAATCCGATGGCACGAGCCATATAAGAGTTATCGTCCGGACAAAACTGGCAGCCGC
The DNA here is from genome assembly GCA_963576725.1 of Azorinus chamasolen. Lineage (NCBI taxonomy): Eukaryota > Metazoa > Mollusca > Bivalvia > Cardiida > Solecurtidae > Azorinus > Azorinus chamasolen. The sequence goes on from OY755252.1 coordinate 11,955,019, forward strand.
CCGAAGGCCCGCCTACCCGCCCGCCCGTTCGCCCGCCGTACATCACGCTTTCAATAACCGGAGTTTTCCGTGGAAAACCAGGTAAAAAGCCATCCACTTAAACCATCTTGTTTTATTTACATGTATTAAGCGGCCAATCATTTTAACCTCCCTTTTCCCATTTACATGTATTAAGCAGCCATCCATTCTAACCCCCTTTCCCCATTTATACGTTATAAGCAGCCATCCACTTTAACCCTCTTTTCCATTCCCAACCGTTTTAACCCCTTTTCCATTTACAAGCAGCCATATCCTTTATCTTATTTTTTCCAATTACTTGTATTGAGCAGCAATCCAATTTTAACCCCTTTCCATTTTACATGTATTAAGCAGCCATTCAATTTTAACACCATATTTCTATTTACATATGTTAATCATCAACTAACTTTAACGTCCCCCCGCCGTTTTCCATGTATTAAGCAACAATCGACCTTAAAGAGGAAGTCCCTACAATGAACGCATATTTTCAATAATATCATGTAACTGGGTATTTGTTATGTTCAATTATTTTTATGAAGATTTATTTTAACTTATATCGAAAAATGCCCCTGTGATACAAAATAAACCGATTTCATCAATATGTATAATTTTTGTTCTACAACAAAGTATTATCGGCCTTTTCCGTTCAAATTTTCCGCGTTTTGCCGATGTTCACCCGATCCGTCCATTTTTTACGTACGGCTTTTCTTGGAAGTGGTCGGAGAGACGCGACTACCGCGAACCGATACGAAACTTAAACCCAACACGAATAAAACTGAAACATCGGAGTATAAAACCGGGATCATCGATATCAAACATATGGATGCTTTGTCATTTTCAACGTTTATTTGATAAGTTTTCTTGCAATATACTACTTTTCAGCATATAAACAAATGAATATTTTAGGTATTTTTGAAACGCGTCGAATGTAGGGACTTCCACTTTAAACTACTTTAAAGAGGGTATGTGCAACCATGACGACTTAAAGACACGCGAAACCTTAAGAGGAAATAATTTCGAAAGAAAAATGCCATCCAATTAAACCCCTTTTCCATTTACATGTATTAAGCATTCATCAAGTTTAACCCCCTTTTCCATGTATATACATGTATAAAGCAGCAATCGACGTAAACCTATATTTGATTTTCATGTATTAAGCAGCCATTATATCGAACAGCTTTTGGGCATGTCTAATCAGGGTATTTTCTGATTGTTTATGGAATACTATAGATGTGTATATATCTACAGCTTCTGGTCAACCGACATCCTCTTCATATGTCACTTAAATCCTTTCCCTTATGTAAGCACATTTTTAGGCATCTGCAAACAGAGTAGACCCAGATCAGACGGCTCCTATAGGAGCCTTCTGACCAGGGTCTGCTCTGTTTGCTTATGGTGTAATACAGATCTGATTCCACAGCTTCTGCATGGGCCAAAATGTCCTGTGTTCATATGCCATTATAAAAAATAATATAATTAATATTCACGACGTCATTATTTCTTACATGACTATTCACCAGGGTTAAAGGGAGGTTAATCGGTACTCATACGTCAGTATTTCTTATAGGAACATTCATAAAGTAAAGCGTAAACCCTTTACTCCATAAAAACGCATTTCTATGCCCTTGCAAACAGAGAAGATCCAAAGTAGATGACTTATATAGGAGCCATCTGATCAGGGTCTGCTCTGTTTGCTCATGAAATAATATAAATATGATTTAAAAGTGCATGTAATTTTACTCCGAGTCTCCCAATTGTTCGGTGAAATCTAACGAAAATGTCTAATATGTGACACGAAATCGCACTAGCAATTTTGCGAAAGCCTGGTTTCTGGTAAGGAATATTAATTAAATTGCAATTTCCTTTAAAGATGTATTTACCGCAAATTTTGCGTTTTAAACTGACGTCAGAACTGGAATCTATGTACGTTAACACCTATTTAACACTAAACAACACGGTTAGTAAATGGTTGTTTGTGTTGAAAGAAAAGGAAGATAATGGATAGCTACGGAAAACGACGAAACAGCGTTCGCCATTGGCCGGAATCTATCGTAAGATTCAAATTTACCGGAAATAATCAGTCGATGTATATGAAGGCCGACAGCCAGTGTCAGCCATTGTACATGTGGTTACAACCTAATTGATATACAAAGCGTTGTTCAGAAATAGAATCGGAGTCATTCAGAACTTGTCCTAAGATGTCCACTGATTTCCGTACAAAATCCCCGTTTCTAAAAAGGAGGCTCCTTTTAAAAAACTTGGCAGTTTCGAATAACGATAATATTTAGCGGAACAAATATACTGCCGGAAAATGGGTTGTGAGCATTATTTCACTGTAAGTATACGTGCACAGTTTCTGGTGTTGATTGATTGATATGAAAAATGCGCATAATACATATTTAACATTTCATGTAATTCTACTTAAATACTGTACTTATCTTTTATGTGCTGTAACTGGTTTAAGAAACGTTAAAACAACTGTTTCTAATTATCCTGTTGAAATATCATACAAATTGGACAAATGGGAGAAAAAATCTCGCTGACCATGATGGCATCAGGTCCAAAATGTTCGCTGCATGTGTTCATGTGCTTTTATAACACAAAATAATCTAATTAATATGCATGGTGTCATCATTTCTTACATATATATTCATGGAGGAAAGGGTTAAAGATATCAGTATTGCTATATCACGTGACTGGCTACAACCCTTCTAATGCGGCACAATTAACCCTTCGCTTGCTATTCACGTCAATAAACGTACCTGTAAATAGTGAAGACCCAGATGAGACAGCTCCTGCAGGAGCTGTCTCATCAGGGTCTGCACTATTTACAAGTTGATTGTGCAACCAGTGCACTCCACAGCAGTGATTGTATAGCAATATACTTGTACACAGTGAAGATATATGTAATTATACAACAGGGCAAGGGTAAAGAAGGAGAAATATATTTTAAGATTCAGCAAGCGAATGGTTAAAGTCTGCCGAATATCTGATCTGCTCAACTTTTCACTAAATTCCAATTTGTCCAATCGTTTCAGAAACAAATGACTTGGTGTCAAACAGTTACTCGGTGCCTCATCTGGATCCGCGCAAAGAGTTAAGAGGTCCTACTATTTGCTGATTATTTGCCTGTATCATAATATCGTTGGTATAATTAGAAACAATGATGTTTCCAATTTGAATTTAACTCTTCGCCCAATGAATATTAATGTCAGAAATAATATACGTATACATGGGTTTTTTTGTTTAATATATACATATATAATGACAAATGGACAAGAAACGTTTTGACCCTGAAAACAATCTGTGGGAATAACTCAATCTATAAGTCCATAAGCAGACAAACCATATTATGCAGAGCAGATACTTCCTGTGTGAGCTGCCTGACCTTGGTCAGGGGTGAAAGTGTTAGTTAATTGCCCTGTTCATTGTTTTCCTGCACATACATGTACATACTCATCTTAACCCTTCTCATGCTGTTCACGTCAATATACAACTTGTAAATAGTGAAGACCCTGATGAGACAGCTCCTGTAGGAGCTGTCACATCAGGGTCTGCACTATTTACAAGTTGATTGTGCAACCAGTGCACTCAACAGCAGTGATTGGAGTGAGAAATAATTATAGACCATGAAGATATATGTAACTATACAACAGGATATGGATAAAGAAGGAGATATGTATTTTAAAAGTCAGGAAAAGAAGGGTTAATAATTTAATATGCTTCCTGATACACTTAAAGTTACGCGTTACACCCCGGGTCCTCAACCATTTCCCTGTTACGCGTTACACCCCGGGTCCTCAACCATTTCCCTGTTCAACATTCATATTGGAAGTAATGACGTCATGATTATTAATTATATTAATATTTATAATGGCATATTAACATGGGACGTTTTGACCAAGACAGAAACTGAAGAGTCAGATCTATGTGACCCCATGAGCAAACAGAGAAGACCATGACCACACGGTTCCTACATGAGTCTATATGAGTATTCCCTGTTTGCAAATACGTAAAAAGCGTTTATATAAATGTAAGGGTTAATTCCATACAAACACATTTTCACGCCTTTGCAAACAGAGTAGACCCAGGCCAGACGGTCCCTGTAGGAGCCTTCCGATCAGGGTCTGCACGGTTTGCTTATGGGATAATATAGATCTGATTCGTCAGTTCCTGCCATGGCCAAAACTTTCTGTATTCATATGCCGTTATAAAAACAATCAGCTAAATAATATTTAAGATGTTATTATTTCTTACATGAATACAATAAAACCTCTCTATAACGGCCACTAAATTGTGTTATGTAGCTGGGTAGAGATTATGTTGAAATAAATTGATAGGCTTTACTGTGTGGCTTGGTAGCTCAGTCGGTAGAGTGTTGGCATGGTAAGCCAGAGGCCCTGGGTTCGAGTCCCAGTCGCGTCACAACTTTTTCACAATGTTACAGTTAATTAGTTGGTATTTAGGGCAGGTGGCTGCTTAAAGCAAGGTGAATGTAAAACAGAACGCTCCTACACGAGCGTTCTGTTTTACTTTCACCTTGCTTTAAGTAGCCACCTGCATATAACACAAAATACTTGATGTAATTAAGTGGCCGTTATAGAGAGGTTTTATTGTATTTAGAGAGAAAAGGGTTAAAACATTTTCATGGAAATTATAATAATGATGTCTGCTACATGTAAACCCATGACCTGTTCACGTCCATCTGATTCGTTCATTGTTAACCAAAGCAACAGCTAAAGGTGTGAATTCAACAACTAACATAGCCATTTCTCAACTAAACCAAGCCGTCTGACCAGGGTCTGCTGTTTGCTTCTGAAATGATAAATATTATTCTACAGTATCAGCCATGGCCAAATAATTCCTCTGTCTATATGCTATTATAACAGTTAACCCATTTGCTCCCACTATCCCATATTATGGGACGTAGGCAAAACGTGTAGACTATGATCAGACGCCGCATTATGCGGCGTCTGATCAGAGTCTACACTGTTTGCTGATAGGAATTTCAATATAAAACGAAACGAAATTGAAAAATTAGGCCAGGCACCACTTGGATAAAAAAGGACTAATTCAATATATAAACATGGACAAATCCACTGGGAGCAAATGGGTTAATGTAGTGTATAGTCATGGTGTCATTTTTTCTTATACATGAATATTTATGGAGTAAAGGGTTAACTATGGAGTCAAATCAGTATGAAAGGCTTAAACTTTCTAAAGGATTTGGAAAGACAAACAGTACAGGCCCTGATCAGATGTATCCCCTAGGAACCCTCTGATCTTGGTCTACGCTGTCTGCCAATGCTAGTTTTCCGCCTACATACAAAGTGTTTTAAATAGACAGGGATAATTCTGAACGCGCGAAATAATGGAATAAACCGCTATTGAGGTGTGATAAAATATTTAATAAGTACACCCCGTCTCAAGCGGTCAACCAACAGAAGTCTAATTGTGGGTCTGTAATGCAGGCGGTAGCTTAATGCAGGGTCTGTAAGGCAGCTGGTATCTTAATGCGCGTCAAAATCAATGCAAAAAGCTCATATAGGAGCTTTCATCATTACTTTTGCCCTGCATTAAGCAACCACCTATTTTTTAAGTCGCCAATGTTCAATAAATGCATGACCCCTTAAGACAGGTTCTACTGTATAAAAATACACATCTTGATCTGAATTCCTCTAAAAAGCATGCAACAGCAACACTGCCAATCCTGTTCTTGATTATCAACTTAAATAGGCCATGTTTACAAAATACACTACATGTATTATCATCCTCCCAATTTGACCTGAGACTCATGCATATTCCGTTTATTATTGTCGGTAATCTTCGGATAAATTTCCGAAGGTATAAGAATGCGCTATAAGAATACAATCCTCGTGGGACATGATTATTACCGGCTTTTGGTTTGCTGTTTTATGTCACAGAGTAAAACGAACAATCTCGATAAACACGCCGAAATAAATCGAGTCTCATGTCAATACCTACAAGTACAAAAGTTGCTGCAGGGGCAGCAACAGAGAGCGCGGGAAACGAAATACTGGGAAGATTGTGTAATAGAATTATAAATTGTCAACTGTATGAATTTAATATGGATGTAACTGTCTTTTGTTGATATTTTCAAAATGCAGACGGTCTGTTTGAAGTAGGGAGTTTTGGACGCATCTAATGGCATAATTGCGAAAGTTTTGACATCGTGTATGGCTCGTAAATGTCAAAGTAATTATTGTAGAGTGAAGTGCTAGTAAACATTGAAATAAGATTTATAAATGCAAAGTAAGCTGAAATAAACTGACTGTATAGTTTGTTGTCAAGTCTTTTGCTACTATGACATTGAAGGTAAGGATGTATAGTTTGAAAAGACAAACTTAAGTGTTTTTAATTGTTGTGAGCTTTGAAATGAATCAACTGATAATACAGTAGAACATAAAGGCCGAGGTGGGACACACTGTTGGTAAATAAGTACAATACAAAGCTATAAAAGCAGGATCTATATTGTAGCTATGTTTCATTTTCTGAAATAAGAGTAACAATCAAACAGTTAAAAGGGCTCTAAAGGCAATTATGTTGAGGAAATGGTCATTCTTTTTAAAATATGTTCAACTGTAAGGCAAATGTGAATAATTGACTAGGTTTTTATAACAAGGAAAAACAAGCATATTTTAATTGATGACTAGTGTATTACAGAATATCTGCAAACGTGATGTTGCATTGTGAGACGGAACTAAATAGAGACAAGTTAATTTTTGGCAAACTGTCATTATGTTCTCAGTAGCGCTATGTGCATAATGAGAGATATGACGTTTATGTACAATGAAACCTGTGTAAACGAAACAAGAAAATGAGCATTGTTTTAGGAACAGAACAGAGCATATCTTTATTCAACTTGTACAAGCATGTACATTGTTGTTATAATTACATATAAATAGAATATGTCACATAGGTCAAATGATCTTTCAGATTGACAGTATATTACAATTACAATCGATTTAATTACGTTGTGCATTAAGTGCTGTCTATTCAGATTTGAGATGACTTACATGTAAGCGTTAACAAGTGCGTTTCTCATGCAAAAGGAATACTAGTACTTTATATATAGAGCCAGTTTAACTAACTCCTGACGGTTTTGACGTTGTACATGTAGTAGCTTGTAGTGTAAAACTTTACAAAACTTGATCTAGCATAATAACACTTGTTTATATATTTCTTACGCAGGTCTAAGTATGAACTACATAAAGAACAAAATGAAACTCGGCTTCAATATCACGAGTTTCACAGTAACAACAATATCTTGCATTTCTTGGTATGCTGATTTTGCCGTATCTCCCTGTTTCTATTTTAATGAATGTGAAGATTGTCGCAGCCTAGCAAGATACAATCTAAGTTTATATGACAATGTATCTAAATATGCTTCAAATCCGAAACAGCTTTTAAAATGTCTGTATGTTGCTAGTGCACCGCTACTATTGATATTCTCATCTCAACCTTGTATCAAACCTTCCACTAATCTTTGTTTAAGTATTTTGTAAAATGATTTCGGGTTTACATCCAAACACCAGCAAAACCCTTATTTACTAGTAATGCTTAAATACTTGTTACCAAAGTACAAAAATGAGTCATGCAGGAAACACCACATACAGAACAAACAGCCGCACGAACAGCAACACAGGGAAACAGCAAATGTACATAATTATAAAAAAACATCAGGAGACGCACAAAGACAAAACAAACATACGATAGGGGGATGGAAGTACCGCCTTGGAACGGTCAGTGACAAAAGCCAATGGGGGTGTTAAATGCTCTTTCAAAACTCTTTCGGCTCAGAATTGCGTAAACGTTCATGTTATTAAAATTATTACGCTTACGAGAAATTAATTTCTTGTATGCTATTTTGCTTTCGCATAATACTATTCTATTTTCAGGCGGCGATGGCTTGCTGTTGTAACTGTGTAAAGCACGGAGGTACACTTCCCTAGCCTGTCTGCATTCAGTATCAAACCATTCACTATCTTTTTTCAAATCATCGTCTTTAAAGCGTACATGTTTTGAAAAAAGAGGATCAGCAACCGAACGCATAGTTGCAACAATACTTTTATAATTCTTTTTAAGGAGTGACTGTGTAGTGCTGATTGCAGGATAGCTGATTAAAGGAGTTCCTGCAGGGGTTGTTTATTTGGCATTAAGCAGTCATCTGTTTTGAAAGTGTAACTTACTGTTAAATATCTGTCCTGTTTAGAGAGGGTGTATTTTAATGTAAGAAAGTGCAATAAAAACTTCATACAGTATGGCAATACTGGCTATTCCCAAAGTAAGGTGACACAATAATAACTTCAGTTTAAATCTGTCATACAATAACATAAGAGATATTTACATGTGTACATGATGTAGACAGTGAAATAAAAGCTATACAGTAAAACCTTTATTGAGTGATCATACTTTAAGTAAAATTGACAGCTGGTAAGTAAGTGGAAGTAGGCATTAAATGCAGGTTGAAATGCAGAAAATATTGTGGAAGTTTTGATATGTCTTTCAACATGTGTTTAACACCAACTAGTATGAAAGGCAAATTGTTTGACTGCTTACATGGTGTTTTGTCTCATTACCTAATTAACTACTTTTAAAATTTAAATCTTTGCAATAAATAAACTGAAAAGGGGCATTTACTAGAGATTTGGGGAAATAAGAAGTATGTGGATTTGAAACCATTGTGATAAATGGAGCATTTGCTTCTTTGGGGCAAATGTTCTATTTATCACAATTGATTAGAAACGTGACTCTTATGTTGGTGCGAAGTGATACTTGAAGAAGTAAAGTGACGTAGGGCACATAATGATCAGTTGTCTCGTTTAATTCTGTCATAAAATAATGTAAGAAATATTTACAATTGTACGTAATGTAGACATAGTGAGATAAAAGATATACAGTAAAAACCTATATTGGGTGATTATAACATTAGGAACAGTAACAGCTGGTAAGTACTAGACGTGGGCATTAAATGCAGATTGAAATGCAGGAAATATTGTTGGTGTTTTGGTCTGACATTAAACATGCGTTTAACACCAACCAGTATGAAAGGCAAATGATTTGACTCCTTAAATTGTGTTTTAATCCATTACCTCATAGGTTAAATTTTGCATCAATAAATTGAAAAGGGGCATTTACTAGAGGAATGGGAAAAATAAGAAGTGTTTAAATGAAACCGGTCATTGTTATAAATTGAGCATTTGCCTCTTAAGAACAATTAGCTTATTTAGCACAAGTATATCAAAACGTGTCTCCTACATAGGTGGAGGTGATTCGGAAAGTAAGGTCACACAATAATAAGTTGTCTTAGTTGAATTCCTTCATACAATAAAATATGATATATTTACATGTGTACATGATATACATGGTAAAAGGAAAGCTATACAGTAAAACCTGTATCGAGTGATCATAACTTGGCAGCTGGGCATTAAGTGCAGTTTGGAATCAAGGAAATTCTTGTGGATGTTTTTGTTTGACTTTCAACTTGTGTTTATCAGAAACTGGTATGAAAGTTCAACGAGTTTACTGCTTACATGGTGTTTATTGTTTAACCCTGTCCCTGTTCTATGTTTTTTCTCAATTTCAATACCTACTCAGTATTCATGGACAAAACAGTTATGATGAAATATGGAAGATGGAGCATCAAAGCTATTTTAGAAACTAAAGAAATAGATCTATCAAATTATTTTAGCAAACAGAGTGGACCCTGATCAGACGGCTCCTTTAGGAGCCGTCTGATATGGGTCTACTCTGTTTGCAAATGCGTGAAAACACGTTTATATGATGCAAGGGGTTAAACCCATTACCTCATAGGCTATTTTTGATATCTACCTCTTTGCATCAATAAACTGGAAAGTAGTATTTAATAGATAAATGGGAAAAATAAGAAATGTGAAGTTTTGAAACGATTGGTATAAATGTAGCATGGACAGGGGCGAATTGGACAGGGGCGAGTTGGTCCTGGGCCAAAAAGAATTAGGCGATGTTGGAAGTCGGTAAAGTTGACCTCTGCTTTACTATAACGGTGGTGCACATGTCAAAATACATCTGCCCAAATTGCAAGTTGTAAATAGTTGGTACGAATCAGAGGCATTGTTTCGTGTTGCTAAAAACATTTATATTGTGATACCGATCACGACGATCTTGTTCCGGATAGGAAAAATGTGGATGGTGGTGATGTTGCGATTTATATAACGGTAAAAACAAAAACATTCCGGCTCCAGTACCAAAGCAAATTTCCCCATCACTAATTGCGCGGGCCCCTGGTGGGGCCCGCGCAATTAGCAAGCAGGAATGACCTGTCGTTTTTATTAGTAGATTTGGATTTTACCAAACTATTCCATTCTATACAAAAGGGTTTTACTTAAATTGACGAGCGAATTTCTCGTGAAGCTCGTGCAGCTAGTTAGACTCAAAGTCCGATTGCCTATACATTGTAGTGATTAAATTAAATAGTATTAGTTGAAATAGTCGGTGCAATGCTGAGCTCACCTTATACAATAGTGGTATTACATGTATCTCAATCTACGCGTCATCTAAAAACGTCATCTAAATAAAAACGACATGTCAGACCTAACGGCTAAAATGTCATATTATAACTTATAAGTATCAAATAGGATGCAAAACCATCAAGTGTTATAAGGATACATGTGCAACAATACAAAAATAATCCTTGAGATTCGTATACATTTATCCTGCAAATCGCAACCTTTCTTGCATTTTCGAACAACTTCGATCCAGAGTGTCCGAGACGCTGTGTAACTCGGTGTCTCATTAGAAATCAATATATTTGACACCCAGGCAACAATGTGTCTTTGATGAATTCGAAATATGTTACAGAAAAAATTACAGAATATCAGAGTTTGGGCAGGCAATATTTTGTCAGCATAGTGAGGGTTACGAACTAGTAGGCTAGGCATGATAACAGATGTACAGTAGAAACCCTTTAATAATGTAGATAGATAGATAGATTTATTTAGCATCTAAATTTGCATACAATTTACAAGATATTAATACATAAAAGAGGTCAAGTAAAAGAGGTCAAGATAAGATGCGTATATTAAAACATTTTTTTCAAGAATAACACAGGGTTTGGTGAAGAAATGACGATTTTAGTATTTGACTACGTACCTTTATCTGTTCTGATGCGATCAGGAGAAAAAGATCCGTTTCTGGGTCTTAGAGGCGGGTGGTGGCTTAACCCTTAAAACTTTGCTCTATGAATATTCATGTAAGAAAAATTGATATCATGAATATTAATTAGATTATCTTTTATAATGATATATAAACACAGGACATTTTGGTCCCCGCAGACTGTAGAATCATATCTATTATAATTCCATAGGCAAACAGATCAGACGATGATCAGACGGGGAGCCGTCTAATCTGGGTCTACTCTGTTTGCAAATGCACGAAAAGGCGTTTATATGAAGGAAAGGGTTAATGTGATCAACAACTAGAAACTTGTGTTTGTAAGACACATCGATGCCCCCGTGATGGTGCTTGCCTAGCTGCACATAAAATTCCTAAGACATTTGACCTTGACATTGACCCTGGGCTTGCGGGCAGCATGGAGTGGCATTGGGGACGCAATGAAAGTATGGATGGTGTTTAATGTGTATATGCAATTCCATGCCAATAGCTATAGTGGCTAGTGAGATATAAGACAATGAAAAAACTGTGACAACCAACTGCACGTAAATGTGACAACCAACTGCACGTAAAATTTCCAAGTCATTTGACCTTGACATTAGGCTTGCGGGCAGCATGGTCTGGGTGGACTATGAAAATATGGATGATGGTTAATGTGTATATGCTATTCCATGCTAATAGCTATAGTGGTTACTGAGTTATAAGACCATGAAAAAACTGTGACAACCAACTGCACATAAAAGCGTAACGGACGGACGGACAGACGGACGGACGGACAGGTGCAAAACATAATCCCCCCTGACTATGGTCAACGGGGGCATAAAAATAGGTATAATTCTTGGTCATAGTGGTATGTGGTAGCTTAACCCTTTACTCCATGAATATCCATGTAAGACATAATGACATCATGAATACTAATTAGACACACGGACACATGAATGTTTGGCCATGGCAGAAACTTTAGCATCATGTCTATTATTATATCATACACCATTATAAAGCACATGAACACATGAAGTTTGGGCCATGACAGAAACTGTAAGAACATATAAATTATATTTCATAAACAAACAGGGTAGATCCTATAGGATCCATCTGATCTGGATCCACTCTGTCTGCAATGGTTTAGAAAGGCGTATTTATGGAGTGTAGAGTAGATGCAGGAAGAACGTTATGCAAAAAGGTCCCATAGAAACCACCTGCTTTCAAAGACACTAATGTCGATTCATTAAGTGGTCGCATTAGAGGGTTTTACTTATTTAACCCATTACCTCATAGGCTATTTTTAGATACATCTTTGAATAAATCTACCGAAAAGGAGCATTAACTAGAGAAAAGGAAAAATTTAGAATTTTGTAATTTGAAACCATTGTGATAAATAGAGCATTTGCTCCTATAGGAGCAAATGCTCTATTTATCACAATGGTTTCAACAGTTGCTTTTAACAGAGGCGTAGAAAGGCGTATTTATGGAGGAAAGGGTTAATTGGCCGCTATAGAGGGGTTTTACTGATTTAGCCCTTTACTCCATGAATATTGATGTTTACAACATGAGTATTCGGTTAATTGGCTATAAAAGCAAATGGACACATGACTTTTTGACCAAAGCAACAATCGTAGAATCATATCTATAATGATAAATTATATCATAAGCAAACAGAGTAGACCCAGATCAGACGGCCCCTAAACCCCCGTCTGATCTGAGTCTACTCTGTTTGCAAAAGCGTAGAAAGCGTAGAAAAGCGTATTTATGGAGTAAAAGGTAATTTAAATCTTACATACTGACATGGCTGAATCTGTGATCCAGTTTGGATCCAAATGAGACTCCCAGTAATTCGTAGATTTATCAGAATTCAAACGTTTTGTTTTATATGATTGTCATGCATTTTTAAACAAAAACAAACAAACAAACAAACAAGCAAACAAACAAACAAAACAAAGTTAACTCGTAATTGCAGTCGAGGCGGATATTTTGTCAAATTTTGAAGACAATTCTCGGCAAAGGAAAGGTTTACCCTTCGTGTCATAGAGGAAACTTTTGATATATTTGCAAACAGAGCAGATCCAGATAAGCCACCTCAATAGGGGTTAGACCTTTTCCTTATGAAACAGCATATATTCTGCCGCGGTATTAATGTCATTGTTCTTGATGTCAGTGTAGAAAACATAGCCAATTGTTATCCATGATGTCATTAGTATATCTGCCATGCATATTTACGGAGTAAAGGGTTAATGCTCCTCAGTAACCCATTCTCCCCTAGTCTATTTTTAGAACCAACCTCTTTGTGGTTTTATCTATCGAAAAGGAGCATTAAGTATAGAAAAGGAGACATTTAGGATCGTGTAGTTTTGAAACCATTGTGATGAATAGAGCATTTGCTCCTATGGAGCAAATGCTCTATTTATCACAATGGTGTCAATAAATGAGTTTTACAGAGGCGCAAAAACGACGTCAGTAGGAGAGAATGAGTTAACAAGAGTTGTCCGCAGACAGCGCGCTCCACTATCGTTAGTGTTGGATAGTGTAGTGGACGTCTAAGTCGGAAAGGGGAGATAACTATAGCAAATTTAGTTTTAGGGTTACCAGCCCTTGTGAAATGGATCCCCCTTATAATAGTTAAAATACATACCAAATTTGAACGAATTATCTTGAACAGTTTCTGAGACATTGTCATGAACATACAACTTAACCAACAGTGGAAATTTTAAGTCGAAAAAGGGGCAGAACTATGGCAAAATTAATTTTTGGGCTACCTACCTTTGCGAAATGAGTTCCCCTTGTGATAGTAAACATGCATACCAGGTGTAAAAAGTGGAGCCAACAATGGCTGGTGCAGTCTAAGATAAATCAACGTTGAAAGTAGATGAAAACAAATGGGAGATAAAAAATACAGTAGAACATTGTTAACTCTTTACTCCATAAATACACATTTCTACGTCTTTGAAAACAGAGTAGACCCAGATTAGACGGCTCCTATAGGAGCCGTCTGATCAGGATCTGCTCTGTTTACTTATGGAAATCATATAGATCTGATTCTACAGTTTCTGCTATGGCCAAATAGTGTTGTTCATAAGTAATTATAAAACAAATTCTACATTAATGACATCTTACTGAATAAACATGAGTGTTAAGACTCATGCTTGCTTAAACTTATACCTGAAAAAAAAAACACCTTTTGACGCCTTTGGGAAAAGAGCAGACCCATATCAGACGGCCCCTGTATGATCCGCTTGATTAGCGTCTACTCTGGTTGCTTATAGATCATATAGATCTGACTATACCATTTCTGCTGACCAACAAATGTCTTTGATCATGCTGCTTTTGTCCAAATTCAGTTAATTTATATTCACGATGTCAGTACTGATCACATAAATATCCACCTGGTAAATGGTTAATTTAGTACAAACGTGTAACACAAAAAGCTCCCTTTGGGAGATTTCTGCGTTACTGTCGCCCTGCATTAAGCTATCAACTGTCCTACAGACATACATGTTGACTTCTTTTGGGTGCTCGTGCAACCCTTTCTACCCGCCGGATCAGGGTCTGCTCTGTTTCTTTATGAAATATAGATATGACTACAGTTTCTGCCATGGCCAAAATACACGTGCCACTAAACACTAACTTATTTAATATTCATATCATTGTTTCTTGCATGAATACAGAGAAATAACAGAGGCGAAAAAACAGCAATATACTAATGATGTAGCTAGAAAGGCCAGAAATGATAGTAAAACTGTGCATATAAGATAACCAATCATGTTTTACATTGACGGAATACTTATTCATGACAAATGTCTTCAATGGTTTAAAATTATGGGGAAAAGTGTCAAGAAAAGACGATTTGGTGAGACCCTGTACATGTCGCGAGGAGCGCGACTATGAGCGACTTCACTTGGATCTATAGTTCCAACAATAGTTACCACAGTTCGATATGAACGGCGATAGTCGGGACTAAAGTTACGTCATATGACCTTTCACCCGAACTATAGTCGAACCACGCCACAGGGCTTGGTTTCTGTAGTTCCAAGATGGCGACACACGATAAACTGAAAGTTGGTATCTTAAGTCTTGACTAGAATTATGAGATTGTTCAAAATTATGCGTTATTTTGATCTTGACAACATTTAAGATCGGTCACATTAGGCTACATGTACTATTCCGTAATATACGGTAATGTATTACATATTATTTTCGTCGTTAAAAAGATCAAGAATAGTGTTGTTTTTGTTTGTTTACATTTTTTGACTATAGTTTCGCTACACATGTTCACTTGCCACATTCATTGCGCATGTCTGCAACTTCTATTTTTAGCATTTAGCGGCATCTATGGTTCGAACTATAGTCCCAAGTGAAGTCGCTCCTTCACAGACCGTGAATCTGAAGCTGACAGAAGCAACCGACTGGAAGAAAACAATCGTAATTAACAAACTGATGCTCTAGAACCCGACCGCAGAACAAAATTGTACTTGTTTTTTTTACAGTCAATAACATAGCTGAATCCAAATGCATGTAAAGTATAGATAAACAAAAAGCTTTGAGGCGTGACGGTACAGTAGAAGCCCTCTAGTGCGACCACTTAATGAATAAACATGGCTGTCTTTATAAGCAGATGGTTGCTTAATGCGGGACGAAAGTAATGCAGAAAGCTCCTATACGACTGGTACAACCTAGGGGTCAATGTTTATTATATTGATTACTAGGCCTATAGAGACTGATATACTGACACACCGGTGCTTTCGAACAGAACATCCTTTTGTCTCTGTTGCAGAGCAGTGTTAGAAACGTACTTAGTAGATAGAATTGTCCCATTGTTAGCACCGCACTTAGTAGATAGAATTGTCTCACTATTAGTACATGTAGATATACAGTAGAACCCCTCTAATGCGACCACCTAATGAACAAACATGGATGGCTTTATAAGCAGGTAGTTGCTTAATGCAGGGCAAAAGTAATACAGAAAGCTCCTACAGGAGATTTCTGCATTACTTTTGTCCTGCATTAAGCTACAATCTGCATCTAGCAACCAAAATTATACATCTTTTAGGTGGTCGCATTAGCGGGGTTTTACCTGCAATTATTATCTAACGCAATTCTTCTTTGACCCGGTATTATCATGGTATATCGAAAGAAAGAATATGAAACTTCGAGAAAAGGGAAGGAATATACCAAAGATTTTTAATACAGTGAACCCTCAATATACCGGCATTCGTTACAATGGCACCCTCGTTATACCGGCGGTATGCATTGAAACCAAATTACCATTAATTATTTGAAACAACCATTGAATAAATAGGTGCATTGCTAATAACACATGTGATCGCTTAATGCAGAACACAAGAAGTGCAAAAAGCTCCCTTTTGGAGCTTTTTGCACTTCTTGTGTTCTGCATTGAGCGATCACCTGTTGGTACCAGTTTAAAACTGGCCATATGGTTCCTTTCGTATTTAAACTCGTTATAACAGCTACCTCGTTATACCATCACAATGTCTGGAAACAAACACCTCCGTTGTAATGAGGGTTCACTGTATGTCATTGGCGCATTGTTAACCTTTCAATCCATGAATATTCGAGTAAGAAATAATGGCATAATCAATATTAAATCATTAAATCACTATATTTGGACTATGAAAAAAAAAAGTTTTGTCTTGACAGAAATGTATAATCATTTCTGCATTATATCAAAGCAAACACAGCGGACCCAGATTTGACGGCTCATAAAGGAACCGTCTGGTCTGGGTTTACTCTGTTGGCAAAGGCGTGAAAAGGCTTAAATATGGAGTAAAGGGTTAAACCATTTACACATTTTCTAATTATGTTATGAATACAGTAGAATTTGTCTTAAGCGGTCATCAAAACGAGGTCTAATTATGGATCTGTAAGACAGGTGGTAGTTTTATGCGGGTCAAAGGTAATTCAGAAAGCTCTTATAGGAGCTTTCTGTATTAACTCTGTCCTGCATTAAGCACCCACCTGCTTTTTAAGACTGCCATGTTCAATAGATGTACGACTGCCTAACCCTTTACTTCCTATTTGCGCTTATATACGCATCTGCAAAGAGAGTAGACCAGGATCAGACGGCTATAGGAGCCGTCTGATCATGGTCTGCTCTGTTTGCTAATGATATAATATAGATATGACTATACAGTTTCTGCCATGACCAAACTATTTTGTCCATGTGCAATAGGTAAACAACGAGCAGTGAGCCGTGACTGTACTTTACATTGTGGAAAGTTCCATGATTTAGGGGTGTCGGCATTGCTGCAGTCCATCTAAGATAATGTACAGTAAACCTCTCTATAACGGCCATTAAATCACATCAAATATTTTGTGTTAAATGCAGGTGACTGCTTAAAATAAGGTGAAAGTAAAACAGAACGCTCCTGTAGGAGCGTTCTGTTTTGCTTTCACCTTGTTTTAAGCAGTTACCTGTCTTAAATACCAACTAATTAATACAATTTAGTGGTCGTTATAGAGAGGTTTTACTGTACTTTTGTTGTGTAGACGATTATATGGATTGAAAAGGGAAAAATCACGATTTTCTCATGCTGACAGAATGCTGATTCCCCCAAAATGTGGACTGCGCAGATTTTTATGGCTTACTGCTCGTTGTTTACTTATATCACAACAAATAATCTAAATAATATTCATCCTGTCATTATTTCTTATATGAATATTCATGGAATAAAGGGTTTATACAGGTTCTACTATATTTGAAGGTGTGTTTCTTGTGACAAAGTGGCCTTTTAGAACATAAATAGAACAAACAACGCAGCCACTGAATAGTGGGCTCATTCAGAAACCACACCCCCGTTCTTGGTCTACGTTCTTTTCGTGGATCCGTAGACATGTGTACTAAACACTCACTTACCACAATGAAACTCGATATGTATTCCATTGTTATACAATCATACTTAAACCTTCGCTTGCTATTCACGTCAATATACTTACCTGTAAATAGTGAAGACCCAGATGGGACAGCTCCTGCAGGAGCTGTCTCATCAGGGTCTGCACTATTTACAAGTTGATTGTGCAACCAGTGCACTCCACAGCAGTGGTTGCACAGCGAAATACTTGTACACAGTGAAGATATATGTAATTATACAACAGAGCATGGGTAAAGAAGGAGAAATGTATTTTAAAATTCAGCAAGAGAAGGGTTAAAACCTCAGTTCAATAGCTTCAAATGGAAATACATGTACTTAAGAAAACTCAATTTGACCAAGGGTGATAACTCTACAAGTAGGAAAACTCAATTAGTCCAAAGTTGATAACTCTATCTGTATAGTCCATGTGTGGTAAGTCTACAGTTAGGAAAACTCAATTAGTCCAAGGGTGATAACTCTTGTGGAAAATGACTCAATCGTTAGAAAATTTATCTTGATCTGTAACTTATTGTCAATAATTTAATCATAAGTAACCGTTTAGCTTAATATTTTGAAACATCAATTAACCTTTATCATCGCAGAGGGGCGGAATAAAAGAAGGACAGAAAGACAGTGTAGCAATCGGGGCCGTTGCTAAAAGCCCAAGCCAATTTTCTGAAGTGTCACGTGGTCAGTGGCAGGTTATAAAAAGGGTTGTGAAATGTTTGTGTTTTATGCTGAGAAAAAATGTAGAAGGGATGAATTATGACGCAGGAATGCATATTGTGTGGTATCTGGAATTCTAAATTGGACATTCTCAGAGGTGACTATTCATCACTGCATGTACTTCCATATTTAAACTTTGAACGTATTAACTTAAGTGTCTTAAAGCGTGCAAAGTGTGCTTCTTACCCGACAAAGTAATATGTCTGGCAATTCCTCGGTGTGTATATGTTATTGTTCATTCAGATCGGTTACCCTGTGCTCAACCATTCAGACTTGAGCTTTGCGTGCCGTGTAAATTTGTAATAATTTACATATCACGTGTGCGACTGAACACGATATAGATTAGCACCCATGCAGTTGGTGTGCCTGACATTTGCTTAATCCTTTCCTTCATATAAACGCCTTTCCATGCATTTGCAAACAGAGAAGACCCAGATCAGACGGTTCCTATAGGATCTATATGATCTAATTCTACAGTTTTTGTCAAAGCGAAACATTGCCTTTAAAAGTTTTAAAAATACAGCTAATAAATATGCATGATGTCGTTATTTCTTACATGACTATTGAACAGGTAATATTGACTATTAAACATTCTGACGGTAGCTCACGCCATCCACTTCCGTTATTGCAGTTTTCAATAACACTGTTATCAAACAGTTTGGATCCTGATGAGACACCGAGTTATTTCGTCTAATATGGGTACTAACTACAGTAGAACCCCTCTAATGCGACCACTTAATGAATAAACAGTTCTGCCTTTATAAGCAGGTGGTTGCTTAATGCAGGGCGAAAGTTATGCAGAAAGCTCCCATAGGAGCTTTCTGCATAACTTTCGTCCTGCATTAAGCTACCATCTGCCTTTGCCACCCAAAACTATGCCCATTGTTTGGTTGTCGCATTAGAAGGTTTTTTACTGCATATGCATAGGTATTCACTCATCCTCCCACAGCATGTTAAATATACTTTCATACATGTAGTATGACTGAGAGCTTGCTAATATCAAACCAACAAAACCTTCTTCTTACTCGGCAATCTGCTTTTTTGCAGAACAATAGATAAAAGTGTGTACTCAAATAGTAAAATCGTCACTTTTCCGCCAAACTATGTTGTGACCACTCTTTAGAATTTTCGGACGAGATTATACCGATGTATCAGTGCTTTACACTGGGCATCTAAAAGAACCAGTGTCTGTATCATCTCCCCTCTCGTTTGGGCGTCCAATTACCCCAAACAAAAAATCAAAACTATTTAGAATTGTCTCTTCGAGACGATTCTAAAGGGTTGTCACAACATCGCGATTGCTGGGGAAATAAAAAAGTTATTTTTGACTTTGTTTTACTTTGCGCATCGTATCCGGACCTCTACTTTTGTTCTATGTAATGTATAGATCAGGCGGGAAATGGTTAACCCTTTCACCGCCAATGTTTCACAATGGGAGCCGTCTGATCAGGATCTGCTCTGTTTGCATTTGACATGGCATAGATCTAATTATGCAGTTTTGTCAAAGCATAAATTGCCTTGAAAATATTACATTATAATAAAATTTGCGTTAATATCCTAGAATAGCTCCCCCGATCACCACAGAATGAATCGGAACACCTTTGACATTGCCTCCATTGGTATTTAGTATACACTCAATCCGAAATATTGCGGTAAATGTTGTTAAAATACACTATATCCTCTCTATAACGGTCAATAAATTGTGTTAATTAGTTGGTATTTAGGGCACGCGGTTGCTTAAAGCAAAGTGAAAGTAAATCAGAACGCTCCTTTAAGCAGCCACCTGCCTTTAAAACAAAATATGTGATGCGATTTAGTGGCCGTTATAGAGAGGTGTTACTGTATCTTTCACCACTGACAAATATATCGCCAATAAGGTGCCTCAGATGGATTATATCGTGTCTCCCGTGCATTTTATTATGTACGATGTACTGGCGAGTATTGATATATACTGCGTCATCTCACTTTAATTTATTCTTGCATAAAGGTCAATGTCAGGTGAATCTAGTGTTCATACATTTTTTCTGTTTAATTTTTGTCCGTAGGTATTTTTTTTAATAATCTGGTTTGTTTTTGTGTAATATGCGATGCAGATGGTGGGTGCCAAGATTATAAAAGAAAAATGTGAGAGCTCCGATCTGGGTCTACAATGGCTCCTACAAGAGCCGTCTGATACGTATCTAGTTCGTTTGCAATGCGTCAGACAGAGGTTTAACCCTTTCCTCCATAGGCTATTTTTAGACCCAACATCTTTGAATGAAACTACCCAAAAGGAGCATTTACTAGAGGAAAGTAAAAATTAGAATTATGTAGTTTGAAACAATTGGGACGAATAGAGCATTTGCTCCTATAGGAGCAAATGCTCTATTTATCACAATGGTTTCAAGAAGTGGTTATAGAGGCGTAGAAAGGCGTATTTATGGCGGAAAGGGTTAAACCAATTATTAAACCATTTAAACTGAAGTATTACAAATCCCGCGTATCTATTGGAAGGTGACATCAATGGCTAACAAATAACGGAATGGTAACGTTCACATATAACAGTTTCACGGTAATACCAGCTATCACTTCAAATGCAATACAGAAGCCTTAGATCCCTAAATTCGAGAGATTTCTGCGGCGGCCGTAGAAAATACACGGCGCCCGTACGACCGTAGTTATCTCTACTTGTTACAGGTGGTAGGGGTCACCGTACAATTTTAGTGAGGAGTTATAATTTCTATATATCACGTCGTAAGTAAGCAGAGCAGAGTCGGGTCAGAAGGCTCCTATAGGTAATCTCTCGGTCTACTCTGTTGTAAAGGCGTGAAAAGGCGTTTATATGCAGGGAAGGGTTAAGTAACGAGATAGACCTTTGGCAGACAGAAACCACGGAAGAAGTGATTAGTGTAGACATTTAATTTACCCTCATTCAGCCATCGATGTGGCGAGACTAACCGCGAAGCACATGTGAGGACTTTATTATCCTGTTATTTATTGGTATTGTAGATATACAGTAAAACCTCTCTATAACGGCCACTAAATTGTGTTAATTAGTTGGTATTTAGGAAAGGTGGTTGCTTAAAGCAAGGTTAAAGTAAAACAGAACGCTCCTATAGGAGCGTTCTATTTTACCTTCACCGTGCTGTAAGCAGCCATCTGCCTTAAACACAAAATACTTGATATGATTTAGTGGCCGTTATAGAGAGGTTTTACTGTATTGGTCACACGCAGCATTTGTAATTTAAGAGTCCCATTATATTTTAATGAGAATTAATTTCCGCCGTCAATAAGTTGTGAAATGGCTACACATGAGGTATCAGAAATTTCAGTGTTTTTAGTTTTGAAATTTGAATACCAATTCAGCCGGTGCTAGTGGGCGTGTGCAGTATTGCACTTTTTTGCTCATGATTTGTTTGTGTTGATTTTTGTCCGTTTCTGCTCACTATGAGCTAATTGGACGCCCCAGAGAGAGGGAAGAGGATACGGAGAAACCCGGGCGCGATGCCCTACTCTTATTATCGACTGAGTTTCTCTGGTTCTTTTAGATGCCCAGTGTAAAGCACTGGTACATCGGACCTCGGTTTATAGTCTCGTCCGAAGGACTTGGTCCGGCGGGGGATCGAACCCGTGACCCCTGGTATTGAAGTCGAGCGCGTTATCCACACGACCACGTCAACCGGTACTGCTCATGTACAGACTTAATAAAACCGAGTCTGCAATTTTCTCTTTTCGCATCAACATGCTGTTTTTGCTTTCGAAGGATCTCGTCTTATCAGAATTTATTTGTATAGAAAATAACATCATTTACGTCTTGAACAAAGAAAGACACAGGAAAATATTGTGAAAAAGGCAGAAAATCTAAAGTTATCATGTTTATGATTAATAGTGAATCACGTGACCATAGGCTGTAATTTATACAGAAATTTTATTTTTGTTGGAATGTATCGCTTAGTGCAATACTAGAAACTAGAACTGAAAAAAAATGCAAGCAACTTATTCTACATTCATCATGTTTCTTGGTGTGAGCTGGCGATGCAGCTCGACCGGTATAACTGTCTCTTGTGCTTGTTTATTAATCCCCTACCAGCGAAAGCCGAAGGGGACTATAGTTTTGGTTGCGTCAGTCCGTCCGTCTGTCATTTCGCAATAAGTCAGTTGTCCGGACTTTTTATACCCCCACAAACATTTTTTGGGGGTGTGGTGTCACATTGGCGGTCGATCGGTTGGTCCGTCGGTCGGCCGGTCAGTCGGCCTGTAGACTTTTGTTTCTGCGCGGTTTCTCAGTAACCGCTGACTAGAATACGATGAAATTTTGCATGATTCTTTATCATAAATAGGACATGTGCATCCAATTATAATTTTCCAGCTGACTGAATTTCTTATAGAGTTATGCCCTTTTGTTTAAAATGTGTGTGTTGGTCTGTCTGTTGACTTTTATTCCGTATGGTTTCTCGGCGACTGCTGACTGGAATTGTACGAAACCTGACATGATACTTTATCATGAAGCGGAAATTCGCACCCAATAATTATGGAGGACGATCAATGCCAAAATTGCATCATGCTTTGTGGCATTTCAATTTGCTTCATGTTAAATGCATTATGCTAAATGATTATTGCATGCCACGGTGTGCTTTCTTCTTTCTTTGAAGTTTCTTCCTCGATCCGACATTCGACCTTCTGTTAACTTATTTATTGATTACTACAACGTCAAATGATGTGTTTCATTATTTAAACTTCTTTGAAGCATATGCTTTGTGCTATTTGCTTAGCGCTTGGTGCTTGGTGCTTGATGCTTAATGCGTGAATCGTTGTTCCAACTTCGCCCCGGCATTTGTCGTACTCTAGTCAGCTGGGACTAAAACGCTGAAGTGATTTGCCGAATACATAGGTAAAGAAGGAAAACATTGAAGACATATTAAGAAATAGAAGGATTTCAAAAAGCACAAAGAAATATAATGGTCACTGATCCATTACATTTGAGAGAGAGAGAGAGAGAGAGAGTGTGTGTGTGTGTGTGTGTGTGTGTGGGGGGGTATTTACTTATTTCAACACCAGTACGGTAAAACAGAAGATTATGAATGGGAAAATGTCACTTTATGAAGAAAAGGGTTAAAGGCAGCATGCCGACTATTTCTCAAACCTAATATAATTCTAATAAAAATATGTTCTTTTATGCTATATTAAACAAGTTTATACGTATAATCTTAACCCTTTCCCTGTTCTATATTTAGTCCAAATTCCAATACTTACAGACTATTTATGGACAAAACTAATTCTAATAAAAATATTGATGGCGTAACATTGCAGTCATTTCAGAAATTCTTAATAAACAAATGAATGTAATTCAATTAGCAATCAGAGCAGATCCTGATCAGACGGCCCCTAAAATGAGCCACACGTGATCTATCACACATCGGCGATCAGGTATTTCACAGTTGACCATTTACTCAATGAATATTCATGTGAAAAATAATGACAATGAAATATATTGTTAAAATAGCACATGGACACGTGAGTTTGATCAGAGCAAACTATGCAGAATCATATCTATGACAGATCATCAGCAAACAAGACAGACCCTGAACAGACGGACATAAAAAGCAACAAAATAAAATTGCACCAAAGGCAATATCATTTTTAAAGAATAACACCCCCCACACACACACACACACACACACACGCACACACTTCTCAATAATGTTCTTTTTTAGCTCAAAACAACATTGAAAAACCAAACCAAACATTTAATTCGATCTACGTTGAATCCATCCTCAGTACTTTCAGGAGTTTGATTAGCTGGTTTTATATGCAGCGCCACCTATTTGGCAAGTTTTGGCTGAAGTACATTATGCCTTCGGCGTTCGGCTTTATGCTTGTTGCTATGGGCTTACCATATTGGGTCATGTGTCATTGGGACATGTGTCATTGTAGAATGAACCAAAATGACTGCAAACAAGCAGAAAGGAGGCATAATGACGAACGACGGATGGTAAAAGAAGTTTAATTGTTAAATAAAGCACAATCCCGCATGAAATTCGAATACGCTCTTTTAATAAGGCACAATGCACGGTGCATGTTCGTTAAATGTAGGATCTATGAAGAAACTTCAATGAAAGAAGGAAGTCCATCTTGACATGCAATAATCGTTTAGCAAACTGTTCAATACCACAATGCAGGATGCATTTAACAGGCAGCAAACTGAAATGCCACAACGCATGATGCAATTTTGGCGTTAATCGTCCTCCATAAATAATAGTTTATCTATTTCCTGACAGAGTTGTACCCCTTTGAATTTTGGTCTGTCAGTAATTCTGTTAAATTTTTCCGCGCGGTTTCTCAGCAACTGCTCACTGGAATCCAATGACTCTTGACATGATGCTTTGTTGTAAAGAGGACATGTGCATCCAATTATAGTTTTTCAGCTGATTTAATTTCTTACAAAGTTATTCTCATTGTTTGAAAGTTTTGTGTTGCTCAGTCTGTTGACATTTTTTCCGCACGGTTTCTAAGTAACCGCTGACTGGAATCCCATGAAACTTGACATGATGTTTTATCATAAAGAGGAGATGCACATCCATTTATAGTTTTCCAGCTGATTGATTTTCTTACAAAATTATTCTCTTTGTTTAAAAGTTTTGTGTTGGTCTGTCTATTGACTTTTATTCCGCACAGTTTCTCAGCAACTGCTGAATTGAAACGTACGAAACTTGACACGATACGTTTTCAAGAAGAGAGAGGAGATGCGCATCCAGTAATAGCTTTACAGATTATCTGTTTCCTTACATAGTTATGGCCCTTTGAACTTTGGTCTGTCGATCGGTCTGTTGACCTTTTTCGCGCGGTTTCTCAGCAACTGCTCACTGGAATCCAATGAAACTTGACATGATGCTTTGTCATGAAGAGGACATGCGTATCCAATTATAGCTTTCCAGATGATTGATTTTATTACAAAGTTTTGCCCCTTTGTTTAAAAATGTTGTGTTGGTCCGTCTGTTTATTTTTATTCTGCGCGGTTTCTAAGTAACTGCTGACTGGAATTCAATGAGGTTGGGCGCCCATAAACCGGTTTAAACCCCCGGTGACTTTTGTCACTGACCGTTCCAAGGCGGTACTTCCATCTTCCTCCTATTGAATGTTTGTTTTGTCTTTGTGCGTCTCTTGTTGTTTTTTCTACCCATGTACATTTGCTGTTTCCTTGTGTTGCTGTTCGGGCGAGTGTTTGTTCTGTATGTGGTATTTCCTGCATGACTCATTTTTGTACTTTTGATATGATGCTTTATCATAAAGAGGACATGCGCATCCAATTATAGTTTTCCAATTTATCTATGTCCTTACAGAATGATGACCCTTCGAATTGTACAAAGCTTTTGCATGTGACAGTCATGTTTGTGGTGATATTTATCACCTTCAGTGATAGTTCTAGTTAGGAATTGGTTTGAGATATCAACTTTATATTGGTATGAAGCTAAATCTAGATAAGTTGCACCATAAGTTCGAATCTTAGTCCGGTGGAAGAATTTTCGCTAGAGTTATGGCCCTTGGACTTGACACTTTTCGTCAAAGTTTCAATTGTCCGGACATTTTTTGGAAGTGGTTCGAGATATCAACTTTATATTTGGGATAAAGTAAATCTATATGAGTTTTACATTTAGTTCGAATCTCGGTCTGGTTAAATAGTTTTTGTCAGAGTTACGGTCCTTGAACTTTACGAACAGGTACCTAGTTTTTGAACTTTGGAGATGACATTTCACAAAATAAAAACAACAACAACAAAAGCCACACACAAAAACCACAACGAACTGATTGACCTTATTAGATGGCATTATGTGGCAGAAGCCATAACTCTTCTACGGATTTGAACAGAGTTATCCCCTTTTTGATTTACATTATTTGGTTAAAGTTTGTTTTGTTTTGTTTTAACCATTCGCTTGCTATTCACGTCAATATACCTACCTGTAAATAGTGAAGACCCAGATGAGACAGCTCCTGCAGGAGCTGTCTCATCAGGGTCTGCACTATTTACAAGTTGATTGTGCAACCAGTGCACCCCACAGCAGTGCTTGCATAGCGAAACCAAGGGGGTATAGTGTTATGAAACTTATTATCCATGTTTGTGATCTTAGAATATTATGTGTCAGAAGGGATTATTTGATTCAACAAGTATGATGTTGAGATCTTTTTTATAAATGTGCAGAACGTAAGGGCTTTTAATTAAAATTGTGACACAAAGAGGTCAGCCGGTAGGGGACTACGTAAATCCCGCTCATTTCTAGTTTGATAATGTTTTAAGGGACACGGAAATAGTGTCATTTTACATTAACCCTTTTCTTCATATAAACGTGTTTTCGCGCATCTGCAAACAGAGAATACGCAGATCAGGCGGCTCCTATAGGATCCATTTGACCAGGGTCTACTCTGTTTGCTAATGGAGTTTGATAAATCTGTTTCTTTACTTTCTAAAATGGCTACAATATCCCGTCTTCCATATTTCATTTTGTCCATAATTATTCAGTAGGTATTGCAATTTGAAATAAACTTAGAACAGGGAAAGGGTTAATGAATAACCATGGGGTAAAGAGTTAATATGTTACCTTGGTAACGTGACATTTGATATTCCTTTGGACTGAACGAAAATGATCCCAATATAAGACAGTTATCCCATTCCTTCTTTTTGACGTCTTTTTACACATCTCTACTTGTCATTTGTTTGAAACCATTGTGATAAATAGAGCACTTGCTCCATAGGAGCAAATGCTCTATATATCAAAATGGTTTCAAAACTACACAGTTCTAAAATTAAGCAGTTTGCCGGTAGTTTTATTTAAAGAGGCTGGGTCTAAAAATAGCATGTGATGTAAAGAGTTCATTATATAGGGTTCAATGTCCATATATCACCGGCTAACAGTTGTAATGGCGTCAAAACAAATTGATTTATTTTAACTGCTGAATCAAATCTAAGTGACATTTTTTGTAATATTTTCTCTTAACCCATGTGTGCCCAGTGCCCCTTAAAAAGAAATTAGGCAATCAGTGTAGGCCCAGATCAGAGGGCCCCTGAAAGTAGCCCTTTGATCTGAATCTGCACTATTTGCTGAACCCAACAATGTCATTGGCTTATTCCAGTAAATATTGTGTTGCAGTACCCACTCCACATGGAAATAAATGGATTGATTCCAAAATAAGAACTGGACGTGTTTCCAATAACCCATTCACCCATATTAACGCATTTGACGTCTCTGTAAACGTCATTTTCTGAAACCATTGTGATAAAAGAGTATTTTCTCCATATAAGCAAATACTCTATTTGTCACAATGGTTTTACCACTGTACAATTCTAACCATTCAGCACTACACAATTCTAACAATTGCCTTTTCTCTAGTCAATGCTCCGTTTCGATAGATATATTCAAAGAGGTAGGATCTAAAATAGCCTATGAGGTAATGATTTAAACAGTGAATAAATGGGTTAAGAATAAGATTTATTAAATCTCGGCTTCTATTTAAATAAAACCGAAAAGCAAACAGAAGTAGCATAGTGTAGTAGTTAATTCCCATTCTAGTTCTTCACTTTGGTCTGTTCCTGTTCTAGTTCGGGGTTGACCCTAGGTTCGACCGTGATGGATGACACAATCTACGGGACATGCAGTACAACAGGAATGCGTTAACAAATTGATGTATCATGGATTATCATGAAGGAACCACAACTGACTTCTTGGACCAGGTGCCAGTCGAGGTAATGTGACATTTATCGTCATTGAACTATCCCTAGTCTAATGCAACAGTCTTAGACCTTTTAGACACCACTTTAGGCTTAAGTCACTTGTCTGCCATACTTACAGGAATTCTAGCAGACTTTCAGGAATAGGTGACATTCAAGGTACCTTTCAAGTCATTTGCACTGGCTTGCGACTTGTGTAGAGACCGTCATGAACATCCAGAAACGGGTGCCAAACGCGATCGTGTTGGTTTTAACCCTTCGCTATTCATGTCAATATACCTACCTGTAAATAGTGAACACCCAGATGAGACAGCTCCTTCAGGAGCTGTCTCATCAGGGTCTGCACTATTTACAAGTTGATTGTGCAACCAGTGCACTCCACAGCAGTGATTGCACAGCGCAATACTTGTACACAGTGAAAATATTATGTAATTATACAACAGGGAATGGGTAAAGAAGGAGAAATGTATTTTAAAATTCAGCAAGCGAAGGGTTAACTTCTAGCCCCCCCCCCTCTCTACATTGAACGCAATACTTTCCTGAATCCTCGCAGACTTCCAGCAATCAGTGTAAAACAAGATTTTGTCATATTCACATGTCTGTGACACTTTCTGGAACTTTCATACGTCAGTATCAGGGGGGGGGGGGGGGGGGGGGTTGTACATACACGTGTAAGCTAACTTTTTTTTTTTACTTTTGACTAACACGTGTCAGCCATTGCATTAACCCTCTCGCTCATATAAGCGCCCTTTTACGCATCTGCAAACAGAGAAGACCCAGATCAGACGGCTCCTAGAGGAACCGCTTGACCACGCTCTGCTCTGTTTGCTAATAGAATGGATCTGTTTCTTTGCTTTTTAAAATCGCTGCAATGTTCCACCCTCCATATTTCATTATAACTATTTTGTCCATGAATATTCAGTAAGTAAGCGTTTCCAGACATATATAGCGATATATTTTAGAGTAATTATGTATTGTAAGTTTTGGAAAGACTGAACTTTTTGTTCGAGTTATCCCGAAGTTCGAGTTATCCGAGTTCAAGATATCGAAGTTCAACTGTAGTTGATTAGGATAAACTATTTTTTAAATGTTAGATTACAAAATAATTCATTGAATTATAAAAACAATGTTACAAACAATGTGTAAAGCCCAAATCAGATGTTCGGCATTGTCTGACTTGTATTGTTTGCTAAACTGTATTACAGCAAAACCTCTCTATAACGACCACTTAATTGTGTAAATTAGTTGGTATTTAGAGCAGGTGGTTGCTTAAAGCAAGATGAAATTAAAACAGAACGCTCCTATAGGAACGTTCTGTTTCACTTTCATCTTTCTTTAAGCAGCCACCAGCCGTAAACACAAAATACTTAATATAATTTAGTGTCCCTTCGTTGATCTTCAGGACGTGATCGCTGAGAACTGCAATTAAGCAATTAATCGGCACACCACTAGTATTATAATTACCAATCCGGGGCTGAACATTGCTTAGATTTCGGTTCCATCTTGGAGCCTTCTCCAGGACGGAACTGACGTCATACGATCGAATTATCATGTGTCAGGACGCCTGAGCGGGGGTATTCCATCACCTTTAATGATAGGTCTAGTTTCTTTACCAAACCATATGTTTTGACCACTTTTTATAATCATCTCTACGAGACGATTCTTAAGAGTGGTCATCACAGAGTTTGGTCGAGAAATGGCTAGTTTGGTATTTGAGTACTCACGTGTATCTGTCTGTCTGTAAATACAGCAAAACCCCGCTAATGCGACCACATAAAAGAGGTCTAATTCTGGGTGCTAGATTCAGGTGGTAGCTTAATGCAGGACAAAAGTAATGCCGAAAGCTCCTACAGGAGCTTTCGGCATTACTTTTGTCCAGCATTAAGCAACCATTGCACCTGTTTATGAAGACATCCATGTTTATTCATTAAGTGGTCGCATTAGAGGGGTTCTACTATATATCATTAGGATCCAAGCTGATTGACACTCCGTCGGTAGTTTCTCAAATGCCTGTATGCATTGGAAGCCATTAAAATATTCAGCAGTTCAGAAATTGATTAGACATTTTTTGTTTCAGCATGAGAATGGTTGTTAGACGTTGTACATATTTAAGAAAAGTCCGGCGGGGATACCTTTATTTACTCTATTTGTAAAGCTAGGGTGACTTTGAGAGAAATGTGAGGTTAGGACGTCCGTAAACCGGTTTAAACCCCCAGTGGTGTTTTTGCTACTGACCGTGCCAAGGCGGTACTCTCTTTGTCACCCTTCCTTTTGTTTGCCTTACGTCTTTGTGCTTGTGATTTTGTTCATGTGTGGAGTGTTTGTCTCTAGGTATTGTGTGTCTGTTGATGTTTTCTGTGTTTATCCCGTGTGTGAATGTGCGTTTTAGTGTGTGGTTGTGTGTGTGTATGTGTGTGTCATGCTGTCTGTCTGTGTTTTGGTGGTGGTTGCGTCTTGTATGTGGCTTTGCCTGCTTGACTTTACAACTTTTCACGTAGGTGGATGTTAGCAGTGCTCAATATTGTAGGCCAATGACTCAATGACCAGGGGAGTAAATGTACAGTCGGCTGAGCGGTCATTCGGACTGAAAGTAGACTATAACTAGGTACTTTACTTTACTTTTCCATTTAGACGTTGTACAGATTTGAAGAGGTTGCTTTGACAAAGGCGGGGGATAGATATAATATAATATATGGGCAGTGGGCAGGTCAAACCTGTACGGTCTGATGCGTCACCGTCTGTCTCAATCAGTATCGATCGGTCCGATATTATCCCTTTGCCATTTGCCTATGGGATATGTAACATAGGAACAGTATACAGGATACTCTTTTTAGCTCTATTTTGGCTATCAGGGAATTCAACTCCCTAAATAATCTTGGATATAGACTGTTTCAACTCCTTTAAAATAAATATGGTGTAATGTAGCAAAAATGGGTTATCCTTTGTATAAACCGTCGTTGCCATAGGGGGGGGGGGGATAGTGTTTGTCTGGGGAGGATTGCATATTGGGTGTATATGACTTTTGTTTATTTGTATTGTATTTTGCATTTATATAAATGCACTGGAAAATGACATAGTCTGCTACCCCATTGTAAGGGAATATTTTATGTGCGATGTTGTACGCCAAACATACACCAAGTCAGTTGGTTCTGGGTCATAACTGTGTGCACGACGTATTGACACTGTGCATAGAATGTTACATTTGCGATGTGGTGATTTGAGTGCGCTGACACAATATAATACAGCATAATATGACACAGTCATAAAAAACTTTAGGAAAAGGATGATGTGGGTTTACCTGTGATTCTTAGATTAACCCATTCCCTCATGTTGACGACTTCTGACGACTCTGTAAAAGTCACTTTATGAAACCATTGTGATGAATAGAGCATTTGCTCCTATAGGAGCAAATGCTCTATTTACCACAATGGTTTCAAGCTAAAAAATTCTAAAAGTTTCCTTTTCTCTAGTTAATGCTCCTTTTCGGTAGATTTATTCAAAGAGGTTGGATCTAAAAATAGCCTATGAGGTTATGGGTTAATTCCATTTTCATTATTCTTATCGATAACTATTTATTAAATATACATGTATATTGTTTTAATCATTCTATATGCATTCAATATACTCAGTTTTGTACATGTAATTTATTCATGTGAAGCACTTTTGAACGCGCATATCCTGTATGAAAAGAGTGCTATATAAATGTGGTATACTAATAATACTAATGATGATGATGGTTATGATGATATACAGGTAAAACATCTCTAAACCGGAATTCTAGTAAGGAAGCATTTATATACTTAAGGCAATACCTCATAGGCTATTTTAGACACAACCTCTTTGAATGAATGTACCGAAAAGGAGCAGTAACTAGAGAAAAGGAAAATTTAGAATTTTGTAGTTTGAAACCATTGTGATAAATAGAGCATTTGCTCTTATATGAGCAAATGCTCTATTTATCACAATGGTTTCACAAAGTGACTTTTACAAAGAGTCGTCAAAAGTCGTCAAAATAAGGGAATGAGTTAAGGAAAGTGGCTGCTTAATGCAGAAAGCTCCTTACAAACCGGCATTAATACTACTTTAAACAGCTGGTTTAGAGCGGTTTTACCAAGAAAGTTCTGAACAACATACATGATGATGTTAATTTCCGCAATATAATTATGTTCAAGATTCAGTTTTAATTTCTATTAACAGTGTATAAAGGATACATGATACACTAGTTCTGAAAACCCATAGATATCCACGAGCCCGTATATGGGGTATATACAAACAGTTTTGACGCTGTTATAACAATCAATGTCAGAGATTGTCACCAGGCTATGTTTCATTTACAGGAACCCTTCGAAATATGGACGATGTTTTAGTTAAACCCATTCACTCATATTGACAACTTTTGACGGCTATATGTAAAAGTCACTTTGTGAAACCATTGTGATAAATAGAGCATTTGCTGGTACATGAGCAAATGCTCTATTAATCACAATGGTTTCAAACTACAAAATTCTTTTTTGTTCCGTTTCTATAGTTTTCGTTAGGTTTATTCAAAGAGGTTGTATCTAAAAATAGCATATGAGGTAATGGGTTAAGTCTAATTTATCTAATTGATATAGGAGTTAAGGGAGAATCCCTTTTTCAATGCTGAGTGTTTTCAGAGCGGAATAACCCATGAGAGGTCACGCAGTATAAAATGCTTAAACGTGTTGGATGATTTTGAATGGCAAACAGTGCAGACCCTGATCAGAGGGCTCCTCTAGGAGCCCTCTGATCTGGGTCTATACTGTTTGCAAATGACAGTGCATGCATGTCCCGGATTCCAATGATTGGTACATTGCATCATTTATATTGCAGACTGTGTGTGCGTTATCTTCGAAACAAGTAAACAAGGCAGAGATTAATTAAATCTTCACAATCAAAATGAGTGCAAGTTGTGGACATATTGTGGGGCTAGTTGTGATGGTCCTTGCCATCATTGGCACCATTGTCTCGTTTGGCACCCCTTATTGGGTGGAGTACCGGGGCAGTACGGACACTGAGGCAAGTCACAAAGGTCTCTGGGCAGAGTGCAGAAATGGAGAGTGTACCTGGGATTTCGATTACGTGTTCAGTCATGACGGTGAGTCAAATTTCTTTGCCCCGGATTCATGAACAAGCTCAAATAATGGCTCTTTCAAAATTGTTTAAATGCTACACGTGAATATATTTAAAGTTTTGACTTTAGATATAAATCTACGTCTAGCTTAATTGATATTTTGTAAATGATTTTTATTTAAAATCAGTAACAATTAAAATGAATTTGAGCCTGCTCAATGATATTGAGTATATTTCTTGTTTTAAAACTTTATTTTATGTAAAATTGTTAAAAACTGTAAAATATGTGATGTTCAGGTTCAATGTCAGTGACGTAATCATGTGATGCAAATGAAAGTGAATAGAATTAATTATTTCGCTGCCAAATCTTTTCGTCTGCAAACGTTGTCATTTGCCACAATTTTCATTAAAAAACAGTCACAGAAACAAACAGTTTTGATCCTGATGAGACGCCGATTTACTCGGCGTCTCATCTGGATCAAAACTGTTTGCATAAATAATCTCCGATACGACATTGGCAGCGAAAGCGTTAACTCGAGTTCATCTCGCACACGAATAAGTTTGCAAATATTATTTGATGGTGAGCTTTTCAATGTTGTTCCATTACATGTACGATGTTCATCACATTACCGGCGCTGCACTGGAAAGCCCTGTAGGCACGTAAAATGAAAAAGAAATACGAGAAATGAAAAAAAAATTCAAACCCCTTTAAGAAAGGAGACATCATAACGAGAAATGAATTTTTTTTCAAATAACGTTAAAAAAAATTCGGCAACGTAACAAAATTTAAAAATATTTCAAATTCCGTGGACCCTATGCCAATCGTATATTGTGTTCATTTAATACAAATTGAAAAAAAAATGTTGATATAAAATGAATAAGTAGCAGCATATAGATTGCATACAATACTAACAGAAACTACATTATATGCATTACATTGCATTATTTATACATTATAGTTTATATTAGTAATAAAGAACTAAAACCGACTTATAGTTCAGATACTTCTATGTCACGATACACATTCGATTAGCACAATAAACTAGATATAGACTGCTTAGCTGTAGATGAATATGTTTAACAAATTTACATCTGTAACATGGTGAAAAAGTTGTGACTCGACTGGGACTCGAACCCAGGGTTTCGAACCAAGGGCCTTTTGGCCTTGGCTTACCATGCCAACACTCTAATGACTGCGGTATGATATTAGTATCATGGTCTGACAAAACTGCTAAATCAATCTGTTGAACCTTGGTTGTCATGGAAACCAAAATAAATCTATAAGTATGTTTTGTTCTAAAACCAGTGGCTAGAACTAACGATATTTGAAAAGAATAGTCTTCTAGTGACCTTCTACCTAAATTGCTTAACTCATGTTGATATCTTAAGACATATTTTTTATGACCGTGAGGGGACTGGGTTAGATTTTCTATTTTAACTACATGTATATAGAAAACCTTTAGCAGCCTTCCTCTTTAAAACTGGTGTTCCAGTTTGAATGGAATTTGGTAGGAATAGTCGCTTGACAACCTTTTATCAATATTGGGGTTAAATTGCCTTTTATGAATATAGAGGAAAATATCTCCTTCTCCAAAATCGGTGGTCGAATCTGAATAGCATTTGGTATTCGGTAGTCCTCTGGAGGCCAACTTCCATAATTACTAAAATTAAGTTAATATGCATTAAAACTTGGCCACCAGCGACATGGCTAAATTTCCACATGTGTCTATATTGAATATGTTTAAAACGATCTCCAGTATTAACAGTCCAATTGAAAGGGTATTTGACAGGAATAATCCGTTTAAAGCACGGACGGGCTGACAGACGAATGGACGGGCGGGCGGAACAAACTCTCATATGAGTATACTCAGGCATGCTAAAAACCGGAAACTACAAATGAAAGGAAATAGCTTAAATCCCGTATCTAAAATCGATTCATCTACAGCTAGGCGGTCTATACATGTATCTAGTAACTCGTGGTAGTGCAAATCGAATGTGCATCGTGACATAGAAGTATCTGAACTATAAGTCAGTTTTAGTTCATTATTACTAATATAAAGTATAATGTATAAATAAAAATAATGTAGTTTCTGTTACATGTAGTATTGTATTCAAATCTATATGCTGCTACTTTTTTTCAAGTTTGTATTAAATAAACACAATATACGATAGGCACAGGGTCCACGGAATTTTTCAAATTACGTTACACTGCCAAAAAAAACGTTTAACGTGATTTGAAACAAATAGTTCATTTCTTGTTGCGATGTTCCCGTTCTTAATGGGATTTGAAATATTTTTTTCATTTCTCGTATTTTTTTTTTCATTTTAAGCGTCTACGAAACCCCAATCGACTATGGTCCTTGCCTTTCAAACATTTCTCTGTGAATGCACAATCATCCGCAGTTTTTTTTAGCTCGTCTGTTTCTAAGAAATCCCGAGCTATTGTCGTAACTGCGGCGTCCGCGTGGTTGTCGTCGTCGTTGTCGTCGTCGTCCGAAATATTAACATTGACCATAACTTCTCCAATGTTTCATTTACAACCTTCATTTTTGGTATGCATTTTCATCTTGACAAGGCCTATCCACACATACCAAACAGACGAGCGTTCGCACCCGCTTGCTGTGCTCTTGTTTTGATAAGCAATTACATGTACATTGGCAAATACATTGAGAACCCCTCAGAGACCCCGTCGTCTAGCAGGAGTCACCAATTGGGAGAAGATTGTGTGAAGATGGTTGAAATCAATAGCTTAACATTTAAACACAACCACAAGGTTATCTTAATTCTTAAACACCTACACTAATATTAGGGCCCTGCATTGAAAATGCAGGAGCCTGTAGGAATCACAGTTTCTGTCCGTCTGTCTGTTTGTTCGTCCGTCTGTCCGTCCCTCCGCACGTCCGTCCGTCCGTCAACAATTTGGATGTGACGCGATAACTCAAACAGTACTTCACATATTGATTTCATATTAAGGGCATGTGCTTACGTGTAGTATTATCAGCGGAAGATGCCTATAGTTTTGGAGTTGAATCAGATCACTATGTCTAGAGTTATCTGTCCTTGATTCATCAAAAATGCCATAAACTTTTGTCAACACTTTTGATGTGACGCGATAACTCATACTGTACCTTACATATTGGTTTCGTATTAAAGGCATATGCTAAGTATCATCAGAGGAAGAAGCCTAAAATGTTTTGGATGGAATCATACCACTTTGTCTGTAGTTATCTGCCCTTGATTCATCCTAAATGCCATAAACTTTTGTTTACACTTTTGATGTGACGTGATAACTCAAACAGTACTTCACATATATGGTTTATATAAAGGGCATATGCTTCGTATTATGAGAATACACCTATGGTTTTGGGGTTGAACGAGATCACCATGTCCAGAGTTATCTTCTCTTGATTTATCAAAAATGCCATATTCAACATAAGATCATTTATTATTACAAGTACTCGGAAGCTAGAAATGCTAGTCGATGCTCAGACGTTTGACCGAGTATTCGGTCCTATTCCTAGTTTCTACTAATAACAAAAAACAATGTGTAGATATGCCGTTATAACGATCAACTAATTAATATTCATGACGTGACTATTTCCTACATGAATATTCAACAGGGAAATGATTAAGGGACCCATTGTGAGACTGGAAAAGCTGTTGTGTTATTAAGGCCATCTGACTGAAATACATGTATGTGTTATTTTGATTCTTTACTCCATAAATACGCATTTCTGTGTATTTGCAAACAAAGTAAACCCAGATCAGACGGCTAATAAGGATCTGCTCTGTTTGCTTATGCCATAGTATAGATACAATCTACAGTTTCTGCCATGGCAATACATTACTGTGTCCGTGTGCTAT
The DNA here is from genome assembly GCA_963576725.1 of Azorinus chamasolen. Classification (NCBI taxonomy): domain Eukaryota; kingdom Metazoa; phylum Mollusca; class Bivalvia; order Cardiida; family Solecurtidae; genus Azorinus; species Azorinus chamasolen. The sequence goes on from OY755252.1 coordinate 11,992,453, forward strand.
TATATCAGGTATATCTAATTACAGTAAAACCTCTCTACAACGGCCACCAAATTGTGGTATATGTAATTAGTTGGTCCTTAGGGCAGGTGGCTGCTTAAAGCAAGGTGAAAGTAAAACAGAAAGCTCCTTTAGGAGCGTTCTGGTTTACTTTCACTTTGATTTAAGCAGCTACCTGCCTTTAACACAGAATATTTTATGTATTTTAGTGGCCGTTATAGAGAGGTTTTACTTTATTAGTAATTAACATTCATGGTGACGTTATTTCTTACAGACAGTAACAGTACTCTTTTTTTGGAGTATCGCCCTTGTACAATAGTATAAAGTATATGCAGTACGTGTCATAGATTTATAATTACAATTGAACCTCTATAGCTCGATATTCAAGGGACCATACAAATTAATTCGAGACAACAGAAGTTCGAGTAATCCGATTTCTTATACTGCGTATTTTCTCAGGTCCGCAGCTTAATGCAGGTCTAAGGTAATACTGAAAGCTCCCGTATGAACTTTCAGCACTACTTTAGACCTACATTTTTCTAGGTATGCGTAGTGGTATGTTTTAGAACAATCCGGCATTGTAAATTTTGGAAGGCGCGATTTTTTTTCGAGTTATCTCGATGTTCGAGTTAAAGGAGTTCGAGATATCCAAGTTCCACTGCATGTACACTGTAAATATGAATTATAATCTATAGGTACTTATCGAATTCATCATTCCTATATAAACAGTTTAGAGATGACATACCACCGCTATATACTAACCAGTAACTATTGTATCGCAAGATGCGTTGGTAGTTTAAAATCTAGCTAGCTAGAATGAACTTCAGCACCTTGATGTAAAAAAAAGAGTAAAGTACCTAGTCATAGTCTACTTTCAGTCCAAATGACCACTCAGCCGACTGTACATTTTGATGTATATCTGTAAGTGCATAGTAAAGTACCTAGTTGTAGTCTACTTTCAGTCCAAATGACCACTCAGCCGACTGTACACCTTGATGTATATCTGTAAGTGCATAGTAAAGTATGTCTTAACACATTACCCCATAGGTTATTTTTAGATAAAACCTCTTTCAATAAATATACCGAAAAGGAGCATTTACTAGAGAAAAGGAAAAGTTTAGAATTGTGTAGTTATGAAACGATTGTGATAAATAGAGCATTTGCTCCATAGGAGCAAATGCTCTATTTTTCACAATGGGTTCACAAAGTGACTTTTACAGTGGCGTCAAATGGCGTCAACATGAGGGAATGGGATAAAAATGATAGAGAGGTTTACTGCACTTTGTTGCAATGTGACCAGACATGTATCGCATGTACATGTATTGGGTTAAATACTGCGACAGATTTTTAAAGAATTTGGCCACTTACCAAGTCCGGTATTTCAAATATTTGTTTAATTTAGTTGGTAAGAGTTCGAGATTTGGCGAGATTTGGCTTGTTAATACTCTTAAATTTGGATAAATCATCACGAAGAGAGTTTGCGGGGCATTGCGGGTGCGAGAGCTTTTGTTTTTGGCAAGTTTACACGTGCGTGCGATGAGAACCTTTTTTGTGTAATGAAATCGTCACAAGAAAGAGAGTTCATAAACACACTTCTTGACGTAATACAGTAAAACCTCTCTACAACGGCCAGTAAATTATGTTAATTAGTTGGTATTTAGGGCAGGTGGCTGCTTAAAACAAGGTGAAAGTAAAACAGAACGCTCTTATACATGTAGGAGCGCCCTGTTTTTCTTTCACCTTGCTTTAAGCAGCCACCTGACTTTAACACAAACTACTTGATGTAATTTAGTGGCCGTTATAGAGAGGTTTTACTGTACAAAGTTGAGCCATATCGTGCTTATACAGTAGAACATGTCTTAAGCGGCCATTCATTCATTGAACGTTGGAATCTGATCTGTTTGCTTTTGACATGATATAGTTCTCGAATTTTCCTAAGTTTGTAGATACATGTAACATCACCATAGAATTCTGGGTGAGAAATGCCTTGATGCAGTAACTACCGTAGATTCTAAGTTTCTTCCATGGCCAAAATACCCCGTGTTTATGTGCCATTATAACATTTCAATTCACTAATGTTTATGATGCCATTATATTTTTCAAGAATATTCGTCTGTTAGGGAAGGGTTAACTCGTTTACTGGTAGACTATTGCACACCCTGATTATGTTTTTAAAATGAAATTGAAAGAAACTCGACTTTGAAACTTGAAGCAAATGCATTTAGCGATGAAAAAGTTAAAATGGAATTGATTTATAAGCACCAGTCGAAACATATTGTCTACTTAAATCACATAATAATTTACAGCGCTGACATGCTGGCCCTTGCTTACATTGTAGAGGGTACTAACAGTTCACAGTCCTTCTTAATCATTTCACTGTTTAATATTCATGTAAGACAAATTCACCTCACAAATATTTATTAGCTCAACTTTTATAATGGAAACTTTTCAAGGGAAGTATTTGATAAAACCTGTAGAACCAGATCATTATCCCCTCAAATGCAAATAGAGCAGGGTCCCTGCTTACAAAGCTTTTCAATTGAGTCTGAGTTCGTTCTAAAGCTTTTGATTGGTCAGATTTGAGTTCTCAAGCTTTTGATTGGTCATATTTGAGCCAAAGGCTCAAATCTGACCAATCAAAAACTTGGGAACGAACTCAGACTCAACTTAAAGTTTTATAAGCATGGACAGTCTGATCTGGGGCTACTCTGTGTGCAAATGCGTTAAAATGCGTTTATAAAAGGGAAACGTTTAATACAAAGTCCCTAACACCCTGACATTATTATTACAAGTTTTACTTTTTATTTATTCGTTCAAGCTTTCAATCTTTAATTACTAAAACATACACGCATTACAACTCATTTGAAACCAGGGTAGATCAAGATCAGACAATTTCCATAGGACATGTCTGATCAGGGTCTGCTTTGTTTGCTTGTGGGATGATATATATATCTGATTCTACAGTTAATGCCATGGCCAAAATGTCATGCATGTGTTCCTATACTTTTATATATGAAAAAAACCATCTAATTAATAGTCATTGTGCCATTGTTTCTTGCATGAATACTCACGCAAGAAATGGTAAATCTGTCAAATAGATTAGATCCCAACGAGACGACATGCGTCTTTTCTGGCGCCAACCAGGGTCCATGCTTATAAAGCTTATTAGTTGAGTCTGGGTTTGTTCTCAAGCTTTTGATTGGTCAGATTTGAGTTCTCAAGCTTTTGATTGGTCAGATTTGAGCAAAAGGCTCAAATCTGACCAATCAAAAACTTGAGAACGAACTCAGACTCAACTAAACGTTTTATAAGCATGGATACTGTTGCAAACGCCAATAATGAAACGGCTTAACTATTCCGCTCATACAAATGCGTTCCCCGCCTTTTGAAAAAGAGTAGACCCAGATCAGACAGATTCCTTAGGAGCTGTCTAACCAGGATCTGTTCGTTTTTTAATATGATAGTTCTAACTACGGTTTCCACTGATACCGAAACATTCTGTGTAAATATATCTTTATGAAATTTTAACTAATAAATATTATTGGGGTAATTATTTCTTACATGGATATTCAACAAGGAAAGTGTTAAATGTCTATCGGAAACGGTAAGTGTCTACTATATACAACAAACACCAGGAAAATAATATTATAACATTTATATCCTCGTCTGTTAACCCTTTCCCTCATATAAACGCATTTTCACGCATCTGCAAACAGAGTAGACCCAGATCAGACGGCTCCTAGAGGAGCCGTCTGATCAGGATCTGCTCTGTTTGCTAATATTTTAATACATCTGTTTCTTTGGTTTCTAAAATGGCTACACTGAATCACGTTCCATATTTCATGATAGCTATTTTCTCCATAAATAGTCAGTAGGTTTTGAAAGTGGGAATAAACATAGAACAGGGAAAGGGTTGACCATTTACTGCCTAAATATTAAAGTTAGAAATAATGACCATCGTGAATATAATTTGGATGAACTTTTATAATGGCAATGAACACGGAACATGTTGGCAATTGCAGATTGTGTATTACAGTAAAACCTTTCTACAACGGCCACTAAATTACATCAAGTATTTTGTGTTATAGACAGGTGGCTGCTTAAAGCAAGGTGAACGTAAAACAGAACGCTCCTATAGGAGCGTTCTGTTTTACTTTCACCTTGCTTGAAGCAGCCACCTGTCCTAAATACCAACTAATTAACACAATTAAGTGGCCGTTATAGAGAGGTTTTACTGTACTTCATACGTGTACAGAGCAAGCCCTGAGCAGACAGATGTTACGGGGTATACTCCTTGCACATGCGTTAAAAACAGTACATTAAAACCTCTCTATAACGACCACTAAATTACATCAAGTGTTTTGTGTTAAAGGCAGGTGGATGCTTAAAGCTAGGTGAAAGTAAAACAGAACGCTCCTGTAGGAGCGTTCTGTTTTACTTTCACCGTGCTTTAAACAACCACCTGCCCAAAATACCAACTAATTAACACAATTTAGTGGTCGTAATAGAGAGGTTTTACTGTATCTAAATATACCAGGATAATAATGATGTAAGCTGTGTACTGTCGATTGTAAGCTCTTTAACCCCCTCACATAAATGCTTTTTCACGCATTTGCAACTAAAGTAGACCTGTCTGTAGGAGCTGTCTGATCAGGATCTGCTCTGTTTGCCAATGCAATTTGATAGATATATGTATTTAGTTTCTAAAATGGCTACACTGTTTTACCTTTTATGTTTCGTTATAACTATTTTGTCCACGACTATTTAGAAGGTATTGAAATTTGCACTAAATATAGAACAGTGAAAGGGTTCAACATGGCAGGCATGCTATCATGGATAAAATATTTGGTGATGACGGACTTTAGACGCACCCGGTTGATGCTTAATACAGGATAGAAGTAATACAGACAGCTGTTGTTTGGGCTTTCTGCACATCTTCAATCCTGCATTAAACTACATGTATCACCTGGCTAACAGACATGAAATGGATCTTTGGTTTTGGTCGTCGTTTAACTCTTAACTCTCCATAAATACGCCCTTCTACGCCTCTGTAAATATCACTTTATCCATTGTGATAAATAGAGCATTTGCTCCTATAGGAGCAAATGCTCTATTTATCACAATGGTTTCAAACACAATTCTAAAATTTTCCTTTTTTCTAGTTACTGTTCCTTTTCGGTAGATTTATTCAATGAGGTTGGATCTAAAATAGCCTATGGAGGAAAGGGTTAACATACGTTTCACTTGCATCATAATTATCAGGTCATAGCGTTTTATATTATGTTATGCGTATTGTTTGATGTGGTATTTTCTTCAGGTCTAGTTGCCTTTGATTAAACATGGTTAAAGAATAAACTAGAAAGATACGGAGAATAATGTTTAAAGAGGGATGAAATTATCACATGAACTCTTAAACACAACCAAAAGTTCGCCTTAATGAAAAGTGCATTGTTTTATTATTATTATTATTGCATTGCAACCACTCAGAAGCTAAACATGTTAGTCGATACTAGACATTTGACCGAGTACCCGGTCCAATCCCTGGTTTCTACCAATACCTAAATTGCCTGCATGCATATGCCATTATAAAAAATCATGATGTCATTATTTCATACATGAACATTTAACAAGAAAATGGTTAAGAGGCAATGTGTGAGACTGAAAGGGTTGTTGTGTAACTAGGGCCTCCCGGCTGAAATGTGCATTGTGGTGAAACTGAAGCATGTTTGTGTGTTCCTAATAGGCTATCAGGCCATATTTAACCATTTCCCTCATATAAACGTGTTTTCACGCATTTGCAAACAGAGTAGACCCAGATCAGACGGCTCCTGTAGGAGCCTTCTGATCAGGGTCTGCTCTTTTGGCTAGGGTCTGCTCTGTTTGCTAATGGAATATGAAATATCTGTTTCTTAACTTTCTGAAAATGGCTACAATGACCAACTTTCCATATTTCATTTTAACTTTTTGTCCATGAATATTCAGTAGGTATTGAAATTTGGGCTAAATATAGATCAGGGAAAGGGTTAAATGGAGTTGGCATTACCCCGCAGCACAGAGTATGTAATGATTTGGTATGACCTACGTTTTTGGCACTGGAGTAACATTTTTACCTTCTGTCTGGAAGAGCTTATTTGTTATGAATGATTCGGTCCCAATCCGTTTCGGGATTGGTCGTTTCGGCCCCATTATAAAATATAGCCTTTTTACGCAAACTTTCGTCCAACCGATCTGCATTCAAAGGTATATAAATGGCAATTGTGATATGATTGAACGGAAAGTACCAATATACGCAGAATTAAAACCAATAGATACGTATATGATTTTGATTAGATGATAAATAAGCTTTCCACACCAGTATATGCCGTATTATGAAAGTCAAATATGGGGAATGGTGTCAGTAAGTATCCCGTTTGATTTGAATTACAAAGTTATGGAAATTTTAAAGTCAATGCATGGAAATAAAATAAAATTAGTTCATTTTGAAATTGGAATTTTATTGTGATAAGAAAGCAAATAAAAAACACACTTATCAAACACTAAGTATACCGAACACATATGAATGAGCAAACATATTTAAAGACATTACCCAGGTCCATTCAATGATTCCCCCCCCCCCCCATTGTTCTCAATAGGCGTGAAAGTAACAGTAAAAGCATGATACAAGTGTGCAAAATATGGCAAGCCGTCTCATTCTGTCTAGAGAGGCCCTGACATACAATTAGTCAAGGGGAACACACTCAAAAGACCATTGTTGGTCAGAACCCAATAGAAGTTCAACCCTTAAGAAGCCTACCACTAACAAACAAAGGGCCATATGCAAACAGGTTGGATCCAGATGAGACGTCAAGTAACCCGGCATCTTATCTGGATCCAAGCTATTTGACAGACAACATTTTCACAAATCTTTACAAACTATGAAGCACTTTCACATTTGAAGCAGACAAGCAATTTAGCAGATGAATATTTTATAAGGATTAAATACATTAAAAAACTGAGCGCTTATGTATATCAGAGATAAAACTCTGGACATTTGGCCTGCAGTAGAATCCATTTAACCTGCAGTGGAGGAGAGCTATAATATGTTCAAAGGCGCCCTAATTAAAGCTGAGAATTCAATTTTGTCTTGTAGAGCTGGCGTTCATATATACATGCCATGTTTGTTTGTACAGTGGAGAAAACGTTATCATTTCCCGTTTAAACGTATCTATACGCAAATGCATTGAAGTAAAATGTAGAAAAATACACCTTGTTGAAATATCTCAAGATATTTTTTATCTGAGTGGCAAACCGTTTGGAGCCTGATCAGACGCCGGGTTACCCGGCGTCTGATCTGGCTCCTAACTGTTTGCAATGGAAATAATTGTTTTAGCATAAACGTTTGGATATATCTCAAGAAAAGCTGACAGATGAACCAACAAGTAATAATCCTTTGAGGTTTTGATGAAATTGGCCCTGCCGTTTCCAAGAGGTTCTTTAAAATAAATGACGACAGATGGCGACAGACCGGGACACAGGGCAAACACAATAGCTCACTTTAACTCAAGAAACACTGCAAATAGAGTAATCACCCGTTCTCACAGCATCTCTCGGTAAAGAATTGCTGAAATATGATTTTTCGTTAGTGTGGGTCAAGTACTTTCAGTGAAAAAAAGACAGATTACATAGGGCAATACTTCCAAAAGAGATGTCCCACAGAGTTATTATCCTTGGACACAGCTGCCTTTTCTCCCAACAAGGTCTATCAGAATATGTAAATACTGCTCAGAAAGTTATAATTTAACCCCTGCACCCTGCACTTGATCTCAATGAGATATATTTGTATGTGGAGTGTCATGAATGTAGGTTGAGCACTTTAGAAGACATTCACAGGCCGAACGGACAAAGCGGGGCCTATATGCTCCTTCTTATAGTTTCAGGGAGCATAATAAACAAGAAATATCTTTTAAAAAGATATTCAGCGGCATTCAAATATTGACATAATGTACAAAAAAATAATGATATTAAATATCTGCCAACTTAATTTCAATGTTTCGAGATTCTGTTAGTACAGGGAGCTAGATCTATGAAGGGTTGCGTGTAATTATACTAGCAGAGAAGCATGCAATGGAAATGACTTGGAGTAGAATAAGCAATTATGGAAAAAAATCAAGTTACTTTTATAGGAAATCACTATTAAAATGTACAATGTCAAAGTATTTTTTTAAAACTATCTGAAGTTAGTTCTTCATTTTACCTATTATAAAGAATTACTTGAAAGCATGTATATTGATATTGATATGAAGATAACTAATTGAATACACTTTAAATAAAGTATACAGAATTTAGTTTGTGTGTGTGCAGAGGCTGTAATTACTTAAAGAAAGGTATTTATCTATAGCCTGGATCAACGCATTAATTGACGTGTGTGCATCATCATTAGTGACACCATTAAATGAATATACATGTATTTTTAAAACAATATAAATTTAGCTATCTCAACCTACTACTAGATCCAAAGCGCCAGGTGATAGAGCCGTAACAATAGCCTTCAGTAAGTAGCTTTATATCACAGAGAGCGAATAACCAGAGCCTTAATTGGTGCTGTGGTCGGGGATAGTAATTAATACTATTAATGCCACTTCTCTAATATACTAAACAACATTTCTTCTTTATTTCCTATAGCATTGCCTGTGAATTATGGTGTTTTCGGCTAACTACCTGTTCGTCAAAGTGGATGTGATCAAATGTGGTATTAAATTGATAGCAAAATGATAATAAATGTTTAAAAGTTTAATAGTGGTTTTGGCAAACTGGCAATAATGCTCAGCAATCATTACCATGAGGTGATAAGTACGATAATGGGTTAGGAACTGATATAAAGTATGACACACCAAAAATGAATAGTCAAAATTGATCCACACCTTTTGAGGATAATAGATCTATATAGTTTTATTCAGTAATATTATTTATGTATTATATACTCTAGTTTTGATAATGACCAAAGTAATAAATAATTCATATTGTTTTACCGGTCATGGTAAAAAACAACTATGTGACTACAGTATTGTACATGTGTTTGAATCCACCAAAAGTTGAACTAAACAACATTTTGACTGAAAACGAAAAGCATAAAGTGAGTGGCAAACAGTTTGGACCAAGACTAAAATCAAAACTGAATGGGATAGTAAATCATTAGTAATGTGTCATGTGGTCTGGGGCTGTTTTAATGACTAAACAATGTGACTATAGTATTTGAAAGCACCTCTTTATCACTCATTGTACACAAGGTTGAGTAAGTGTGAATATGTCACCTGCTTAGCTAATATCCTGATCTGTAATAAACCTAAAAATTGGACCACATATCAATATTTAACATATAAATAGTTATTTAATGATTTTGATTATTCAATATTTGCTTTTTAATACAAATTTTCAATTTTTGCCGAAACGTCCTAGGCCGAATAAATAGATGGCCAAAACGTCCTGGGTCGAAACATCCGGGGAGAAACTTTCTATGCCGAAACGTCCTACATTTAGTTTGGCCATGTGTAGAGGCATTATAAAAAGGCTGTATGCCAGTCAAGGAATTAACTAATGAAAATACGGTTTACTAGTAGGTCATATGCAAATTACAATGTAACATAGTTTCTGATTGGTGGAAAAATAGAACAAAAGTGAAAATAGACAGCTAACCGCTGAAAAATAAAAACATATACTGCATTAGTGACAATCTAATCATTTCCAAATCATCAAATGTAAGAGACGGGCCTCACATGGAACGCTCCAGTGGTTCTTGACAGGCAGACTGCTATAGCTCTTACCATGTGCCGCATGCTTTTTCACAGGTTAGCTGTAAAGACCCAAGCCGGCCAAGGGAATGTCTTTAACAAGCCCGAAATATACAGAGCAAATATACATGTATAAGGAACAAATAGCAATACATTTATAATTGAGCTATATAACGACATGATAAAAATATATCTGATATGATTCATAAGCAAACAGGCCAGACCATGATCAGGGTCCATGCTTTTAAGGCTTTTTAGTTGAGTCTGAGTTTGTTCTCAAGCTTTTGATTGGTCAGACTTGAGTTCTCAAACTTTTGGTTGGTCAGATTTGAGCCAAAGTCTCAAATCTGACCAATCAAAAACTTGAGAACGAACTCAGACTCAACTAAAAGTTTTATAAGCATGGATACAGACTGATCCCACGGGAGTGTCAAATCTGGGTCTGTTCTATTTGCCAAGGTGTTAAAATGCATATGCACATATATAAGTACATGTATAGCAAAATATAGCAAGATAGAGATCTATTGTCCGAAAAAGATAAAAGTTTGCATCAGCTAAAATATTATGCACGAAACTAAATGCTTGTGCGTGTATATTGTACTATATTGTACAAGTCGCAATGAAGTATTTGGGTATTCATTTGCCGATTCTTTTAGCAAGGAATGTCTGAACTTCATTAAAATAGTATTCATTAACACAGCGATTAACAGTAATTCCATTTTTATTTTTATGAATTGTGCATGACTATTTGGAAAGAGGCGCCAGAATAACGGCCCAGAAACCATTCAACCACAACAATGTATGTGCAATTTATTTTTAAATCATGTGCAAAATACTGGTGTTTTAACTTTTATTACAACCCCTTCAACTAGTTTAGGAGGATATAATGCACTCACACTGTCTGTTGATAAGTCTGTCTGTCCGTTCATCGGTCTGCCCGGGTTTATCCGAAGCATTACCCGACCATCTTTCTATGAATCTTTCTCAAGCTTTGTATACTTCTTTGTCATCATATGGCATTGTGCACCTGTGATATTGGTCATGATCGCTCGACCCATATATTAGTTAGAGCGCATTTTGACATGTTTGTTCTTGGAGGAATGTGGCCTGAGCATTAGTAATACTTAATGGATAATACTTATTCAATATCATATGAACCTGTAAATCTGCAATTTTAAATCATGATAGCTTGACCAATCAATTCATTAGGGCATTCTTTATGATCCCTCATATCAGAATGTGCACTGTTAGCGAATTCAGACCAATATCTGTAAAGTATCCGTAATTCCTAGTAAAATAATTCATATTTTGGTGCCATTTGCATTGGAAATAAAGGTTACTTGGTCTTGAAGGTCGAATTATTTACTTATTTCTACAATCTCATTGGAGGTTTTTGAGTTGTTTACTTCTGGTACAAAGTCTTGTATATTACACTGTTTTTTGTTATAACTGCTTTATAAAAACAAGTTACCTGTACTTTCTTTAGTATATTAGATTGTTGTTGTTGTTTCAAATGCTTGTTTTATATCTTTTCTCCCACAGATACATTTAAACATCTTTGAAGAGTAAACCCAGATCTGAAAGATCCTAAAGAAGCTGTTTCATTTTCGTCTGCTACATTTAAGATAATAATAGTAAAATACTGTACATCCCAGTTAACACTCCTAATGTCAGTGAAAATTAGTTTTTTTCTATTTTTCCAAATGATTTATTTCATAAAATATTCATAAAACATAAATAAACGGAGAAAATGTTATTTTTTCTTGATTTTGCGCAAGCTGTAATGAGGAACATTAGTTGTTTATTCCATTTACTACTCTTCAAAGAAGGATAGGTCCTTATTTCGTTTTACAGAATGAAGTTCATCAATATAATTTATCCATTAACCCAATGTAAATGTGAACTTGTTGGACAGATGCATCAATGATAAAATCTTTGACTTTTATCAAGAGCAAACAATGAACCAATGTCCCTCATTGTCATTTACTTAGTAGTTTTAATTACGCTATCAATGTCAAAAGTGTTCCTTTTCTATTGTATATTACAATGAAGATAGCATTCCAAAAAAGGAATTAATATAATACATATTATGAATACTTGAATAACTCTGATCTAATATTTCGACTAAATAATTATCTGACAATTTCTATCAATTTTAAAAAATAAAAAAATTCTCTGACATGATAATTTTTTAAAAAGGCCCTTATAGTGGTCGAAATATTAGATCAGAGCTATTCAAGTATTTATGTATTATATATTATGTAGAAGCCTTTTTTTTAAATGCGGGAAAGGGTTAAATAACGAGAGAAGACGTTGGCAGACAGAAGCCAAGGAAGAAGTGATTAATATAGACATTTAATTTACCCTCCGTCAGCCATCGATGTGGCGAGACTAACCGCGAAGCACGTGTGAGGACTTTATTATCCTGTTATTTATTGGTCTTGTAGATATATTGGGCACAAGCAGCAGAATCGTTGTAATTTTAAAGTCCCAATATATTTTAACCCTTTCGCTGCCAAACGCTGTCGTCTGCTTACTTTGTCGTCTGCTACAAATTTTCATTCTTTTGATTTTTTTCATTTTTGTTTCAAAAACATAGTAACAGAAACAAACAATTTTGATCCTGATGAGACGCCGAGTTACTCGGCGTCTCATCTGAATCCAAACTGTTTGCATAGGTAATCACAGATCCGGCATTGGCAGCGAAAGGGTTAATGAGAATTAATTCCGCGATCAGACAAAAAAAATATCACGTACATGTATATAGATGATAGTGAATCACGTGACCATAGATTGTAATTTATAATAGAAATTCTGTTCATCGCTTAATACAATAACTAGAACTGAGCTTTAATGTCGCCGAAACAATTTGATATATTGAGTTTAAGTGACCTTCATTCTTTGCAATATTTTCTCTTAACCCATTTCTGCCCAGTGTCCCTTAAAATAACATAGGCAAACAGTGTATGCCCAGATCAAAGAGCCATTGAAAGGAGCCCTCTGATCAGGAGCTGCAATACTTGCCGAACCAAGCAATGTCAATGGTTTATTCTAGCAACTATTTTTGTTTGCTGTACTCCCTCTACATGAAAATGGTAAACGTATGTTTACGCATTTACAAACAGAGTAGACCCAGATCAGACGGCTCCAAAAAGGAGCCGTCTGATCAAGGTCTGCTCTGGTTGCTAATGGAATTTTAAATATCTGTTTCTTTACTTTCTAAAATATCTATAATGTAATACCTTCCGTATTATCGTTATAACTATTTTTGTCCACGAATATTCAATAGATATTGAAATTTGGAATAAACATAGAACAGGGAAATGGTTAAACAATATGTGAATAAATAGGTTAAAGTTTCTCGGCTTCTAGTTCAAAGTAACCGAAAAGCGAACAGAAGTGGTACTGTGTGGTAATTAGCCCCCATTCTAGTTCTTCACTTTTAACTGTTCCTGTTCCAGTCCATTGCACCGCCTTGCGACTTGTTTAACCCTTCTCTTGCTGAATTTTAAAATACATTTCTCCTTCTTTACCCATGCCCTGTTGTATAATTACATATATCTTCACTGTGTACACGTATTTCGTTGTGCAATCACTGCTGTGAAGTGCACTGGTTGCACAATCAACTTGTAAATAGTGCAGACCCTGATGAGACAGCTCTTGCAGGAGCTGTCTCATCTGGGTCTTCACTATTTACAGGTAGGTATATTGACGCGATTAGCAAGCGAAGGGTTAAGAACCGTCACAGACATCCAGAAATGGATGCCAACCGCGACTGTGCTGGTCGTAACTTCTAGCAGCTCATTTACATTGGACGCACCTTTGTGCGATACACTCTAAAATCCTCACATACTTCCAGAAACGGACGTTAATCAACACAAACAAACAAACTTCCAGAAATCAGTGTAAACAAGATTTTGTCATATTCACATGTTTGTAAAACTTTCTGGAGCTCCTATACGTCAGTATCAGGGGTTTTGCTGTACAGTAAAACCCCACTATACCGGAATTCTAGTAGAGATACGTTTAGGCAGGTGGCTGTTTAATACAGGATGATAACCATGCAGTAAGATCCTAGAGGAGCTTTCTGCATGACTTTAACCCTGCATTAAGGTTCCACCTGTCTCCAAGATCGATATTTATACTAAATTAAACGTCTGGTTTAGAGGGGCTTTTCTGTATATGTAAGTTAAAGTTTATACAATAAGCGTTTTCTTGCGTTTCTTCGTTGTGCACCTTGTGTCAGCCATTGTTTTAAATATTTTCCTCATATAACGCATGAGCAAACAGAGAAGACCCTGATCAGACGGCTCCTGTTTGTTAATAAAATGTAATAATACGATCTGTTTCTTTGCTTTCTAAAATGACTGCAATGTTCCACTGTCCATATTTCATTATAACTAGCTTGTCCATAAATATTCAGTAAGTATTGAAATTTAGACTAAATATAGAACATGTTATAGTGTTGTTCTGAAATCGATTCGGAGTCAATCGGTGTTGGACTGAACACATCCGTTGATTTCCGCTAAAAGCGACGAAGTTTTCCGTCTCGCTTTAACCCTTTCCTTCATATAAACATGTGTTCGTGCATTTGAAAACAGAGTAGAGGAGACCGTCTGATCACGGTCTGCTCTGGTTGCTTTTAACATGATAAAGATCTGATTCTACAGTTTTTGTCAAAGCAGAATCTTTCCCTTGAAAGGTTTACATTATAAAAATTCAGCTTATAAATATTCATGATGTTGTTTTTTCTAATATGAATATTGAACATGGAAAGGGTTAGGGTTAACTTTTTCTAAGGATTTAGCATTATTCAAGTGCAGCCACCTAAAAGAGGAATAATTATGGATGCTAGATAAAGGTTGGTTGCTTAATGCATGTCAAAAGTAATGCAGAAAGCTCCTATAGGAGCTTTCTGCATAACTTTCGTCCTGCATTACGTAACCACCTACTTGTAAAGACATGTATGTTTTTTCATTAAGTGGTCACATTAGAGGGATTCTACTGTACTGTATGAAATAGGCTGTTGGCATCATCTAAATTATCTGAATAATTATATAAGTTTTAGTGGTAATTGATTTATACACACAAATGGGCAGAATGTACCGATAGTTCTCTATCATCCCGTTACTTTTAACCTTTTCGCTGCCAATGTCGGATCTGTAATTACCTATGCAAACAGTTTGGATCCAGATGAGACGCCGAGTAACTCGGCGTCTCATCAGGATCCAAACTGTTTGTTACTGTTACTATGTTTTTGAAACAAAAATGAAGAAAATCAAAAGAATGAAAATTTGTAGCAGACGAAAAAGTTAGCAGACGACAGAGTTTGGCAGCGAAAGGGTTAAGGAAGGTTGATGACTCTGTCATCTCTCAATAAGTACAGTGTAGTGTTTGGAATCGAACCGTTGTACACCTTTGAAGAGGTTGCTTCGACAAAGGTGGGGGATAAATGTACAATATGTATCAGGAAACTTCTGAAACATCGTATGAGGATAATTTCCGCAATATATATTCCAGATTCAGTTTTCAGTTCTATTAACAGTGTAGAAAGGATACATGGTACAATAGTTCTTTAAACCCATAAATATCAGTGATCCCGTACATGGGGCATATGTAAACATTGTAAGCCCAGATCAGAGGGAGCCCTCTGACCAGGGTCTGCACTGTTTATTATAACAATCAGTGTCAAAGTTGTCACCAATCTATGTTTCATTTACAGGAACCCTTCGCAATGAACTATGGGCGGGGTTTTAATTTCATTTCATTTTAAGTATTTTAGGAGTTAATAGAGAATCCTCTTTTCAATGCTGAGTGGAATAACCCATTAGAGGTCACCCAGCACGGATGTGAATGACAAACTGTGCAGACCGTGATCGGAGGGCTCCTCTAGGAGCCCTCTGATCTGGGTGTACATTGTTTGCAAACGACAGTACAGTAAAACCTCTCTATAACGACCACTAAATTGTGCTAATTAATTGGTATTTTGGGCAGGTGGTTGCTTAAAGCAAGGTGAAAGTAAAACAGAACGCTCCTATAGGAGCGTTCTGTTTTGCTTTCACCTTGCTTTAAGCATCCTCCTGCCTTTAACACAAAATACTTGATGTAATTTAGTGGTCGTTATAGAGAGGTTTGACAGTACATGCATGTCCCACATTCAAAGGATAGATATAT
The DNA here is from genome assembly GCA_963576725.1 of Azorinus chamasolen. Classification (NCBI taxonomy): domain Eukaryota; kingdom Metazoa; phylum Mollusca; class Bivalvia; order Cardiida; family Solecurtidae; genus Azorinus; species Azorinus chamasolen. The sequence continues at coordinate 12,008,391 of OY755252.1, forward strand.
CACATCCTTTACATTGCAGATTTTGTTTTCGTTATCTTGGAAACAAGTAAACAAGACAGAGATTAATTAAATCTTCACAGCCAAGATGCATGCAAGTTGTAGACAGGTTGTGGCTCAAGTTTTGTTAGTCCACACCTTCCTGGGCACCGTCGTCTCGTTTGTCGCCCCTTATTGGGTAGAATACCGGGGCACTTTGTGCAGTCACAAAGGTCTCTGGGCAGAGTGCAGCAATGGAGAGTGTACCTGGGATTTTGATTTCGGTCGGGAAGGTGAGTCAAATTTCTTTGTCCCGGTTTCATGAACAAGGTTTAGCTCAAATAACGGTTTAACTTAAAGACATTTTCTACAGTTTTATAAAAATTGAATTCTTTCATAGAATTTTCTAATTTTTTGGTATATAATGTACAAATTTATGGTGAATTCACAACTTTAAAGAAATATATATTATGTCACCGAGTTAGATGTTTTGTAAAATGGCGTTTTCCATGGTAACCGTATGTGCCAAAACTGTCAAATGACTACACTTTATTTAAATATGATAAAACTGTACCATTGACATTGTAATATACACAGCAAACATGTATTTATACATGAATTACTGGTTTTTGATATTGTATGAAAACGATAGTAATCTGAACATATTTCTTTACAAAATTAGTTTTTCATATTTCTTCATTGACAAAAAATGAAAAAAATAAACATGTATTCTGCAAATAAATAAGGATATTGAACAAAAATATTTCATATAATTTTCTAAATCTTTGGTATATTAGGTAAAATTTGATGGTGAATTGAAAACTTAAAAGAAATATATATGTCACTGAGTTAGATTTTTTATAAAATGGAAGTTTCCATGGTAGCCGTATGTGCCAAAACTGTCAAAATGACTACACTTTCTTTAAATATGATAAAAATGTACCAAAGGCATTATAATGTATATATACTACATGTATTACAGTTATACACTTAAAGGTTTAGGTTGACGCTCTACATTTTTCATACACCTATGGTTTCCATGGTAACCACCTTACTAATTTTAGTGAAATTCATAAATAAATTAAACAATTTCAAACATACAGTATAAAATACACCTGATTAGTTCAGTACATATTATTAGACAATTTATGTAGTCTACATTTTGTATTTGTATTCATATTACCTCTAAATAACAACCACTTTTTCAATAAGCACACTGAAAAAAAATGTTTTTAGTTACAAGATCTGTTTGGCTTGCATAACTAACGGAGAAAGTATGAGTTGCCTGGTCACGCGCCAGGAATAAATATTTCTGACTGTGTACATCAACTATAATTTGCATTCAAGACTTATCAATGTATGCAATGTACCGAAGACTGGAGTTGGTTACTGGATCGAATAAAAAATTGAATACATTTTCTAATGTTCCGTTTGCTGAAGTAACCCTCACTTTTTCATTCACTTTCTCAGTCAATAACTTGTGCAGGGTGTCCCAAAAAACAGAACCCTGGATCAAATGTATATTTTAACCAATGTAACCGGACACATTAAAATATAAATATTACTGTTGTAGATAAGTCATTTTTGCATGTGTCTGCCAAATATTTCCCATAAAAATATACGTTGGTTTAGATATATTAGTTTTTTAATGAATGCACCTAAAATCTGTGTCAACATAATATTCGTACATTGCATAGTCTATGCATATATCAGGTTTAAAACGGAGTTGTGGGTGCTTTCATCTAAATGCTGATATCTTAAAAAAGCAATGCATATGATTAGACAAAATTTAGACAACATATGGCAAAATGTTATATCTACTAAGCTACATGTATAATTTAAGTTAGCAATATTGACAGAAATGGGTTCCGTTTGTTTTTGAGACACCCTGTATACACTATCAGACCTCCGCGATCAGCTGCAAGTGTCACCTATTCTTCTGATCCTTTCTCCCTTAGACCTTTTCGCAAAATGCCCGTTTATTCGATAGTGTTGCCTCATTATTTGTTTCGTTTATCCGATTACTATACAATTACCTTCTTTTTGAATATTTACTATCGGTGATTATCTACCTTGGACGCGCATGACGATGCGCAGAAATTACTACCGAAAACGTCTTTGATATGTTATTTCAAAACTTATAAATGCTACACGTAGATCTATTCAAAGTTTTTGACAGATATCAGTCTTCGTCTAGCAAATTTAATATGTTGTAAACGAGTTTTATTTAAAATCATTAACAATGATAAATAGATATGAGGCTGTTCAATGGCGTTCAGAATACAGTAAAACCCCACTAATGCGACCACCAAAAAGGGGCATAATTCACAGTGGCAAGGGCAGGTGGTTGCTTAATGCAGGACGAAAGTTATGCAGAAAGCTCCTATAGGAGCTTTCTGCATAACTTTCGTCCTGCATTAAGCAACCACCTGCTTTAAACGACACCAGCAGCTGTTTATTAAGTGGTCGCATTAGCGGGGTTTCACTGTATATATCTTGTTTAAAACCTTCTATTTGGTAAAATTGGAAAAATGTAAACAGTTGATGCTCGAGTTTAATGAAAGTCGCGTGATCATATTGAGTGGATAGAATTCACAAGTGTTCATCTCGTATACAAGAAAGTCTGCAAATATTTTTGATGATGAGCTGTTCCCTGTTGTTCCATTTCGACATCCATTATAACGAAGCTATTATAGTATAACAGCAGAAGTTTAGATAAAATGCGTGAAATAAAACATTATCAAGAACAACTTCTTTATTTCTCCATTAAATCCTATGTTTGATGTGACCATTCGAGACGACTGTAAAGAGTGGTCACAACATAGGGTTTGATTGAGAAGTGTGATGATTTAAGTATTTCAGTAGGCACTGTGACGCCGCATAGACGTGTCGCCGCATATACGTGACCGGTTTCGTCTATGCGGTGTTTTGCAAGGCATAGACAGGGCCCCGTCTATGCGGCGGAAAAGCAGACTTTTGCAGCATAGTCGATACCTTATACAAACAATTTAGCGAGTCTGTGTTACTATACCACCGTGTGTTATTATACCACCGTAAAGGTACAAGGGAGGAGAATATCGCAATCGGGCTGCCATTCTTCTCATCTGTCCGTTCGTCCGCTTGTTTGTTTGTTTGTTTAACGTCCGTTTCTGTCCCCTATGGTCTAATTGGACGCCCCAGAGAGAGGGGAGAGGATACAGAGAAACCCGGGCGCGATGCCCTACTCTTATCATCGACTGAGTTTCTCTGGTTCTTTTAGATGCCCAGTGTAAAGCACTGATACATCGGACCTCGGTTTATAGTCTCGTCCGTCCGCTTGTATGTCTGTAGACACACATTATCTATACTTTAAACACATGACCCAAACAAAATACAATAAGCGGACTTTATTCTTTTTTTCGCTGGATGTTGAGAGAGAGAGAGAGAGAGAGAGAGAGAGAGAGAGAGGGAGAGAGAGAGAGAGAGAGAGGAGCAATTTTACTAAGATCTATCAAGATCAGAAAGAAAGGTTGTCTCAATATTGTTAAAAGGTTCTTACATCATTCGACCTGTTGGCCTAGCGTTTTATCCCGGTTGATCTTGTTTTAAAATTGAACAAGATATCATTGAGGCGAATATTCTGATCAAGTTCTGGTCAAAATGTGGCTATAGATTGCTGCCAAATTTCGATCATGTTGACCTTGTTAATCATACCAAAAAAATAATGCCCTGTAAATATGTTGAAAATCACCGCAAAGACGAAACAAGTCACGTCTATGCGGCGTCACTTTAACCCCGCATAGGCGTGTCGCCTCATAGACGTGACCAGTTTTGTCTATGCGGTGATTGTTTCAAGATTGGATAAAATGTGGCTATAAATTGTCGCCAAATTTCTATCATGTTGGCCTAGTTAATCATTACAGTTAATCAGGTTTCGGCCTTGACCGAGAATAAATAAGAAGCAAGAATTATGATAAAAATTCATTAAGATCGGATAAAAAAGCACCCTCCAAGGTGATTATAATGTCTTTATATACGAAATGACCTCAGTTCACCCATTTCCGAACTGACCGAGATTTGATTGTGACAAAGATTATGCCAATGTTCTATTTTCAGTTTAGAATGTGGTCTCTATAGCGAGTACGCAAGGTTTTGTGATTAGACCTGGCTTTGACCCGGGTTGATCAAAGTTTGAGATCTAGAGTTTGTAGAGACATACATTTTGACAAAGATTCTATAAATAAATTTTGTTAGAATTTAGCAGTATGCCATTGTTCTTGTACTGTAAAGTTGTATTGTAGGGGGAGGGTCAGATCTAATGTTGTTATAACTTGTGACCCAACCCCAATTCTATGTATATATGAGGGAATAAAATATGTTTAAACTGTATTAACTCTTTCACTGCCAAATTTAAAATTGGAGTTTGGAACTACTTTTACATTTAACAGTATACAAATATACAGAACGGATACATGCTAATAAATTTCATGCTTTGGAAACCACTGAAAATAGGCTTAAATGCCTTGGAAAGGCGGCGTCTGACCATGGACTGCACTATTTGCAGTGGCACTTTGAAAGAGTTAATACATGTAAGTTTGGATAACTTGCTGCACAATCGACCTAAATAATCAAGTACAAAATATCATTAATTATCTGATTTGCTATTGTATCTCAACTAGACCTTGGTCCATCATCATCACCTTCATCATCGTTATTATTATTATCATCATCGTTATCACCATCATCATCCTTATCACCAGTAACACCTTCATCAGTATCATCATCTTCATTCGAGTTGTTAAGCACACGCGTGCTTCATAGACAATACGGCCTGTGTATGCGTTGCGGGTCGTCTATGAGGCGACACGTCTATGCGGCGTCACAACGCACCTTTACCAGTCCAGTACTGTGACAGTGATGATGATTTATTTTGTAAATATGAGGTGATTTAGTCAAGGATAATAACAGGGTTAGCAAGATTGCTGTTGCACATTTTTGTAAGAATTCAGTTCAAGAGATGTACTTTATACGCTGCCCTCTTTGCATGTACGCTGACAAGAAAGGTTTAGTACTCTATGAAGGCGACCTCTTAAGTCCGGAAACGGAAGGAGGACGTCGGATATTTGTATTATCTCGTATTTTGTCGCACCCTTTATTACTTTTCTACAGTTACTCTGTTTGCAGCTCAATCATTGAGTACACTAGCGATAGCTGGATACAGTTGTTTCGCTTGAAAATGTTTTCGTTTTACATGCACTTTACCACTGTATTTGCCATCGCGGTTGTTGTAGTTTGTCGGAGAGGGGATACGTTTATTTACACTCTTTTAGGGTGGGGTGGAATAAGTGTGAGGTTGAGCGCCCCAAAACCGGTTTAACCCCCAAGTGACATTTGTCACTGACCGTCCCAAGGCGGTACTTCCATCTTCCTCCTATTGTTTGTTTGAAATGTATGTGCGTCTCTTTGTCTTTTATATACATGTTCATTTGTTGATTGTCGTCGTGGTGCTGTTTGGGCGGTTGTGTGTTTTGTATGCGGTGTTTCCTGCATGACTCATACATGTACGTGTATACAGTAGAACCTGTCTTAACCCTTTACCTGATAGAAGCGGCTTTTAGCGTGTTTGATTTATTCCTCCGCTGAAGAAAATAGTTCAAATTCATACAGTCATGAACATATTGCATAATAAATATTTTCTATATCCTAGTAGGTGGTAGCTTAAAGCAGGCTGAAAGCTTTCAACCTGCTTTAAGTGGTCATATGTCTTCAAAACTAGAAACAGGCTATTGGGTAAAGGGATCACTCATTTATTGAACGTAGGAGTCTTGAAACAGGGTAATGCAGGACGAAAGTAATGCAGAAAGCTCCTATTGCGCGTTGTAGGAATTCCAATAATGTCCGACTATTAAAGAAATGACTTACGCGACAGAATAGCGCATGGCAAAACTTAAATTACGCATTGTAATAGCATTGTTTTTAATAGCATTGTTTTGATCTACTATTGTTGGGCGAGAAATAGTTGGATACGGATACAGTTTGTTTTTATAAAGTTGGCTTGTTGTGTCGTTATTATTACTTTATTATTTATTGTTGTTTTGATCTAATGTTCTTTGGCGAGAAAAACAGCTAGATGTGGTTACACTTTGTGTTACTAAATCTGACGTAATGCATAACAATGTTTCAGTTAATGTATCAATCGGTGCAACTGAAATGATGTCGATAATGATTTGTAATAAATTCCAACTTGTCCACTTTTCCAGAAACGGGACATAGACTATTCTAGAATCGCCCTGTGAGTTCGTTCTCAAGCTTTTGATTGGTCAGATGTGAGTTCTCAAGCTTTTGATTGGTCAGATTTGAGCCAAAGGCTCAAATCTGACCAATCAAAAGCTTGAGAACTCAGACTCAACTAAAAGTTTTATAAGCATGGACCCAGGAAACAAAACGAAAAAAATCGGCATGCGTGTTTTTTAGGAATTGCAATATTTCCGCCATTATTGGAATTCCTAAAACTCGTAGGACAATTCTGGAATTGCCTATATTCAAATAACGCGTAGATCATATACATATAGAATAGTGTTCTTTTCTGCGGACGATCAGGGTCTGCTCTGTTTGCTTTTGACATGAAAGCTCCTATATGAGCTTGCTACATTACTATTGCCCTGTATTAAGCTACCGCCTGCTGTCAAAGACTCCCATGTTTGATAAATGAATGGCCGCTTAGATAGATAGTTAACTATTTGCTTTCTTGAATGCCTTTTATCGCCTTTGCAAACAGAGGAGACATAGATCAGACGGCTCCTGTAGGAGCCGTCTGATCAGGTTCTGCTTTGTTTGCTTGTGGAAGTATATAAATCTGATTCAATAGATATTATCATGGCCAAATGTTGTCTTTGTCATATATACAGTTTAACTTCGATAACTCGAACTTCAAGGGACCATATTAATTAGTTCGAGATAACAGAAGTTCGAGTTATCCGATATCTAACCTGAACCATTCCTCAAGGCCACAGCTTAATACAGGTCTAAAGTAATGCTGAAAGCTCCTGTAGGAGCTTTCAGCATTACTTTAGACCGGTATTAAGCTGTAACATGTGTTTCTAGATACCTGTAGCGATACATTTTAGAACAATTCTGTAGTGTAAGTTTTGGAGGGACTGGAATTTTTGTTCGAGTTATCCCGAAGTTCGAGTTATCCGAGTTCGAGATAGCGAAGTTTAACTGTAATGGTAAATGTTAATTTAATTAATATACATATATACATTCCTTGTGTTAAATGTTAAATAATCACCATTGCTGCAAAGTTTACTGGCATCGGTCCAACTGGCGCCTGACAGTAGTTATAGAGTAAATAATCCAATAATGAACAAAAGTGAGTAAATAATCCAATAATGAACAAAAGTGAGTAAATAATCCAATAATGAACAAAAGTGAGTAAATAATCCAATAATGAACAAAAGTAAAACTTCGATAATTAGAAATAATTAGAGTACAGTAGAGCCTGTCTTGGGCGGCCATAAAAAGGTGTCTAATAATGGGTCTGTAAGGCAGGTGGCAGTGTAATGCAGGTCAAACGTAATGTAAAAAGTCCCCAAGGATCTTCCTGCATTAAAACACAGGGGTCTGGACCGCTTCATCGGGGTCTATATCATAGTATATGTATTATATAATAACAAGGGTTCCAACTAGCAGAACGGATATCCGTGTACCACGAGTACAAATATGGCTGTAACTCTTACAGTTTAAATGATAATTTCGTAATTATTTCGGCTATTGAAAGCCAATATAGTTTATTATCAAATAAATATAACCTCCTGGCGGTAACGTGTGCACAATTATCAATCCAACAATGATTTTCTCAAAATTTCACCTGTTTTCTGGGTCATTGACAAACGTTCGTTCACCCCCGTCTCACTATATCACAGCCATAACCTGGCGATTTTCAGTTCAAAAGATGGCGTGGTTCAATAAAACAACCTATTTATATCACCAATCTCCATTTGTTTTGTCCTCTAAATAAGTAAGCAACTAGCAACAGCGGCCTTTCCGTCTGTCGTTATGTTTCTATTTCGGATGGTGCCATTTTGCAACAAATTTGAATGGAGCCATTTCATTGGATGAGCGAAGGAAAAGTTGGGAAATCCGTGACGTCACGTACAATGGCTCCTTCCTCGACGATTTGAAGCTAACACACAAAACTCGCTACGTTACATTATTCTTTTGATGCTGTGGGCTAAAAAAATTGAGGTGGGTGGTAGAATTGATATCGTTTTATGGAACCGTGCCATTTTTTTAACAGCAGATTACCAGGTTATTGCTGTGATATAGTGAAACCGGGGTGAACAAACGTTTGTCAATGACCCAAAAAAAACACGTGAAATTTTGAGAAAATCATTGTTGGAATGATACTTGTTCATACGTTACCGTTATAAGATTATATCTATTTGATAGAAAAATATATTGGCTTTCAATAGCCGAAAGAATTACGAAATTATCAATTAAATTGTAAGAGTTATACAGTCATATTTGTACTCGTGGTACACGGATATCCGTTCTGCTAGTTGGAACCCTTGTAATTATATAGTACATATAGACCCCGATGAAGCGGTCCAGACCCCTGTGCATTAAAATTGCTCTGCATTAAGCAACTACATGTACTTGCTCATTAAGACGCATGCGTTCAATAAGTGAATGACGGCTTGGGACAGGTTCTGCTGTAGAATAATTTGGATCTTTTTAGAAATATGGCTGCTTATGCAGGATGGAAGTAATGCCGAACGCTCTTTTTGCATGAGTTCCATCTTGCATTAAGCTGTTACCTGTCATAAAGATCGATAATTATACATATTATTATTTGTGTGTTCGGATAATGGATGTTTTATTGTACTTCTATTCGCTGTACAAACAACCCCCTTTACGCCATATTTAATATAATGTTTACAGTAGAACCCCTCTAAACTGGAATTATAGTACAGTAAAACCTCTCTTAACCGGAAGTTAAATTTAGTATAAATATCGGTCTTGGTGGCAGGTGACAGCTTAATGCAGGGTGGAAGTCATGCAGAAAGCTCCTAGAGGAGCTTTCTGCATGACTTTCACCCTGCATTAAGCAGTCACCTGCCTAAAATATATAAATTCTTCTCTACTAGAATTCCGGTTAAGAGAGGTTTTACTGTAAAGTAGAAGTTGGATATTTTAGACAGGTGGCTGTTTTATACAGATAGACAGTTTTTAAAACATGACGGTTACAGGGACACAAAAAGGCGCCAACAGGAGGGGATGGTTAAGGGTATAAATAGGGGCCAATTTGCCTTAGAACTATCAATAAACAGTCCATCCTGCAGTGTTCGCAGTGTACGGCCACGTCATTCCCAATTTGGCGTTAAAAAATTTCCTGTTTCGTTTTCGGTGAATTTGTTAAAACAATACGCAAGCAGACCAAGTGTGAACACACGCTACCAGGATGCAGACAAGTTGTAGACAGATTTTCGGGCTATTTTTGCTAGGTAACCTTAACCTTGCCATCATTATTTCAATATCCACCCCATTCTGGGCGGAGATAAGGACTGGGCCGTTGTTGAATAGGTTCTTGGACTTTCTTACGTTTGATAGGTACGAATTGGTCACTACTGGTGCGATAGCTAAGGATAACCTCGGTCTCTGGGGAATATGCAATCACGACAAATGTGTTCGGGTATTCGATGATGATTTCAAGCATATCCCAGGTGAGTATGGATATACAGTAAAACCTCTCTAAACCGGACGTTAACTTTTGTATAAATTTCGGTCTTGGAGACAGGTGGCAGCTTCATTCAGGGTGAAAGTCATGCAGAAAGCTCCTAGAGGAGCTTTCTGCATGACTTTCACCCTGCATGAAGCAACGACCTGCCTAAAAGTATCTAAATTCTTCTCTACTAGAATTCCGGTTTAGAGGGGTTTTACTGTATCTGGTAACTGTTTGGTAAAGGACTGAGTACATATATCTGTAAATGTTACAACAGGACTTTGTAGATATGACCGTAATTGTTAGTACCTCTCCAGGACTTAGTAGTATATATTGCTGTTGTTGTTAGTACCTGTACAGGACTTAGTAGTATATATAGCTCTTATTGTTAGTACATGTACAGGACTTAGTAGTATATATTGCTGTTGTTGTTAGTACCTGTACAGGACTTAGTAGTATATATTGCTGTTGTTGTTAGTACCTGTACAGGACTTAGTAGTATATATTGCTGTTGTTGTTAGTACATGTACAGGACTTAGTAGTATATATAGCTCTTATTGTTAGTACATGAGATAGTAAATAAGTCTATAGTGTTCCCTCCCTACAACGGCCCTCTCAATAACGAGTCCCTCCTTACAACAACGCATGTCACTGTTTCCGAAGCAACATGGCTCCAGAAACAACTTTTTTCCATCGTTTTTTCTTTATGCCTCCACCAAACCCTAAGTTGTGACCACTTTTTAGAATCGTCACTTTGTGACGATTCTAACGAGTGGTCACAACATAGGGTTTGATTGAGGCATAACGGTTTTAGTTCTCGAAATACACCTTATCTGGGGATCTGCAAACTAAATTATGTTTGATTTTCCCTCCCTCTAACAACTCCCTCTGAACAACACGTACAATCTTCGTATCCCAAAAGGTGTCGTTGTAGAGAGGGAACACTGTATAATTGATAGTGCAGAATTTAGTAGATATGTCTATCACCCTTAGAATAGGCTTTGGTAGATATGTCTATCATCCTTAGAATAGGCTTTGGTCTATCATCCTTAGAATAGGCTTTGGTAGATATGTCTATCATCCTTAGAATAGGCTTTGGTAGATATGTCTATCATCCTTAGAATAGGCTTTGGTAGATATGTCTGTAATCATTAGTTCAGGATTTATTAGATATAATTGGTCTCATTGTTAGTACAGAACTTAGTAGATACAGTAAAATCCCGCTAATGTGACCACCTAAAAGAGGTATAATTATGGGTGCTAGATACAGGTGGTAGCTTAATGCATGACAAAAGTAATGCAGAAAGCTCCTAGAGGAGCTTTCTGCATTACATTTGTCATGCATTAAGCAACCACCTGCTTATAAAGACACACATGTTTATTCATTAAGTGGTCACATTAGAGGGGTTCTACTGTATTTATCTCATTGATAGTACTGGACATGGTAGACATGACTGTGGTTGTTAGTACTAGTTAATAGATATGACATTGATTGTTAGAACAGTACAGTAACACCTCTCTATAACGGCCATTAAATTGTGTTAATTAGTTGGTGTTTAGTTGGTGTTTAGGCCAGGTGGCTGCTTAAAGCAAGATACTTTCACCTTGCTTTAAGCAGCCACCTGCCCTAAATACTAATTAACACAATTTAGTGGCTACTATAGAGAGGTTTTACTGTACTTATACTAAACTGAACTTCCGGTTTAGATGGGTTCTACTGTATATACAACTTACAGTGGTCCTAAGCCGTCACATCATGTTCTGCTTTAACCCTTTACTGCATGGTTATTCATGAAAGAAATAATGGCATCATGAATATTAATTAGATTATTTGGTATAATAGCACAGGGCACAAGTTATTTTGGCCCTTTGCAGAAACTGTTGTCATATCTATATTGCATTTGTATATCTTAAGAAAACAGAGCAGACCCTGATGAGACGGTTCCTATAGGAGCAGACTAATATGGGTCTACTAATACAATGCAGGCCAAATATTAAGTCTCTATCTCTACAGATTTAAAAGTTATGCCCAATGTTAAAGTTGACATTCACCTTGACATGTCACTACTCAAAATGTGCAGCTTCATGAGATACACATGCATGCCAAATATCAAGTCGGTAATTTGACCTATTTATTTGACCTTTGACCTTAAAGGATGACACTGACCTTGACATGTCACCCCTCAAATGTGCGGCTTTATGAGCTACATAAATGTTATGACCAATGTTAAAGTTGGTGACAAACAAACAGACAGACAAACAGACAGTACACCCCCCCCCCCCGATTTGATATGGGGGCATAAAAAACTTTCGATCTTGTTGACCATACTATTCTGTTGAAAAAAAAATCGTTATCCAAATGTTCTAGAAACTACAGTTGAATGCATAAATACAGTAAAACCCCACTAATGCGACCACTTAATAAACAGCCACTGGCGCCGTTTAAAGCAGGTGGTTGCTTAATGCAGGACGAAAGTTATGCAGAAAGCTCCTATAGGAGCTTTCTGCATAACTTTCGTCCTGCATTAAGCTACCACCTGCCTCTGTCACCCATAATTATGCCCCTTTTTGATGGTCGCATTAGCGGGGTTTTACTGTACTTGAATTGCTCTGATCTAATATTTCTACCACTAAGGGCATTTTTCAAGGAGTATCATGTCAAAATACACGTCACATTTTTGTTACATGCATTCAGCCATAAAATCAAAGAGAATTCTCTTTCAAATTGAATTCAATTCAAGTATTTATGTATTATATTAATTCCCTATTTTGGAATATTTTCTTCGTTGTACAGTTGAATTGTTTAAATCGTACCTAAGTGGAAGAAAGCAAAAGGTAAGTGTAAATGGTATTATGTCGTTAGATCAAAGTGTAACCTGTGGTGTTCCTCAAGGATAAATCCTAGGGCCGTTGTTATTTTTTTACGTACCTATCAATTTACGTACCTTATCTGGTCCTCTATTAACCCTTCGCTTGCTATTCACGTCAATATACCGACCTGTAAATAGTGAAGACCCAGATGAGACAGCTCCTGCAGGAGCTGTCTCATCAGAGTCTGCACTATTTACAAGTTGATTGTGCTACCAGTGCACTCCACAGCAGTGATTGCACAGCGAAATACTTGTACACAGTGAAGATGTATGTAATTATACAACAGGGCATGGTTAAAGAAGGAGAATTGTATTTTAAAATTCAGCAAGAGAAGGGTTAATGGCCCAATATCGTGCATCTGTGACAATTGTGTTGCATTATCCAATGCTGCTGTTTGCATTACATCTGTGTCTTATCTGTTCTCAAAAGCGTAGAAGGGCGTATTTATGGAGTAAATGGTTAACATTCTGATAAGAGTTTTTCTCAACAAGAAAAATAAACATTGACAATGTTTGGAAACAACAATGATACTATATGCGTATACCGGTTAAATAATGCAGTGTCTACAAGTTTGCATTCAACCCTTAATACAGTAGAACCTGTGGTCATTCATTATTGAACATACATCGATGTCTGGAAAATCAGGTGATTGCTTAATACAGGGCAAAAGTAGTGCAGAAAGAGCATGTAGATCTCCTTTCTGTGTTACTTTTGGTCCGCATTAAGCTGCAACCTGCCTTGCAGACCCATAATTATGTCTCCCCTCCCCATATTTATATGGGGGAGACGCATTGTTTTCGTGAGAGTTGTCTGTCTGTCTGTCCGTCTGTCCGTCACACTTTTTGTCCGGACGATAACTTCAATATGCCAGATGCCAGTTGATTGAAACTTCATATATGGAAATAGCATAATGAGAGAAAGTGTCATGCACAAGGTCCATAACTCTGCCTTCTCTAATATAGGAGTCATTGCCCCTTGTAAAAAATAACACTTTTTTGTCCGGACGATAACTCCTATATGGCTCATGTCATTGGATTGAAACTTCATATATGGAAAGAGCATAATGAAAGGAAGTGTCATGCACAATGTCCATAACTCTGGCTTCACTAATATAGGAGTTATTGCCCCTTGTAAAAAACAACACTTTTTTGTCCGGACGATAACTCCTATATGGCTCATGCCATTGGATTGAACCTTCATATATGGAAAGATCATGATGAGAAGAAGTGCCATGCACAAGGTCCATAACTCTGGCTTCACTAATAATGGAGTTATTGCCCTTGTATTTTTTTTCACATTTTTTTGTCCGGACGATAACTTCTATATGGCTCATGCCATTGGATTGAAACTTCATACATGGAAAGAGCATAATGAGAGAAAGTGTCATGCACAAGGTCCATAACTCTGGCTTCACTAATATAGGAGTTATTGCCCCTTGTAAAAAAATAACACTTTTTTGTCCGGATGATAACTCCTATATGGCTCATGCCATTGGAGTGAAACTTCATACATGGAAAGATCATGATAAGAGAAAGCGTCATGCATAAGGTCCTTAACTCTGGCTTCAATAAATTGAGAGTTATTGCCCCTTGTACATTTGTTTACGCTTTCTTGTCCGGATGATAACTCCTACATGGCTCTTGCCATTGTATTGAAACTTCATACATGGAAAGAGCATGATGAGAGAAAATGTCATGAACAAGGGTCATAACTCTGGCTTCAATACTTTTGGAGTTATTGCCTTTGTTACATTTTTGTCTGATCAATAACTCCTGTTCGACTGATGCTATTGGAATGACATTTCATTTATGGAAAGAGCATGATGAAAGTAAGTGTCATGCACAAGGGCCATACCTCTGGTATCAATATTTTTGGAGTTATTAGCTGTTATCATTTTCTTCTTGAAAAATGTGGTGTGGAAAGCGCATAATGAGGGGAAGTATCAGTCATCAAGTCCATAACATTTTTAGTGATTTTCCTTTACATATTGTTTTTATTAGAGGGGAGACATCCGTTTTGTGACAAAAACCTCTAGTTCGACCTCTTTTTGATGGCCGCCTGGGTCAGGTTCTACTGTATATATCCATTGACTCGGATATCAGTCACTTGAGTTTCACTTTCTGCTACTTTACATCGCCTACATACCTGTTACTCACATATTTATAAATCACATTACTTTCACTTTCGGCCGCTTTTTGGCTTGCTGTACTTTTACATTGCGGCTGCCTACATAAAAGTACAATATCTAGCGGCTAATCAGAAATAGCCATGAGCCTGTACTTGAAGAATACACATGTAAATATAATGACATCATAATACTTATTAGCTGATTTTTTATAATCATGTGTACACACGAGTTTTAGAACTGCTATGAACTGTAGAGCCGGATCTATTATAAGTTCCTAAGCAAACAGAGCAGGCCCAGATCAGACATCTGACCTGGGTCTACTCTGTTTGCAAAGGCATGGCAATGTGTTTCTATGAGGGAAATGGCTAATACGTATCATGCTGAAAAAATAATGTTTCCTCAATCTTTGATCTGCTGAAATATTTACCGACTTCTGACTCAATCACACTTCTGAGACTTGATGCTTATGGACGTAATGTAGGTACAGTGCTCCCTCTCTACAACGACACCTTTTGGGATACGAAAAGTGTTTGTGTTGTTCAGAGAAAGTTGTTATAGGGAGGGAAAATCAAACATAAATAGCTTGTTTGCAGATCCCCAGATAAGGTGTATTTCGAGAACTAAAACCGTTATGCCTCTATCAAACCCTATGTTGTGACCACTCTTTAGAATCGTCACAAAGTGACGATTCTAAAGTGTGGTCACAACATAGGGTTTGATGAAGGCATAAAGAAATACGATGGAAAAAAGTTGTTTCTAGGGCCTTGTTGTTTCGGAAACAGTGACATGCATTGTTGTAAGGAGGGGATCGTTATTGAGAGGGCCGTTGTAGGGAGGGAGCACTGTATCACTCTGCAGCTTCTGCCATGAATACAACTCACTGTTTACACACCATTGATATCGGTGAAGGTCATTACTTTCGGTTTTAAACCGAAAGAAATTGCTTACAAACCGAAAATAATGACTTTCGTCGATATCAATATCAAGCTTGTAGAGATTTTTAGAAAAATGTAATATGAAGGAATTGTGAATACACGATATCCACTCATGCTATCAGACCGGGGCAATGCCTTATAGACCAGTTACATGTATATGGTGTTTTGGCTTGAATTATAGTGTATTTCTATTTCGAACCTCATAGTCAACCTGTGTCCTAGAGAGGCTGGTTGTCACTTTGGCGACTCGTTGTAAAAGCGTGTTAATATTCGAAAAAAGAAATAGATGACTGCCCATCAAGAGTGATGATTTCTTTGATAAATGAGACACAGTTTATGGAAATCGGTGGTCATACAAGTACTCAGGGAGCCAGTAGTGCCTACCGTGCACCCCCCCCCCCCCTTAGACTTTTTTTCATGGGTACCAAAATGTTCAGAAAAGTGTCCTGAATCAGAATCGCGAATGTACTCAAACTTAAATTATTTTAGGCTATGTGTATTTTAACCGTTTCCATGGCAACTCCCCAGTTTTCGTAATGAAGACCCATACCTACAAATTCGCCCATATCACAGCCAGTTATTGTCCTAAAACTATAAAACTGGTACCAAATGGAAGATAAGACATTGTGCTTTTATTTCGACCTGTTTTTTTTAAATTACCTTATTTGCATACTCATGAATATTAATGAGAACATTAAAATTAGTAAAAAAGTATAGAAATAACCTAAACCTTTCATTTTTTTATCCTACAAATATCAGAAAATAACTTCAAATGCAGTTTAACAAGATGACGAAACCCCAGGAAACAAAATATCCAGTTTGAGGACCATAGCATTAATTTTAAGCACCATTTTCACCGTTTCTATGGCAACACCCTAGTTTTCGTAATGATGGTCCGTACCTGCAAAATCGTCCATATCACAGCCAGTTTTTGTCCAAAACCTATAAAACTGGTACAAACTTGGAGATAGGACAATGTGCTTTTATTTCCAGTTTGTTTTTTAAATTACCTTATTTGCATACTCATGAATATTAATGAGAACATTAAAAAAGTAAAAACAATATAGAAATAACGTAAATTATGTAAACTATTCACTTTTTATCCTACAAATATCAGAAAACAATTTCAAATGCAGTTTAACCTGATGACAAAATCCTCAGAAAACAAAATATTAAATTTGAGGACCAAATATTTAACTCTAAGTAACTTTTTAACTGTTTCCATAGTAACCATTCATTTCACTCTGTTCACACAGTTTTGTTAGTCGACACCTACCTGCAAAAATCTTCCATATCACAGGAAGTATTTGTGCTAACTGCATAAAACTGGTACCAAATGAAAGCTAAGACAGTGTGCTTTGGTTTAAAATCTATAATTAGGAATTACCTTATTTGCATACACATGAATATTAATGAGAATAATTAAAAAATAACAAAAATATACAGAAATAACGTAAACCTCTCAATTTTTATCCTACCAATATCAGAAAACAACTTCAAATGTAGTTTAAAATGATGACAAAATACTCAGAACGCTAATCATCTTAATTAATACCCAAACAATGAACTGTAAGTAAGATTGTAACGGTTTCCATGGTAACCGATCCTTTCACAAATTTTGGAAATTTGACATCCAACTGTAATACTCCGCTAGATCTCAGTTATTTTTGATGAATCATGAAATCAATTGTTACAAACATAGATATGAGGCATTGTTTTAATAGTAAATATTACTTTTCTGATATAAACTAATTTGCATATGTATGAATATTTATGAGAACAGTAATAGATGTTGAAATTTTCGACAGACATCGGTCTTTCTCTTATAAAGCAAACAAATATGGAAAATGGTTAGCTAAAGTTTACTATGATCACTGAATATCACCAAGATTGTTACATAAATAAATTTGGGACAAATTATATAGCACTGATGGTGATATATCTGTTTCCTAGGCAACCATTCTAACCTCATTGTTCATATTACAGAA